>CM076576.1:827049465-827355093 GCA_034641835.2 Pinus albicaulis | reverse complement strand
AGCCTTCCTTTTGCATGAATAACCAACTAAAATACCTTCATCAACACGGGAACCAAAATTTCCCAATTTTTTATATTCTCTTTTGATGTAGCATTTGCTTCCAAATATTTTGAAGTATTTCACGTTAGCCAGCCTTCCTTTCCATAATTTTTCTGGAGTCATGTTACAATTTTTCCTTAGCAAAACTCTGTTTATAATGAATATAGCTGTATCTATTGCTTGAACCCAGAATTGATCATCTAATTTTGAGTCCTTTAACATTCTTCTAGCCATTTCCTGTACGATTTTTTCTTTCTTTCAACAACTCCATTTTGCTGCTGTGTTCTGGCCATTGATAATTGCCTTTTTATTCCATTTTCATCACAGTACTCTTGAAATACCTTGGAAGTGAATTATTCGCCATAATCTGATCTCAGAAATTTGATCTTAAAATCAGTTTCATTTTCGACCAATTCCTTGTAGATTCTAAAACATTTGAATGCCTCAGTGTTTTTCTTTAAGAAGATGATGGTTGTCATTCTCGTGTAATCATCTATCATTAGCATAAAAATATATTTCTCCATCTAAACCTTTTGTTCTCACAGGACCACATAGATCAGCATGAACTAATTCCAATGGACGTGATGCAAAGTGTTCTTTTGTCTAGAACTCAACTTTTGTCTGCTTTTCATGCCGACAAGATTCACATATTGTATTGGTGGGTTTTGAAATTTTATGCATTTCTATTACTGCCTCCTTCTTGTTGATCCTGACCAAATTGTCCAAATTTATATTTCCCATTTGTTTGTGCCATAACCAAATTTCATCTTATTTCACCAAAAAACACCCTTTAGGTGTCTCATCCAAAATATATGTCATTTAGAGCTCTGATTTCTATAGCCACAATTTTACCAAACTTTCCTTTCCTGATTTCACATTTCTTAGAGTTAAATAACATCGTGTGTCCTTGATCCCAAATTTGTCCAACACTACGCAGATTGTGATTCATATTTTCAACCAACAACACATCTTTCACTAATTCATTCTTGCTTCCAAGTGTGATTGTACCTACTCCTATGAAATTTCAAGACCTGTCATTTCCAAAAGACACTGCTCAATCCTTCTGTTCCTTCAAGGATATGAATATACGCCTATCTCCAGTAATATGAGTTGAGAAACCACTGTCAACATATGAAACGTTTTTGTTGCTTTGAGCCTTGAGAGTGATAACACATTTTTCAGTCTTATTTTTATATATTTGTTCATTTTGATTTTGCGAGAATTTCTTTGAGGAACTTCAAAGTTTTCAATATTTAGCCAGGTGTCCAAAATTGTTACATTTGTAACATTAGACATCATCTCTCAAATGATCAAATCTATTAATATTCTGCTGAGTTACGGAATATCCATTTTTGAAATATCCCCCAAAACTGTATTTATTCCAAACATACGTGCGACAGTCTATAGCTCTATGTCCAAACCTTCCACATGAATAAAAATGACCATAGAAGATAGCTTGATACTTTGGAGGAAATCTTCTTCAAGGAATTTTCTTCCATGGTCCTTCTTGTGAGTCCTGATCTCTTGAGTTGGCTAGAAGGTCTACCTGCTTGTTATATTTTACATATCCATATTCTTTTGTTTTCATAGAAGGACTTGGATATTTTTTAGATTTTTCTTTGTAACCAAGACCAGTCTTGTCACTGTTTGATCATTGATCGTTGATGATTTCTTCCAATGCCTTGGAGCTGTTGGTGTAGTTTTGAATCGTTTTTCCATTTCTTACTTTATTTCAAAGAGAAACTATTTCAGCTTCCAATGCTTCTCTTTCCTTGTTGCTTTCCTTTAATTATTCCCTAAGTGATTATTCAACTCGTTTGTATTATTCAACCTTGATTTTAAGATTTAGGACATGTTCCCTTTCTATCTTTAATTCGTCTTCAAGATTGATGACATGCTTCTTCTCGACCTTGAGCTCTTTGATAACCCTGATCACTTCATTTTGAAATTCAACCTCAGTCATATCTTCTTCTTCTTCTCCTTCTTCGTAATATTCTTCTTGCTTATTATTCTTGGCCATAAAAAATTCTCTTCTGTTGATTTATTCTTCGTTATCACTGTCTTAATCAATGAGGAGTTATCTTGTTTGGAGAAGAAACTCTTCCTAACCCATTTCTTCTTGCCTTGCCTATTACCAGTTTAAGTCCGTGTAAGGAATGCACCTACCGCCCAGTATGCCAGTTGTCAGAGACTAGTGCCTAGGACATCTTAGCTAGTAAAGAGTGGAAGGTATATCCTAAGACCATTATTTAGCTCAGGGCTCTTTACCATATCAACTTTTCTGATGAGTTATAAGGTTTAATGGGACCAGACAACTTTCAGATCAGCAACATATAGAAACATCCAGAGGCGAGAGTAGGATTACTTACACAGATGCATCAGACAGCTTAGAAACAGCTTTCATAAAGGAGGTCTGGTTTCCAAAGGTTGTATGGAGATTTTTAAATCAAGGAGTTTACGGTGCAAAAGGTGAAAGAGGAGCACTAATTACCAATGGAAATGTATTCGGAAAACACATCCTGCTATAGTATGGGCTTAAGAACTAAGAATACATACATACCAATCAGTTCTGAACGAATAAGATTCCACGATATCCAATGCAGAGGAAATATGAATGAAGTGTAAAACGAAACATCATATCATGTATGAGCCATATTTAAAGCAACTAGGCCAACCTCATATAAGTACCACATAAAGATAAATTCATATCAGAACTGGCGAGTCACTCGCATTCCAAAACATGATATAAAGAACATGGAGTCAGTGAAATAGACAGTCAAACAACACTACAAAGAAAGAGTCACAGACCATACAACATCCGGACCGGAATCCTCACATATAATAGAACTTCTCTTCGCTGAGACCCTATGGGCTCTGTGCATTTGCATTTATAATTCAACCACAAGCATACAAAATTTTCTTACACAGCAAGTTTCTTCTGGAAATTTGGACCCTTTTTTTCTCATTCTATCTTGCTTATATAGACTTCTACCTATCTCAGCAAGAAGATGTTTTTTTTGGAAAAATATCTTCTTCGCATAACCAAAATTTGTTAAAGGTCATTCTCAAAACAAAAAAATTCATGATGAGGAATGAGGCCTCTCATCATGGGTAGTTAGGCACTTGGCCGTTTTCAAAAACAGAAATTTAAACAGTAGTTTGATGAAAAGTAAAATGCTGGAGTGGGGTAAAACAACCCACTCAAAACTTGAAAGAAACTAGTTCAGTAAAAATTAAATAGGCCGTTGAGGCCGAATCATGAGTTGACAACATTTCATAAGTGTGGAATTGTTGAAGAAGTTGCTAATGCTGGAGGTGGGACGTTTACTAATGAGCTGGAAATCTAGTTCGCAACCTGCGTGCATCTCTGTTGGCAGTCAGCTGAAGGTTCTAGCATCGCGGAAAATCCCTCCACTTTGACATAGGCCGCTGTGAGGGCGTTGAAACCTGCCTCTGTAGGCAGCTTGTGCTTGATCAAGTGGAGGAGAAGAAACTCCTGGCTGAGAGATGAAACAATGTTTTCACCCTTTAACCTAGCAATCTTATCTGTTAGGACATCTATCCAGTCTTTTTCTTCTTGCAGACGTGTCTTATATCCTATCAACAGTTGTAGGACGGACGGAGTGTTTGTGTCCCAACAAGATGGGAGTCCAGCTGCTGTAATCTCGTTCCATACTATATCGAACCGGTCCACGTTAGATATCACCTGTTGCAAGGCTTTCAAAGCTGCATCTCGGGCTGCCTCTTTGTCGATGATTTTCTGACATTCAAAGGCCTCCATGAACCAACTCGGTATGCCGTGCTTTTCCACTTCGTCTAATGCTAACCCCTGCAAGAAAGAAATATAAATTTTAACGTGCTGAGTTCTGCCGGACATATTGAGATCTTCCTCTTGGAATTTCCTGTTGAGATAAAGTATAGCAGCTTTTTTTTCCCCTATCATTTTCAGGAAAGCCCATTGCCCTGTCACTGCTAAGATTATGTCCGACTAGATTATACTCCTCGCTTCTCTGAGAGTGATGTTGCCCTTCACGCGACTTTTGAGTTCAGCGATTGTTTTCTACTGGTCAGCTTTTGTCCTCTTCTCCTGCTCGATCTCTTTTTGTAGTGTTTCTATCCTCTTGCCATTCTCAGCTGCCAAACCTTCTAGATCGGTGATTTTCTGCCTTGCTGTGATTGCCTGTTTCTCTAGCACGTCATTTGCGGCTTTTGTTGTATTCAGTTGCTCTGCGAGCGAGCTTGTTTCTGGCGGGGCTGTAGCAGGCGGACAGCTGTGATTGTCCCAGGTGTTTTGCAACTCTGTCAACCTACTCTGGAGGGTGGTGATTTTTTCAGCCATTTTTTCTCTGTCTTCCCTCTCCCTTGCTAATGTGTGAGCCAATTCTGCTTTTTCCTTTTCCACTTGCACCAGCTCGGCCGTCTGGACGTGGTGGGAGGCTGGTATGCTAGCCTTGCCTTTCATTGATGCGAGCTCCTTTCGTAACTGGTCTATCAAAGTGCCCTGCGGGTCTGTTTCTCCCGTATCTTTTCCTCTGATTTGGTCTTGGAGGAAACGTACTTGATTTGCTCGGGCGTGACAGTTTTCCTGTTCATTTTTCAGGGTAGCCCTTACCTGTTCGTGTTTTCCCTCTAGCTTCTTCAGCGCAAGGGTGACCCGCATCATTTCTTCTTTTAGCATATCACATACAGTCTGAAACAGGTTACACAGATTAGTCGCAGGCACCTTTTTCATGTCGATTGCATGCTCGAGCACCCGATAGCTAGTAACACCTGAATTGGGATCCAAGATGGTTTCCACCATAGATAATACCAGATGTTCTGTATCCACGTTCATGGAGGCAGAGACCCTGGTGTGATATTTCTCAACGTACCCCTCCAGCTCAGCCTTATACTTATCTCAGATCACTCTATTTTCTCGGTCCCTTTCCACTGCCCTCGGTGAGGTATGTTCTATGATGGCCTGTGTGACTTCCGTGAAGTCGGAAGAGGTGGTACTATCCCTTAACACCTTTATCCCTGCCTTACTTGTATCCAATTTGCCATACGTTGCGAATGGTTCAAGCAGTTGCTCCTCTCCTATGACTTCCGCCTCACTGGAGGTTGTTTTTTGCTTTTTGTGAGGGGGAACTGCTTCTGAGGTGCCTACTTCTTCTCCGCCTGTGCCTTTATTGACGTCCTCTTCCTCCCCTGTGGAAAATGAATCTGTCTCCATCTGCGAAACCAAAGGCCAAATTTCGAGATTAGCCCTCCATTCCATGAACGGCCTTGGCTCATGCATATAAGGTGCGGACATGTTCCTTTTTCTTTTGTTCGAGATAATTTCTCAAGGATCATAAGCCCAAAACTTTCCCAGCCTCAGGTCCAGACCCTACAACATCTTCTCAACAATTGGGAGAGCAAGTCTCGAATTCACAACAAAAGGGCCGATTGTGGTGGGGAGCCTTAGGATGTAACCCTTCTTGGCGGGGACAAAATGTAGCTGATCGGCCTTGAGGGTCTGTCAGATATATTTGAGCGCATAGACTCGACGCACAGGAAACACTAGTAGTCGGTAAGGGGAAACTTCGGCTCCATAGACCCGAATTTCCGTGTAATCATCGAATAGGAACCAATCCCCAGTGCTCTGGGATTTTCTGGCTTGCAGCCAGCTCTTCATTTCTGGAAAGACCCTAGGTGAAGGTGCGTCGTGAATAATAGAGTAGGCAATAGACATGAAGCTAGTCACAAAACTAGAATAACCCTCTCCCTTGGGTAATTTGCGTACAGAGAAATTCCAGTCGAAGACTGGTCGGGATTGGGAATTCTCCCGATATACCTTGTCTAAACCCAAACCCTCAAATTTATCAGCGTGTTGGTACAGGAAAAGATAGAAAACCATTGAACAAAAACGGAACCGATTGGTTTCTTGAAGCTCCTGGAACTGGGTTCGAATGGTCGTGGCAAGGAAACCAGGAATATCTAATACTACCCCCTTTTAAGACATGAGACATAAAAAATGGACGCATTCCGTGGAAATCTCTTCCGTACTTCCTACCCATAAAAGGCCAACGATGACAGAAAGGATGAGGCGGACTTCCTCTCCGAACAAACTTAAGGGAAAAGGTTCCAAGGCAGGGAGAGAAGTAATCTGATTTCCGGTTATAGAGGAGATGAAGGCTTTCTGGTTCTCCCATGGCTGTCTGGTGAACTGGGCTGCTAAGGCTGCTTCGCTGAAACTGATGTATGTGGCACTGGTGGGAAAGCGAAGGGCTTGCTTGATAATATCGGGCGAAAGGGAAAAAACTTTGTTCCCTTGAGGAGAGGTGAAAGTGCCCTGATGTTCGTGAAGTAAAGTGGCATAGGTCATTTTTGAAAGACCTTTGAATGATTATATTAAATGTATGTCGTCGATACATTGAAAATATGGACTGAGAGATATGAGAGTGTGACAAATGTGGTAGCTTAAGTCATATAAAGAATCTTGCTACGATGCGAGTCCATCATACCCGAAAGAGAAGGAGTTCACCCTTCAACCAAATGAACGAGATTGATTATGTTTTTACCACCAGAAAGAGGATCCCCTCACTGGATAGAGAAATTACCACTGGCCGACAGGATGTCTTGAACTCTATATCTTTCCAGCCAGAACAGAAAATCCTTGCCATTATTATCTAACTAATTGGTTCTGTAATACCAAGTGCTCTTCTCTTCTGTCCCACTGCCTTTGTTTGGCCATAACCAAGTGCTCTTGTTGCCACCAATAGCCTTTCTCTTACAACTTCCTCAGACCTTTCTTTCCTTTCGTAACAACCTCATTTTTGTGTAGACACTTGGCTACAAAATGCCCAAACTCACCATAATCTAAACATATCAATGGAATTTTACCTTTGAATTTACCCATACCTGTTATCATTTTTCACGTGAAGTAGGCAAATGCTTTATCTAAAAATTCTTATTCATATTCTTCATTTTCTTCTTCCTTACAACTACAAGTTTTCGCTTTCGGAGTATGCTTGTCCTTACTAGTTTTCTTGGATGTGGCGAATGTTATTTCTAGGTGAGATGTGTCATCCTCTTCTTCAATCCTCATTCCATACGTTGTAAGCACTCCATGAAATTCATATTTTCTAAGATTTTCTAGATTCGAACTATATTCCAAGACAGATACCTTTGGGTTGAATCTTTCTGGCAATGTTATAAGGATATCTCGGACAACAATTTTAGTGTCGATAGGTTCTCCCAAAACTTCCAATGCATTTTATATTTCATCAACATGATGTAAGTATGCTTAAATATTTTCATCTTCCTTCATTTTGAGTTGCTCAAAATTTTCCTTGTAAATTTGAAGCTTTTATTCTTTCACGTTTGAGTCACTTGCATATATATTCTCAAGCTTGCCCCATACTTCTTTAGCAGTTTTTCAACTTGGTACCTTAAGATAGACAAATTCGATAATCCCACGGATAATGAGATATTTATCCCTTTCATCATATACCATATTTTTCTATCCTTGTTCATCCTAGGTCACTGTAAATCCTTCTTCAATGATTTCCCATACTTTGTATCCTTGCGCCAAAAAATGAACCTGCATTCTTCCACTCCAAAGTGCGTAGTTATTTCCATTGAACATAGGAACTCTATTATTAGTATACTCCATGACCCCCTTATAGTTGTTAGATTGCTATTGAAGGAACCAAGCTCTGATACCAATTCTTGGAAATACTGAGAGGGGGGTTGAATCAGTATTTCTTATCAATTAGAACTTTTTAAATCTTTTCATAGCATTAGTTAATCTTAAATTATTCTTGATGTTTATCCAGTAACAAAAGTAAGCAATAGAACATAATAGGCACATGAATTTTAGGTGGGAAACCCCCTGCAAGTCAAAAACCACTGAATTCTTTTCTAATAAATTATTTAATATTCAGTCCCAACTGAAATGAAAGGTACAACTTCCTAGAATTCTAGAAAATCATTCTTCTCTAGCTCCCACTGGAAGGATGCCCCAACGCCCTTGCTTCTTCAGTATTCAACTGAATGGATGCCCTGGCATCCTAGACCAACCTACCACCCTAAAGTGTTCACAGGCTCCAACTTGTAGGTGACTTGATGCACCAACCTATCAATTCCTTGCCACCCTATAATGATCAGAAATAATACAAGAGTGTGGACTCCTATACCAAGGATAATGATCCATGATACAATATGATTCACAATGATTTTTTTGAACTAGACCAATCACCCAATCACACTATGACCTGCAACCCAACCATAAAATTATCCAACGATGGAACTTATACCTCCTAACAATGGCTCTCCAACTCTAGGCAGATTGAATCTTTTACAATTTTACAATGATGATTTTTATAATACTCACTTTTGACATTACTTGATACTTGACTTGACACTGATTCTTTGAACACTAGCAGCTACTGAGGTATTGTTGTGTTTGCTTCAAGTAATGGTACTTTGGCATTGCATTGTCCTTCTAGTATGTGTCTGAGTTGTCCTATTGTGTCCTCCTTCCTGCACATGTAAGACCCAAGCCAATATACAAAAAAAATACTTACATTGTCCTGCAAACCATATGTTAGAGAAATATTCAAAATTAAAATGTAAAAACGTTTAACATTTATGGAAAAACCCAATCAAACACACATAAAAAATACTTACACAGTCCTACAAAAACACATGTCAAAGATGATATTCAAATTAAAATTCAAACACTAATCATACATACCTTTTTGTAGCAGACTTACCCTTGACTGTTGATGTGTTGTCCTTGCTATAGTGATCCTTGAATGCATGTTTTTTCTTGCCTTCTAGAAGCTTGATATTGAATCTATTGTATCTATGTAATTTCAGATCCCCAAGGTCTGAAATTTCATCTTATGATATCCCTCCGAGTCATCTTTCCAACCTCGTAGGTCTGATCAATATTGGATTCTTCAAGAAATAGTTATGCTCAATCTCTTATGATGACAAAATTATATACTTCTTCAGTAGAGTGAACTTGTACGAAGTGCCACGTGTCACTGTTTCAACCTTTGGTCCTGAAAATGATACACAACACACTAAATCCTGCCCTCTTTCTATCACTTTTTATGAAATTGGAATCCAATTCTTAGAGAGAAAGTTATGATGATTTTCCCAAGGTCACCTATTTGACATGAAATTCAAGACACACACTTTAGACACACACTTCAATTAGATTTCTTCCAAATGGGTTTTGTGTTTCAACATCTGAAGCTTCGCAGAAAAAAAAATATAACGAAAATGCCACGATGACCTGTTATAAGTAGCGAAATCCTTACATGAGGAGGATATGAGGGTCATAATTTATATAAATTCTTAGGGTGAGAGGTTCTTCAAAAGTGAACATTGGAGGGATTTTAGGAGCTTAAAAAAATATTAATTATTAACAATTCAATGACCACAACCAATGATCAGTGTCATGCCACAACCCCATGTGGTGTTAGCCCACTAACTGGGGTTACTAACTTCAAACACGAACATCTCTCAAACCGTGAAGAATTATGTGGCATGCCATATATCAACAGATTCATCTCGACAAGTAGAAACCATCCCAAAATATCCTTGACTCAGAATAGAGTAAGTTGTCAAGTCAAAATTCCTATGCAAGAATGGGGTAGCCCCTGGTGCTGCTTGGGTTGACATCAATGACAACCATTGATAAACACATTGTGCTCTTCAATAAATTTATATTGTACCTATGGTCTCCTCTAAAGGCCCTGCGAGGACTTTATAGTATGCCATGGTTACTTCCCAATGAAATGATCGAACAAATCTGGTATGACCTTACCCCGGCATACGTCAGACTCTGCCTCCAAACCGCTTCTTATGCCAAGTTTACGTATATTCAATTACCATATTATACACGAGGATGGGGGAATGAAATGATCTAGGAAATTGCTAAACGGGTTATTTTTATTATTAAAAATGGGAATAAAGGATATTTATTCCCAAGAAAATTTAACACATAGAATTTAACACACAAAATTTAACACAGAATTTAATGCACATAATTTAACACAGAGAATTTAACCTGGAAAAGCAAACGTAACCGGGCTGAGTAGGAGGGAGTCGGGATGAGGATGAGCATGTCAGGCCGAAGTCGAGGGAGCCTAGTTGCAAAGAAACGCAAAGCCGAGGACGAGAAAGCAGAGCCAACAACATTGAGTTTCACATTGTTCCAAAGGGGTAGGTATGATTATAATTCATAGAAACATTTAACATGGAAACATTTAACACATAAAAATTTTACCTCGAAAAAAAATGTAGATGAGTCGAGGACGAGGGATCTGACACTTCCAGGCCGAGATCAAGGGAGACGAGATGCAGAGAAATGCAGAACCCCTCTGAAAACGGTCAGAAAACATTCACAAAACCTCTGAGAACTTTTGAGGTTCTGATGGCCGCTATATTTATAACAAAAAGTTCGACAGAACTTTTAGATAAAGTTCGACAGGACTTTTAGATAAAGTTCGGTCAAAATTTTATTACCGGTTTTCCTATCTTCGACAAAAGATCTGGTCACCCACATCATCAACATTACTGGAAAAAACATTTCAGTCAAATTAAATTCAAAATTTTGAAATTTCAGTCGAACTTCCTAGAATTTCGGTCGAACTATTAGGAGAGTGAAATTTTTTGAACTTCTTATTTTCACTTATCTTATTCTAATTTAAATTTCAAGGACAAAATTTCATCTTTTCATCTAACTAAGATCATTTTTATAATCTCCTTCTTTACTTTGAATAGCTCTTTCTCTAGATGATTTCTCTCTTCTTTTAGTTTCTCAAATGTTTTTTGTTTTTCCTCTAGTCAAAGAGTTAAGATGTCTTTAAATTTAATAGCTTTTTCAATTTTTTCTTTTTGATAAAAAAATTACTCATTTTCTGAGTTATATGATACCTTCTTCACCACACTACAACTATTATTTTAAGTGCATGTTATTTCTTCTGGCCTTTTCTAACTCATCTAGAGCCCTGATGAGTTCTCCAAAGTCCACTAATCCTACTTCTTACTCTTATTTTTTAGAGTATGTAATATTTTTTTTTCTTGGAGTATGCTCTAAATTCCATCAGTAACCATTCAGTTTAGTCATCCTCTAAGAAATTTTCTCTATCTAACTCTAGAGCTAAGTTGTCCTCTTTGGAGTAGAGCCCATATATTTACTGATATGATGTCCCAGAATAATTCTCTTCATTTATTTCCTCATGGCATGCAAGTAATTATTAGAGGAGGCTTTCCTCAGCTCAGGAAAAAATATATATTCACCATTAATTAAATGGAACGAACCTCTCTATGCACATTTACTATCAGTTTCTGACTCATACATCCTTTGTAAACTATGCATTGGAGGTTCCAACTCATCCATAATTGTGACGCAATGTCAAATATGAAACATGTGCCAAAGTTTCTAAATTATCCATTAAATAGACACTTCTACTTTAGTTGGATCTTGGAAGCCTTCGTACCCATAACCTTTCTTAAATACAATTTCATAAGAGTTATGAGCTTTCGAGCTTCCAGGCACTGGTCCATTAGGGTGCACTATCCTTGGAGAATTTCCTTTGATTATATCCCACGCTCCTTTAAATTATTTCTCACGTTGGATTTTTTTTATCAATAGGTTGAAGACCCTTGGCCACTAAAACACATGAAATTACTATAAAACTTGGACCTAAGTGTGGCTTTCGTCTTTTGAAGGAATTTTCAACTCCCAGTAAACTCTCTATCTCCCAAACTTATTTAGCTGACACTCCATTGAAAATTATTTTTGGTTTTTGACTTCCCAGAAATTCCTATTACGGGTTCTATCAATTGAGGATTTTTCAACTATTTTCCCATGCTATCCCAACTAATTTCCATCCCAGACCACCTTTTATAAAACGTTGGGGTTTCGGGACTTCCAGGGTTCTGGGGTTTCAATCTCCAATACCTCGACTCACTGTAATATAGTAATACTTTTAAATAATCCTTCAGGGTTCCGGGCTTTTCAGGGTTCTGAGGTTCCAAAATTTTCACTGCCTCGGCTTACTACAATCTCATATAAATTTTAAACAAACCTCTAGGGTTCTAGGCCTTTTAGGGTTCTGGGGTTTTAGGCTCTTCTACTAAGCGCTTCAAAGTCATTACTTTGGTTGATAATAACTTCTGATCTAGAGGCCCATTTGCAGGATTCCACATACTGTTGGAAATATCTTTCTAAGAAATTTCCAATTATTCCACCTTCAGGAGGAATTGAGGTAATCTCTTGAGACAATCTCCTCCAAATACTTGGACTCCCCAACTATCATAGTCATATTTTTATGCCTTCTCTAGTTAGCCTTCTACTATAATGATTCTCTACATAATATTGTAGAAACCATGGGACTCCCCTTTAATAACATGCTCATCACTGCCAACATATGTTTCTTTTATGCTTAATGCTAGTCTAGTTGACATCAATTCAAATAAACGATGTGCCACCAACCATTCAGACAATGCCAAATGTCCAATAGTAATAATAATAATAATAATATGCATGCATTAAAGTGCATTTAGGTTTTTTAGCATGCACCCATTAAGAACTAGAGCATGTTCCCAATAGTGAAAACATATAAATAAATTCACAACTCACTTTTATTTATTTCTTTAACAATTTGTGATGATGTGTTCTCCACTAGTGAAAACAACCTTCATCATATAGTCCAAAATTGACAAGGAAGAGAAGTTCTTGGATGTAAACATCATTTAACACTTATAACTTTGTGGATATAAGTTCTCATTTACAGTTATATTTAATTTTAAATGTCATTTTTATACATTTTAAATTTTATAAATTTACATATTTTTAAGGAAATTTTGTTATTATTTAATTGTAGCTATTATTCCATCACCATGGGGAAAAAAATTGATGAAAACCAAAACTCTGAACTTCCCATAGACCTATATAATGAAACTAATCGATGTTTAAATAAGCCTAAAAACCTACTTAGGGAGCTTATGAACATAATAGAGTGGTCTCATGTTTCATTGGATTCCATTGGTCATGCCCATGGCCAATTACCTAAATATATAAACAGAGTAACAGATGATAGGAATTATAATCCCTATGATTTTCATGTGTATTTTTATACCTATAATTGTGATTAAGATATTATTGTGCAATCATTTCCAAATTCCTTTTGGTTTCTAGTCGTAGGGCTAGTTGATATTTTTTTTATGAATGATTGAGATATTTTCTCAACCTAATCATTGTTTTGCATACATAAATATTAAGTAGCTTTACAAGAGAAAATATAGCTCAACAAATTAATTAGATTTTTTATATTTTCCCCTTGTGTATGAAATCTTCTCATTGGTGGGATTTCACAATTCATCATAGAATCTTGTACCATTGGTATCACAACACTCTCGATCCAAACTTGGATTTGGGTCTTTGCTCCTTGTTTTTTTCTTCTCTAATATAATTTTGGGTATTAGTTTTTTTCCTCTCTAACTTTTGGTTTGTATTTAATTTTTTAAAGGAATTTCTCTATTAGATTTAAAGCATATACGGATTCAAATATATAATTTTTCTCCTATTATTATGATCATGCATGTAATAGTGATACTTCGAAAATATTCTATTAATTTATTCCCCATGTTTAACCTATATATCAATTGAATTACTTTGAGTAACATATGTGACCTAGTTTTGAAGCTTATAGATCAAAAAATATCTTATTGTTAGAACTTGTTTTTTGAATAATTGTATCCCATTATTTGATATGTCAAGTATCTAAAATCTAGCAGTCTGTATGTGGCTTACCAAGAAAATTTTTTGTTACATGAATACTTGATAGAGCACCCAAGAATATATAACAAGGAATTCAAGGAATATCCATCACCACATGAATATGCAAGCATACCATTGGATAGATTGATGGTTTTTATATTTAAAAAATCACTTATATTTTCTTTAGCTAAATAAATTGACATCTTAAATTCTAGTAAGACAGAATTGAGGGCTTATGCTTCACAATTTTTAAGGATCTATAGTTTTATCAGAAAAGTAAATTGTGACACTACTTTTTGTTACACCTATTGTAAATATTTCTATGAATTGTAATTCATATAAACAATGTGGAAATGTAAACATTGACTGGTTGAGGGAAGTGGACATGGACTCATAGATTTTACAAGGAAACCCAAACCACCATATTCATTTCACTACCTATATTCCTAATGGATTTATGGAATTTCTAGTGCAAGAAATAAATTCAAAAATGGGCTTCCTGACTGAAGGACGATCCCATGCACTCTCTATTCTGGTGGAAAGTGTGGGCATGGTAAAAATGCATGGAAAAAAAGTATTTGAAGTAGAATATCAATGGGAGATAAGGTGTGGAGGGGAAAAGATGCAATAGTGCAGATAGATTATGTAGTGGTATCAAGCAAAATATAAATCACACAAGAAATAACAACGAACAACTAAGGGAAGAGAATGCAAAGCATAAAATTGGTATTTGACATAGATGAGTTGACGAGAAATAAATTCTACCTATATTGCATTCTATGTTTGGGATAATATTATGTGTTTCTTTCTAAGGCCATTATGTGCACCTACGAATAAATTGTCCAAGGATGGTTCAATAGGGTTGAAGAATTTAGTGATAGTATTAGGGTTGATAAACCATTGAGATTCTAGTTTTGGCTGATAAACCCAGAGACACTTAGGTACTAGATAAAAGGACTTATAAACCACTAAGTGTTATCCTTGGGGATGATAAACCAATTATGAATTTTCTCATTAAGCTAATAAACCACTTGGATAGTGGGCTCTTTACTCCTGTAGTACTATTTAGATAATCCAACTGATAAACCTCCCAAATAGTGTACTTATTCTCCCGGAAATTAGTTGTAACTCATTTTCCCTTGGAAGAACTTTCGTGGTTGATTGGGGCAAACAGTCAATGTGGTGTTACTACGAGAGGCCATTAATAAATCACTTGGAAAGTGGACTCCTCTTCTTACCATCTATTAATTAGTTGTTGGTGAGAATAATCCTGACTTCTTTTACAAAATTCTCTTTCATATTCCACAATTGACACTTGGAATTCCACTTACAAATTTATTTCAAATTTTATATTGCAAATACCCATATAAGAAAAAATTGGGTAGCATAAAAAAAAACAAGCCTAATAAGAAAAACAACATATCAAGGTTGATTTTGGGGAAACTCTAGCTCAACAACTCCAACTTATAGCTCTCTAGTCACATACCTATGCCAAGATTTATACTGTGTAGCAATTTCCTCAAACTTTGTGATAGGATCGGGGTGAAAGTGGACTCTAGCCTCCATTGCATATGGGTACATGATCTTGGAGTGAGTTTTAGTTTCATTACTCAAAAAGAACAACATTGTGATGATATTGGCAGGGCCACCAATATACTTCTGCATATCATATATGTTGACCTTCAGGTCCCCTATGGTAGCAATTTTCCTGAACTAGTCCAATTATTCTTCAACTTCTTATCTGAGATTTTTTCTACGTTTAGCTTATGTGAGTGTGCCGACTGAAGGAATATTGTGTGACTTCACCATGAAATCCACACTACTATACAACTGTGCATAAGAGGAATAGATGTTGGTGATGAAAGTTCTCAGTTGTTCGTTTCTTTGAATAAGCATCCACGATTAGCTTTTTCCAACTTAGCTTGATGGATTGTCTTCTTCACCAACTTATGAGGTACATCTCTATACTGCATTC
The DNA here is from genome assembly GCA_034641835.2 of Pinus albicaulis. NCBI lineage: Eukaryota > Viridiplantae > Streptophyta > Pinopsida > Pinales > Pinaceae > Pinus > Pinus albicaulis. Next base: position 827,339,314 of record CM076576.1, on the reverse strand, counting down.
CAAAATCATGCAAAATAGTAATAGATACATGAAACAATTTGAGATATTTTTCATTCTCTAAAGATTTATACTGCATGTCGTGCAGGCCGAAAACTACTTTGTGCATGGTGACTAACTCCTCATAGAGGTTCATCATAATGTCTCCCAATATGATACCTTACCAAGTATGGCTGCCTTGAGTTCTCCTAGGCACACCTGTGCAAGAGTTACTTTCTGAACCTCTTCATAGAGTTCTTGAATTTGTTGGAAATACTGAGAAGGGGGGTGAATGAATATTTATTTTCAATTGTTATTTTTACCAGTTAGGTCACTTATAATTAGAACACAAAATGAAAAACATGAATAAATAAATCCAATACAATAATGTGTAGGGCTCCAACCCTAGATGAAGGTCTAATATTCAATCCTAACAGGCACCAACTTGTACTTTGCTAAGCACCGACTTGTACTTCATGAGGCTCCAGCCTCTAGGGCTCCAACCCTATATTTCCAGGGCACCATCCTTGTTAGCATAAATTCTTAAAAAAAGTGTACGAAAAGATCCAACTTTAGTTGTGTGTGAAAAAAATCCATAACAACAGAAATGGATTCTTAACTCTTTAGATCTGTAATGAATATTTAGAACAAATGCTGCAAAAGAATAGATATATGTTGTAAAAGCAGTTAAACAGAGAAAAGAAATAGTAATTACTCCATTAATACAACAGAAAAGACAATATTTAAAGAATGCTTCATATATTATTACACCTAGTGAAGGGAACAAATAGATGTTACCAATCCCCCTTAATGGGATGGGTTCTTGGTTGTCCTCAACGCTTCAGTTCCAGAAGTTTCTCTCTCTCAATGGTGCAAAAAACCCAAAATGTATGTTGAACTCAAGTGGGAGCTCAAGAAGCAAAATAAAATAGTACTAACAATTAGAATGATCAAAGTGGGACAATGAAAAGGATCAAAGTGAAGAATGAATGGGAAATCCCTCCTATTTATAACAAAATATTGAGTTATCCTTGATAATGGTGAATAATAAAATATTATTAACCAAGATCTAAATCTAACCACTTGGAATATTTTGTTATAATTTTTTATATTTTGTTGGAGGGAAAAGGTATTTAAATTGGTTAAATACCTTTATTTAGAAATAATAATCAAATAAATTATTTATTTATCATTTCAAGAATGTGGTTAAATAATAATAAACAAATAATGATTTGTTTAATTATTCCTAGATGATTTAGTCAAATTTAACAAGGAATAATAACTAAATAATTATTTAATTAATTATTCCTATATAAAAATAAGAAAAATAATGATTTATCTAATTATTTCTAATAAATTGGTTAAATATGACTATGAATATTATTTAAACAATGGTTTAACTAATTATTCCTAGAGGCAAATCAAATAAAAAATGATTTATTTAATTATTCCTCGTGGGGTTTCTTGATTTAACCAAAAATAACTTAATAAAATATGGTTTATTAAATTATTTCTTATAGTGAAAGCGATTTTACTATGGTAAAATTGGTCCTACATGGTGTACTTTGATCCATCTAATTAGGAATGGTTATATGACCATTTTTTGGTGATAACAGGCCTTGTCACTTTCAAGCAACAACCTCTAGGGCTCCAACCCTATCTCTGGTACAGGCTCCAACCTGGTCTTTTGAGGACTCCTATCCTCTAGGGCTCCAACCCTTTGCTTTGATTCTTAAAGATAATTTTAGTGATTCTTCACAGCTCGCAATGTCTTCTTCAATGAGCCTCTCAATCTCTTCACCTTGAGCACTTCCATCAAACGATCTCCAAGGTAGTGAGCTCATCAATGAAAACTTTATTTTCTCATGAATGTGTCACCATTTTTATTCATGGTACCCAAACTCAATCTCCAAGGTCACATCATGATAAATTTGTAGGAATTTACAGGGTAAGTCCCGTAGATCAAGAACCAAAGGTCACCGCTCACAAACAGATCACAAATCAGTACACCAGTATAATCACGTGGTTAAAACCCTCAAAGAAGGAAACAGTCCACACCTTAAACCAACATGGCCACTTCAGGGAATTTATTCATATAAAAAGAAAAGTTACATATGTTTCTCTCATAAACGGTTACCAGAAAAATGACCCTCCATTCTCTTTAAATAGAGATCATGGACCAATCAGGTGTTAAGCCACGGATCAAGTGTCGTTAATACCGAGGTGAGAGATAATTGTCGGATCACTAAAAATCGTGACCGTTGGATTATAAGTTACAAATGTACATGGTAAAGAAACACACTTTACCTAACTCTATACTAGACTAAGTTATTCTTAACTATTTCCTATGTGTCAGAATATCCTAACATCCCCCCTTAACAACAACTTGGGATAGGATTGAAGGATTTACAAAGGTGACACAAAAGGAACCTATTTCCTATGTGTTGAAATATCCTAACATCCCCTCTTAAGAAAAAATTGGGATAGGATTGAAGAATTTAAAAAAGTGACACAATAGGAGAAGGAAGGAGGCACTAGAGCCTATCCCCACTTAATGACAAATTTCCTGAACTCCAAGCATGGATCTAATTTTGGTAAACTTTTCTTCTGTGAGAGCCTTCGTAAAGATATCAGCTACTTGATCATTGGTTGGACAATACTGCACTTCAAGAACATGATCATGAATGAGCTTTTTGATGAAGTTTATGTGGAGTTCAATGTGTTTCATACACTCATGCTGAACTGGATCTTTACATAGTTGAATGGCACTTTGATTATCACACCAAAGTGTAGTTGGATGTTGCTGATGAAGACCAAATTCTGACAGGATTTGACAAAGCCACATGGCTTCCTTGCAGGCTTCAACTGCACCACGATACTTTGCTTCTGCTGAAGAAAGGGAGATGGCACTTTGTTTCTTACAAGACCAAGTAATAGCTCCTAAACCAAGAGTGAATACATATCCCATAGTGGATTTCCGATCATCAGGGTCACCAGCCCAATCAGAATCAGTGAAACCAATCAACAAGGGAGATGCTCCTACACTGTAATGAATCATGAACTGAAATGTACCTCAAATATATCGAAGTATTCTTTTAGCTACTTTCCAATGACGTTCATGAGGTTGGTGCATAAACCGAGCAACAAGAACAACGACAAAGGAAAGGTTAGGATGGGTATGGATTATATACAAAAGTTTACCAACAAGTTGACGGTATAAGGTAGCATCAACTTCAAGGGTAGTACAAGTGACTGAAAGCTTGACTCCAAACTGAAAGGGATAAGGGGTCAGCTTACATTCTTCCATGTGAAAGTGGTGTAGAAGATCACAGGCATACTTGGACTGAGAGAGGATAATGCCTTCCTTGGATTGCAAGACTTGAAGAACAAGGAAATAATGCAAGTGTCCTAAGTATTTTATTTCAAACTTATTTTTGAGGCTAGACTTCACATGTTTTATATGGTTTGGATCACTACCAGTAAGGATAAGATCATCAAAATAAATAACAAGGATGGTGAAGGAATTACCCACTTTCTTGGTGTAGACAGTGTTGTCAAAATGACACCTAGAAAAGCCATTATCTAAGAGAAATCTATCCATTTTGGCATACCAAGCCCAAGGAGCTTGTTTGAGACCATAGAGATACTTCCTAAGGTGACAAATAAGGCTAGAGTCCTTTTGGATAAATCCAGGGGGTTGTTCCATGTATATTTCTTCATGCAAATCTCCATGTAAGAAGGCGGATTTAACATCCTTCTGATGGACTTCCCATTTAAAGGAGGCAGCAAGGGAAAGAACAAGGAAGATAGAATTCATTTTGGCAACAGGGGAGAAGGTTTCAATATAGTCCATGCCTTCAACTTGTGAAAAACCTTTAGCAACAAGACGAGCTTTATGTCTATCCACTTTTCCATCTGGTCCAAACTTTGTTTTGTAAACCCATCTCCATCTGACAAGTTTTCTTCCTTTTGGAAGAGGAACAAGATCCCAAGTATTGTTTGCCAATAAGGAATGATACTTTTCATTCATAGCTTCATCCCAATCTGGATGACCGGAGGCTTCTTCAAAGGTTTCTGAATCGATTTTTTCTAGAACTTGAGTCGATAAGTAAGAATCTCTTTCGAACTGAGAACGTGTACGTCGTCGATCTTTAGGGACACCTGCAAGAGAACCTGCTGCATCCCAAGTAGAGCGGACCCATCTTGGAAGTGGTGGAGTATAAGGAACAATTTCACGAGCTGGAGGAGGATTTTCATCCTTGCTGTCATCATCTAAACTAGAAGGAATGCTATTAAAAATAGAAGATAGAGAGAGGTGGCACATATGCCGAATCAGGCTCGCAGGCCAAAGGTGGCACACCCGCCAAACTAGGCTCGCAGGCCGGTATATTTTCATCAAACTTTACATCTCTTCGAATGATTATATTTTTGTATTTTGGTTGAAGAATTCTATATCCTTTGACATCTTCAGAATATCCAACAAAAATAATTTTTTCACTCTTAGGTTCTAAGGCTTTATGTTTCGCATCTGGAATATGGGCCTAAGAATCACTTCCAAAAACATGAAAGTGACTTACATCTGGTTTGATGGAGCTCCAAGCTTCTTCTGGAGTTATATTCTTTAAAACCTTAGTAGGAGTGCAATTTACTATGTAATTTGCACAGTTAATGGCTTCTGCCCAAAAATTGAGACCAAGTCCTTTAGATTGAAGCATACAATTAGCCATTTCTTTTAAGGTGCGATTCTTCCTTTCAGCTACACCATTTTGTTGTGGATTATATGGAACAATATGTTGTAATTGAATGCCATGCTCAGTGCAAAAGTTGATAAATTTTTTGTCAACATATTCTCCACCATTTTCTAATCTTAAATTAAGAATTTGATTTCCAGATTGTTTCTCAACAAAGGCCTTAAAGGCCAAGAACATGTTAAAAAATTCACTCTTGAGTTTTAATAAATATACCCAAGTGCGTCTGGAAAAATCATCAATGAAAGTTAAGAAGTACTTGCAACCAGAGAAAGAAAAAATAGGAAGTGGACCACATAAATCACTGTGCACAAGCTGCAAGGGGGATGAAGCGTGCCAAGAGGCACATTTGTCAAAACTATCCGGATGATGTTTTCCGAGTACACATCCGGAGAAAACACCATCCCGGAAAGATACCATAGGAAGGCTCATCACCATATTTTCCTTACATAGAGTTTGAGAGTGATAGTTTAAGTGACCAAATCGTTCATGCCAAAGTTTGCTCACATCATCATTATGAGCAACAAAAACCGAGGGAAGAGATGATGACCCAAAGTTGTCAAACTTATACAACCTTGTGGAATCATCAACAATGCCAGTAGCTAAAATATGTTTAGGATATTGGAGGTCCTTGATTACAACATCATGAGGTGAGAATTCTACTATTTTCCCTTCACCTGAATGAGTTATCTGATAAATAGATAGAAGGTTGCATGACAAGGTAGGAACACATAATACATCATTAAACTGACCATTATCTAGATGAATGGTTCCAGATCCTACAACACTAAGAGATCTATCATCACCAAATAAATATGTTTGGTGTTACAATCATTTAAAGAAGAAAAAATGGATTTATTTTTAGCCATGTGGTAAGAAGCTCCAGAATCAATGAGCCACTCATGAGAAGGAGAAGAAGAAGATACATTTAATGCATAACCAGATCTTGATGCTTGACAACCACAATCAGAAATTTACATGCTTGAAGATGAAGGTGAAGAGTGCTCCAAATTGATGTTGTGCTTCTTCATTGCAGCTTCTAAATCTTCCATCTTCTTAAAACATTTGGACTCTATATGGCCATCCCGATTGCAAAATTTGCAATGTCTATCTGTCTTCTTCCCTTTGTTTTGATTTGCCTTATTATTTTGGTGATTTGATTTTTTAGTTTGTGGCTGAAATTTCTTAGGGCCCTTGTTTGGTTAAGGACCATATTTTTTGGGATATTTCTTCTTGGGATTCTTTTGATATGGTTGTTGTTGGGCTGCTAAGGCTTTCTTAGAAGCGTTTCTAGTATTGATAATACCAAGGTGTAAAAATTTTTCTTGTTCTCTTATCAAAGAATCACAAAAGGCATCAAGACAGGGATTCTTGTAGGTGGTTCCTGAAGAAATGATGGCTTCTCTAGTGGAATGTAAGGCAGAAACAAATACAGAGTATGTAGGACCAATATTAGAAAGAATGAAATATATGAGGCTACCATCGTCGTTTTTTACCTTACACCCTTCTAAAAGAAGTCTAAGGGTCTTGAATTTGGACAAAAAGTCTTCAATAGAGGAGAAATTATTAGGGTCCAAAGTAAGAAACTCATTATGAAGCTGGTGGGCCCTGATTTGATTTTGAATGCCAAAAACATTATTTAGCTTTTCTAGGGCTTTATCAGGAGTGTCAATGTCAAGGATGTGAAATTGAAGATCTTGAGCAATGGACATTCCTATCAAACCTCTTGCTTGATCTTGTATATTTTCCTATTTAGGAAATTTATCATGATAATAAGGTTTAGTTTCTTGTCCTGTGGCTATTCTATAAAGCCCTTTACTTCTAAGTATATCTACCATGTGAGGTAGCCATTGGAAATAATTGGTGTTGTTAAGAATAACCGGGCATGCCTTTCCATTTTTTTTTAAAAAATGAAGCTGATAAAAGCTGAAACTAACTACCCCAATGGAAAGATCTCAAAAAATTATGTCGTTTAAAAAAAAATGGCTCGAAAAACAGCTTCTGGATGAAGAAGTTATGCCTTTTGAAAAACTTGAGTTGTAGATGCCAAATAGTTATGGGAACAGAATGAAGTGCGAATTTAAAAAAAAAAATCCACCACTTTGAACAATTCTTTTTTACAAAAGAAGCTTGAGAAAGAGACTTGAACCCAAGACTTCAATTCTCATAAACTAACCCCTCACCAAGTGAGATAGTTAAAGGATCATGTTATTTTAGAAAGGAGTAAGGGGGAATTATTATTATTATTATTATTATTATTATTATTATTATTATTATTATTCGGTGTCTGTGCCTTTTCCTGCACACAAAAAGAGAAAAAGAAAAGAAAAGAAATGCAAAGCCTTACGGCAGAATGTTATATTCTCGGTTAGCCTTACCAGCAACTATCACTTTTTTCACTACTTCTGATTTCCTGAGATTGCACAAAGACATGGGGAAAGAGCATACGTAGCAAAAAAAAAAATCCCTTTTTCTTTTTTCTGATTTGCCGAGATCACACGGAGTGCACAGCAAAGAGTATACACAGAGAAGAGGGTATAGATCCGGCAAATAAATAAAAGCTTAATATAGAAAAAACCCAAAATAAGGAGAAATATTAACAAATATAACTGCAGAATACATGCTTAATACCTCCAGATCTAAACTGACATAACTTGGGTAGCCGGAAACCTTTTCGCATGAAACGAAAGGCATTCCTCACTGTAATAGATGCTCCAGATGCAACCGAGTAGTTATCCAAGCCCAAAAATGTTGAGAAACAGTATATCTACAAAACGACATTCGCAAGCAGTAAAATCAGCTTTGGATTTTGATCAACAACAAACACGGCCCTCAAAATAGCTTTGATACCATGTAGGAATTTACAGGGTAAGTTTCGTAGATCAAGAACCAAAGGTCACTGCTCACAAATAGATCACAAATCAGTACACCAATATAATCACATGGTTAAAAACCTCAAAGAGGGAAACAGTCCACGCCCTGAGCCAACACAGCCACTTCAGGGAATTTATTAATATAAAAAGAAAAGTTACATATGTTTCTCTCATAAACAGTTATCGGAAAAATGACCCTCCATTCTCTTTAAATAGAGATCATGGACCAATCGGGTGTTAAGCCATGGATCAAGTGTCGTTAACATCTAGGTGATAGAAAACCATCCACTACTAAATTTGGCGGAAATTTCGACACTTGGTTCCGATGCTTTTGACCAAATGTCGGAAATTTCCCCAAATTTTTTCCATCCCGCCCGAAACCGTCGCTATACCGACGTTTATAGAAAAGTGTCGCAATCCCGACACTTAGAAAAGTGTCACAATTGCGACATTTGGAGGAAGACGTCGCAATTGTGACACTATGGCCCAAAGCGTCGCTATTGCGACGACTGCCTCCAAACATCGCAAGTGCGACACAATGTCTAAGTGTCGCAATTGCGATGTTTGGAGGCCTTCATCGCAATAGCGATGCCTTTTTCGCCATCGGTATAACAACACTTATATGTGCGCTAAATAAAAATATGAAACTTACATGCGCGCTACATAAAAATGATTTTATTGTTTCGTATCCGTCATAATAGCTACATTAACGTCTGATATCACGCGCGCATTCGCCCTTTGCTCTTGCAAAACAGCATTCGCCCTCAGCTCTTATAGAATAGCATTTTCCCTCAACATTCGCCCTCCTCGTTCACCCTCAGCTCTTGCAGAACAACATTCGACCTCAGCTCTTGCAAAATGGTAAGTTCTTACTGCAGGCCCTTCCTCCTATAGTAGGGTTGACTCTATTTGGGTTTTTTTGGTCAATTCCATTAGATTGTGTTAGGCTGTAGGGTTCTCTCTAGATGTCAAGAATCAAGATTTAATACCCTCTATTATCTTCATCACCCAATACAAGATTTAAATTTTTCCCAAAGAAACGCTTATTAATTTGGCAGCCATTATTTCTCCCTGCTTTAAAAACCCTACATTTAAATGAAAACAAGCATTGCATTTCAACTACAAAAATCTATTAGTGTTCAAATGTACATGTGTGCTACATTAACGTCTAATATCATGTGCGCATTCGCCCTCCACTCTTGTAGAACACCATTCGCCCTCAGCATTCGCCCTCAGCTCTTGCAGAACAACATTCGCCTTCAGCATTCGCCCTGAGCTCTTGCAGAACAGCATTCGCCCTCAACATTCGCCCCGAGCTCTTGCAGAACAGCATTCGCCCTGGATTCGCCCTCAGCTCTTTCAGAACAGCATTGGCCCTGCATTCACCCTTAGCTCTTGCAGAACAGCATTTTCCCTCAGCATTCGCCCTCAGCGTTCGCCCTCAGCTCTTGCAGAACAACATTCGCCCTCAGCGTTCACCCTCAGCTCTTGCAGAACAACATTCGCCCTTAGCTCTTGCAAAATGGTAAGTTCTTACTGCAGGCCCTTCCTCCTATAGTAGGGTTGACTCTATTTGGGTTTTTTTGGTCAATTCCATTGGATTGTGTTAGGCTGTAGGGTTCTCCCTAGATGTCAAGAATCAAGATTCAATACCCTCTATTATCTTCATCACCCAATACAAGATTTAAATTTTTCCCAAAGAAACGCTTATTAATTTGGCAGCCATTATTTCTCCCTGCTTTAAAAATCCTACATTTAAATGAAAAAAAGCATTGCATTTCAACTACAAAAATCTATTAGTGTTCAAATGTACATGTGTGCATCACTTGTGTAGGGTATTCCTTTTCCACTTTCACATTATCCAAGAATGTGTGTAGTATAGTTCATATTTTTTGTGATTTAGATTATCTTTAAAAAGGAAAGGTAAATTATTTCCCATGGAAAAAGAAGGTTTTCCCTTTTTACTACTGGAAATGGTACAACAAGTTCCATTTCTACCCGAAACTCCTATGAAACAGGAACCAAATAAAGGCCATGTCCTCAATGGACATCATTTGGCTTTGAAAATGGCCATTGCACCGTGTTGTTTCTTATATTACATCACGATAGTTTCTTAGGTCATTTCTCGTTTCTTGAGATGAAAAACAACCAAAGAAATTTTGAAGATCCTTTCAAGAAATAAATGACCATTTCTCAATCATATCTCAACTATTTTTTATTTTATTCAGTGGTTTCTTACTTTGAGAGAAATTAGACACTTTTATAAGGAATATAACATAAAAACACAAAATGGGAAGGAATTGATGAGGTAGATGACCTTTAGTTGTTGTCAATTAAGAATTGATAATACACAATGCATGTTCTGTACTAAAAACTAGATTTCTTCCTGGAGTTAGGAAACAGAGTATTGAATCAAAGTTGTAGTTTCTAACTTCTTGTATTGGTTCATCAATCTTGAAATTCAGACATTGCATGTCTTCATTGCTTCATGTTTGAATAATTTGCATCATATCGTACAATAGGAAATTAGGAATTATGATTATTATTACTTTATGGATCTGTTAAGTTACTTTTAAGTTTTCATGGTTTAGTGTGAAATTATTCTAGTGTGCCCCTAGGCCTAAGTGAAGGAATGCCAAGGACTAAGAACCCTATTTTTTAAATGGTATTGTTTCTTATACCCAAAAACCCCTCAACATCACTTCTTATTAGTTCTTAACAATAGTGTTGTAAACAATTTGAGAATTGATATAGCAAAATCTCACACTTCTCAAGATAAAGTCCTAAATCTAAAGTGTGATACCATGTGTAATTCAATAGCCCCATTGTCACCTCACCAACCTCTTTTCACTTCGGGCTAGCTCTCCTCCAACTCAAGGGGGGTTCTCCCTAGTAGATGTTAGGGATATAATGGCCCAACCAAACCAATTCAAGAGCCCCCTAACTCTCTATGTTTACTACTATCAATCAAAATATTGAACAATAGGGTCAGACATGCATCTTGAAGATAAAATTGCCAGGGTATTTTTGGGTAATTTCAAAGGGAAAGTCCCCAAACACATATAATCAAGGAATTATAGCGTTATTTCAAACATTAAATATCAACAAAATCATTTAAAGGATATTGAAAGGAAAAAGGTGATGGAAGATAGAAAGTGCCTTACTTAAATGCTCTAAGGATTTTTCAATAGTTGCTCCAAAAGCTTCACTTCAAGGCCCTTCAAGATCGTCTCCAACAATGCTATACCATCAGCTTCAACAATGTTGCTCCAAAATGTCCTCAAGGTATTCACAACAAGTTTACTAGAAGTTGCTCCAACAATATATTCAATAAGGTCTTCATTGTCAACTCGTCTCTTGTTTGGGTGCCTTAATGTGCAATGACATGTTTCCAGGACTGAATTCAATGCAAGGCATATTTGAAACTCTAACTCTGTCTTCTAGTGTCTTATTATAAATTATTTCAGTTTTCATTTTTGTGTTTTCAAGTTAGATATTGTTTTCAAGTTTTTACATTTATAATTTTATTGCAATGTTGCAGACTGATCAGGGTAGTACAGGAACAACCCCGAGACGGGATGATCGCGGAAAGAGGCCAGCGGAAGAACATGTAAAGTGCCATCATTGCTCTATCTTCAGGTATTTTAGTTATTTACATAATTTAAATAATATTAATTTTGTTCAAATATGCAGACACCTAGCCATGGTACGCCTGATGATTCCCTCTTTGAGGAAGAGCTTTCTTCATCCCTATCTCCAGTGTTCTTGTTGCGAAAAAAGGCACGAGATGCAAGGTCGGAATTTAATACTTTGATAGACGCACCTCAAACACCTGAAAAAGAAGAGAGGATAAAACATCTTATGAGCCAGCTAGAAAGATATCAGGTAATAATAAAAATTCAAAAGGATATTTTTTTGTTCTGGATAAGATGAATTGTGATAGTTTGATTTTTAATTTTTACATTGACTAAACTAAAAAAAAGTTCTTTTGTATGTAGAATTTTTTGGCACTTGCTGAACCTGGTGTTGGTGGTAGTGGGACACAAGGGCAAGATATTGCCCAAAAACCCTCTCGTAAACCTTCTACTCCTTTAGGTGCCAGCCAAGAAACACACCCTGCCCAAGCAGACACCCAACCAACCGCTGAACGTGTTGGCAATGATGAGGCTGATATGGCCAAATACATTATTGCGTTTCCTGGAGCTACATGTGTCAACTCCACAGGGACCATTAATGGCACGTTGTTGGTGAACGATGAAGGTGTCCCTATAAAGCATGTACAACTCCCAGGTAAATTTTAATATTTTAACTATTTCATGTACTTTATCTAAAACATATTGATCATGATTTTTATTTTTAAATTAATGATAATATCTTTCTTTTTTTCTGTGTAGGAAACAATGAGTTCTAAAGGTATCTGGAGAGCCATGCGTTGGTAATTTTTTTCCCAACCATATGCACAGGGTGGAATTCCCAGAGTTCCAACCTGAAAAAAGAACTTCTAGATTATCTAGAAGCCCTTTTTGGGGTCGGCACATTTGACAGAACAACGGTGGCTCGGGTAGTCGGAAAATATTTGAAATATACCAGGGACACCTATAGGACGCAATTTAAATTTAACCCTAGATATGAGCGTCCTATCATAGTTCTATAGAGTGAGTGGAGAGCACTCATCCATGACGAAAAAGAGAAAAGGGCAAAGAAAGAAGGAAAAATGCCAACTGGACCCGCAAGGTAAATTACAAATTTAATTCAATAGCTTTAATTTTCTCTATGTCTAAAATAAAAGTGTGCTACATCATATCTGACTTTAATCTTTTGATGCTAGGTTTCCTGACACCTCAAAGGAAACCAAAGCTAGGATTGAAAAAAAGGGCCATCACAAGCTAGGCCAGGGCGGCTACTTGAAATTGGTCGCAAGAATTGTAATTAAGTAGTTAAACATCTTATAATTAATTGTATCGCCTTCCAACGTTTTTGTAATCCTATCAAATATGATTAAAAATACACAATCATATGTAATGTAGGGTGATGACTTCGGAACAAAAACTACAAAGGAAGATAAAAATATCGCTTTCCATTTCAGCTATCAAGCCGTAGTTGAACGTCACATAAGCTTGGGGAAGGTCCCAAGATCCAGAATGCCTGATAAGGTAAAACATTAACCTTTCAATATGTTTGTTTTCATTCATAAATTTAATGTCTAACAAATTTGTTTAAATCAGGGGAGAAACACTACCAACGACGCAAATAACCTAGTTTTAGAGCCAAATGTAGATGATCCTCACATGCAACATGATCATTGTAGTAGGGACCAGGCCGACAATGTTAGTATCAGTGAGGGCTGTGACGGTAATCAATTTCCACTTATAATTTTTTCTAATTATACTTTTATGGTTGTCCTTATAACTTTTTTTTGTTAAATGACAGAGAATGTTTCCCTTGAGGATCTTACCACCAAAGAGGAAGATAGGGCAACAGTCCCAACGGCGACAACTGGTGCACCAGGTAAATAATCTCATTGCAATTTTTTTTATTAATATTACCGAACTAGTTCAATGATATTTAAAAACGAACAATTAAAATTTAATATTATCTGTTTTTGTAGGCGATGCCTCGTCACTGGATGAGACCAGACATCGTGACTACGCAACTAGGTCAGCGGTGACAATTGGTGCACCAGGTAAATAATCTCATTGCAATTTTTTTTTATTAATATTACCGAACTAGTTCAATGATATTTAAAAACTGACAATTAAAATTTAATATTATCTGTTTTTGTAGGTGATGCCCCATCACTGGATGAGACCAGACATCGTGACTACGCAACTAGGTCAGCGGCGACAACTGGTGCACTAGGTAAATAATCTCATTGCAATTTTTTATTAATATTACCGAACTAGTTCAATGATATTTAAAAAATAATAATTAAAATTTAATATTATCTGTTTTTGTAGGCGATGCCCCGTCACTGGATGAGACCAGACATCGTGACTACGCAACTAGGTCAGCGGCGACAACTGGTGCACCAGGTAAATAATCTCATTACAATTTTTTTTATTAATATTACCGAACTAGTTCAATGATATTTAAAAACTGACAATTAAAATTTAATATTATCTTTGATTTTTGTGGCAGGTATAGTCTTTCAGATGGACCAGTCATATGGTGGCTGCAGTCAGTGAGGTCAACAGTACTCCAGATAAACAAATCTCAATGCAATTTGTTATTAATATTTACTGGGAATAGTTCAGCAATGTTTAAAGCAACAATCAAAATTAACATGTGCTGTTTTGTGGCGATGCCGTCCTGGATAGATCGGTTTATGAGTCTCGCCATTAGTCAACGATGCGATTGTGGTATGAAAGCAGAGAGAAGCATGATGTTCAATGATGATGTAATTAGGAGCTTTAAAAATAGGAAGAAGAAAAAGAAAATTTGACAATGTAAAATATTGTATTATTATAAGACAAGCGTTACCATACTTGGAACGTTTTTTGCGTTATATAAAAAACTCATTTATCATACTATTTTTATGTCAAGCATTAATTGCAATGTTTCCTTGCGTACTTTTTGTTGAATTTTTTTTTTATTAGTTATTGAATATATTTTTTTATGCTCATGAAAGTAAAAAATGAAATATAGATTGGGTATTGGGGAATTGAGAGTGATGTGAGGGGGGGGAGAGGGGCCATAAGAGCTTCCACCTTCACGTGGTTGGCCCTGTTTAGTAGAGAATAATTTATTAGAGTGATTTAATCTTGGAGCAAACCTCCCTCGATCCAGTGTAGCAACAAAAAAGTCACTGTTGACTTAGTTGCTACTCTTTCAGATCGTGGGAGGCTTGTTCCAAGTTCATGCGAATCCAATAAATTGTTCTTGAAATGAAGAGGAGCTTATTCAGGTATGTTTTGACATTTTCAACATATGTTCTAACATTATCATAAGAATGCATCTTAGAGTAAAAAATAATACATCAATTACTTGTATTTATTGTATAGATAATGATGGATTTTGATTGACTTGGCAGTGCAGGGACAAATCCTCTTGCATCATGAGCAATACAACTTGTCAACCAAGGTCATGTCCATGATATTTTTGCTTGTGCGCTTGACCAGGTTCGTAATGTCACATTTTGTAAGTTCCTTTACAGTTCATAATTCAATATTAAGCTTGTTCATGATTATTATCTAGGTTTTTTGTATGTTTTTTTTCATCTATTTGATTGTAAGCAACTCTTCATGTTTCCTGTTGTTCACTATGATTTCTCCCATTACCACTCCCAGGATGAATCCGTCTTTATTGTTACATAGATTACTTTATTGTTACTATGATTTCTCCATTTACGATTTCATAGGTTACATCATGTAAAGTTGTCAATCTCAGGTTGGTGATGAGCTGTAGTTCTCCAGATTTGGGGCTTTTCTGATATTTTCTCCCTCGTGTCATTCTTGCATCACCTCGTTGTTTCAGCATGCCAATTGTCTACCACTTGTACCAATTGGCACATGTCAATCCCTGAGTGGTGCCACATTTCACCTATTTTCAGTGAGAATTTAGGGTTTCTCTAACATAGCTTCAGAAATCCGATTTAGTGTCTGCTTGAATATTGTCACATAATACTCATGGTTTGGATTGATGAGCATGTTCTGAATGGTTGGTTGATTCATAAGAACCACCCATATAGTCATCTTGAGATATTTCAGAAGTTTTCTCGGGTTTCCTTTTTTGCTGTTTCTAGTGGGTGGGATGGTGTGGGGTGATCCATCAATACTGGTGCTCTTGTAGTAGGGAATTTTTTTTCGGGGATATAAAGGAGCATTTGATGTAGATATCCCATTGTATGCATTCATATATGGGCATGAGAGGTCAAGAATTTAAATTAAAAATATGCAACCTCTAACATGGCAACCTGAAGGCCACGAGAGACACTGGTTAAATATTGTCTTGTGCTGGCCTTAATATAGTCATGATTTCTTTCTATTATCTTAATGCAAATATATAGTCCGGTCTCATTAAAATGAGGATTGTGGTTGTATTTCTCTTTGGTTTTTTCTCTCTTAATGCTCCAGAAGTTTCCAAAAGTTGCGATAGTTGTTTAGTTTGCCTGTTACAACTTAAAAGTGGTTTTTAGCAATGGGAGTAATGTTTTTTAAGGTTCATACTAATATGAAGATCTTGTAATTCTATATTCAGGATAAGAGAAGATGGCCTCTGCTTTGGGCAGTATGACAACAATTGCCACATCTACCTCATTGGGTAACAATGGAAAGGGGAAGAATTTGGGTGCAATGTTTGATAATTATGGCAAACAATTGTCTTCTCTTTCAGTTTTTTCACCCATTTCCTTTAATCGCTCAAGAAGAAGAGGGACTCTGAGATTACGCGACAGAGAGAAGGTAGTTAATACAAGAGCTATGGAAAAGGAGTTGTACTTCAACAAGGATGGCTCTGTGACAAAAAAATTGCAGGTCAGAGAAAAAATTATGTTTAAAGGAAGGTCACCTGCACGTGAAACTTCACTGCGGTGGATCTTTCCTTGTCCACTTATATTCGATTTTAATGTGTTATTTTAATTTTTCATGGAGGGTTGTTTTGGCATATGGTCTGGCATTCAATTGCACACTTACTAAAAGAATTGTCAATTTGTATTGTAGGTGGTGTGAACAAACTTGCTGATCTTGTTGGAGTCACCCTTGGGGCGAAGGGAAAAATGTTGTCTTGGAGAGCAAGCATGGTTCTCCGAAAATAGTTAATGATGGTGTGACAGTAGCTAAGGAGGTAATTTGTAGATGTGTGCTCTGGTTTTCTTTTTAACGTTGTATTAGTTTCCCCTCTTAAATGTCTTATATTTGGTAGGCATAATTTGAAAACTCAAAGGTGAAAGGAAACATATTTGTTACCCAGTGGTCTACTTAGCCTATGGACTAGCCACATTAGAGTAATGCATAAATCTTTTCACAACAATAAAAGGAAAGGGTTATGGCTAAGTCAAATTTTATTGTTATTGACAGTGTAATGAAATGTATCTCAATGCTATGGTTTTGGCCTTTTTATTGGTTGAATTAGAGGAACCAGTTGAAAATATTGGGGCCAAGTAGGCTGGTTTTCCTTTTTGCTGATGGTTTGGTGTATCTAATTGAATTAGTTGCCTAAGGTATTTTTGGTTGCAAACTCCTTTTCATTTTCATACAGTATTGGCCTTGTGGAATACATTTGATTGTGTGGTCTTGTTAGATCTACAACATTTGTAGTTGTTTAGTCTTATGGCCGAGGTGCACTTTATTATGGAAATAGTTGATGCAATATTGTCATTTAATCCTTACTGCAGGGTAGCATGTTGAGAAGTTTCTTGTGAAACATTTGGTATTCAAAATGACACTTGATCCTATACGACATCATGCACTTGACTTCAAAATTCATATTCAAAGTGTGCCAGACAATTCTTGCAAAATTTCAAATATTTATGTTGTTTTAAACCATTATCTTTTTCATGTATTGGATGCTAAAAATGTGAAAAAGACTTTGGTATGAAACCAACTGGTGAATAATTTCTAGCAAAACAACCACTTCCAAGACATGATTTAGAAGTAGAACATATGTACTTATGAAGCATAGAAAAATATCCTTGATGCATTGTCAATGTTTGGCTAGGGTTATTTTTGGAGAAAATAACTCCTTATTCCTAGAATAGTGATCTTCAATACAAGTAAATGCCAGAGAAGAGAGATCATCATGTGACACAACAAAACTGAAATTGGACCCCTAAGGAGAGCTAGTGTGTCTACAATCGCTCTGTCAGCATTTTCCCTTGGTTTACCCGTTCTTTTCCTCTAGCCTGAGTCTTAATTGACTTCTTCTTTCTTCGGGTTTATTTATCAAATTCGTAGAAATTCGTAGAATTTGATAAATAAATACTATCCACAATGATTGGACTTTAATTTATATTCCCGACTTTATATTATCTCCAAGCCTTATAACCAATGTTTAACTTTCAACACTTTGTATTTATACTCCACGTTTCTTTTTAAATAAATAACTTGTAATGAACTTTCGGCTCTATATTTCACCACCCAACCTTACAACAATCACGCTCCAGACTTATGCTAATTATTCGCCAATCATTTAATTAAACAATTTCATTATACTCCGGCCCCACCTATATATATCAATAACCAATCAAACACCCGTATCGTACCTGGCTATCCTCCGCACACCTTATTTAACCTCTGGGCAAGTTCAACGTGCGACCACCATCCGATGGCCCTTCTCCAAATCAACGACTCTTGGCAATTTCGCTCGGCTTCCAACGTCGGGCTTTAACGTGCGATGGCGCGGGTTAAATGGTGGTTTTCCGAGGTTCACTTCGCCACGTGTCGCATTCCCTATGGAATTGCTCGCGAATAGGAAATACCGCCTACTCCGCAAAAGAGGTGCGATATGGGCAACCCGCTTTTTTGATTCCGCTCATGGTTTTGGTACAGGGCTTGACCACGGGTGCAAGTTTGGTTCTGCTATCCTTTTGGTTGTTAACTCATGTCCAATCCTCGGGTCGGGTTCCGAAAGCACAACAATATTGTCTCTTTATTAAGCGGGATTTTTATATTTGAACAGTGTTCACGACCCCGGTTCTCTACACAGACCTCGCCTTCGGGTGGGGTGAGTTCACAAGGAATTCAAAGACATAAGAATGGAATTATCAGTACCCAATCGCCTCACAGTTAAAAAATTCTTCACAATTAGCAGTTCGAGATAATTCAATGGAAACTAAGCTTGGAAATCATTTAACTGCAAACAATTGTTCACACACAGAGGTTTATTGCAGAAATCCCCTCTCTACTCTCCTCTTCCCTCTCTAATTTTATTCATCCGAGGAATTACAATTTATATACATAACATATGGCTCTTCGGTTCCTCTGAGAGGACCGTTCTAGATATCAAAAGGTCTAATTATAATAATTCAACTAACTGAAACTATTCGACTCCTACAACTCTAACTAGTCTAAGTAATACAGTCAGTTGAGGTATTGACACCTAGCTGTTACAACTCAAATGTTTTCGAACCCTCCTAGCCACAACATGTGGAAAAAACCTCCTACATTGCTGGCTAGTGCCTAGTGCCCCTGCATCATCATCTGACATAAACCTATTAACAAAAGTGAACAGGGAATGATTATTAATTATGGCATGCTAAGTTGCTTTTCTAAAGAGTAACATTGTAGATAACCTTAAAAAAAAAATTTAACTATTTTTGTTTGACCGTTTGATTGTGTTTGATATGTAGAACTCATGGCAGTTAGTGTTTCTCCACTCATATTAAATAATTATTTCCAAAATTTTCTTGTTACTATTACTTTAGGAAAACCATGAAGACTATGAATTTCTTTCACGGACACTTCTGCCACTTGGCTTGTTTTTTATGTACTTTGAGCTCTACAAAAAAAATCTACAAAATTTGTCTATATAAATGACCACAAAAATGTAATACTTGCCTTTATATTTCAGTAACCCTGTAATAAAGTCTATTGATATATCTTCTAGTCTTTGAATATGTATGTGGAATGGTTGAAGTAACCCTAGAGATTTTACTATCTCTCTTTTATTTATTATGCAAACCTGACCTTCTCTTACAAAATTTTGAATATCTTTCTTCATTCCTTCCAAAAATGTATTTTTTGATCCTTTGAGATGTTTTAAGGAACCTTGTGTCCTACCATCAGAGAGACATGGGACTCCCTTAATATTTGTTTATTCAAATATGCTTGCGTGCATAAAAATATTCTACATTTGCACCAAAGTATATCTCTCTTTCACTCCCAATGCTCCATAGAGTTCATCCCATCCTTTATAAATTTTAGTTTTTGTTTAGTACTATTGTCATTTTTCCATTATGGCAAGCTTCTTCTAGCCACCTAGGAATAGAAAATGTAATTGGATATAAATTTGAGGCCTCTTCTATTTTAGAAGAGCATCATGTACTAAATTTTCCTTACCCTTTTTGCAGATTATCTCAAAATTAAAACTTTTCATTTTTTCTCCTCATTTTTGTTAATCTTCCAATGAAATCCATAGCTTCAAAAAATAATTTATGCTATCATGGTATATCTTGACTTTAAATTACCTCCCAGTGATATACTATCCCCATTTTTTATTGCATGTAATATTTCTTCCATTTATTTTTCATACGTAGATTTCACCAAATATTTTCTTTGAATTCCTTGCTTTTAAAAGCCAATGATATCCCTTATTGTGTTAATGTTACGTAAATTCCTTTTCCTAGTGCCTCACACTCTACTATGAATGTTTTATCAAAAGTAGGTGCAACCGATGTTGGTGTAGAAGACATGGCATCCATTAAAAGAGAGAATGCCAAAGTAGCCTCATCATTCCATATAAATGATATTTTCTTCAAGAGATTGTGAGTTGACTTGAAATGCATGCATAATTCTTAACAAATGATCAATAATATCATGTAAGTCTAAAAAATCTTCTAAGAACCTTGATTTTCTTAGGAATAGGTCATTTGTAATAGCTTGCATCTTTTGAGGCTCCAACTTCACTCCTTCCTTTAAAACAATATGAACCAAATACTCGAATTCTTATTTCCCAAAAGCACATTTGGATATTTTTACATAAAAATGATTGTTCTCAATAATTTATATAATGTTTCCACATGTTTAGTGTGGTATTCCCATGATTTATTATAAATATGTGTATTATCAAAGAAAACCAACACAAATTTCATAAGATGGGATCAAACAAAATTGTTCTTAAGTCGAGCCCGCCGGACTTCAAATGGCGATAAACCATAATTCAAACCAAATTCATGTTCCAAAATAGCCTGCTGACGTCGGCCAATTTTGTGACACAAAAACCAAATGAATTCCGCCCTAATCTTTTTTGGGTCCGAAGTTGGGCTGGCGTACGGAGGGAGAGTTGTGACGCAAAATTTCTTATCAAATTCGCCCTAATATTTTTTGGGTCCGGATTTCCACTGCGCGAGCGGCCCAAACAAAGATCTACTCCAATAAATTTCTGCCACGTGTCCTCAATAAAAACTTTCCTTGCTCCCGGCTGCAGGTGAATTCGATGGCGTTTAAGGCGATGGGACATGGATGTGGCGATTTCATATCAATCGCATTAAGATTTAACGTTGTTCAATTAAGTTCCAAGGTTTTCACATCAAATCGCATTAAATTTTAACACTGTTCAAGATCAGACCTCCACTCCCGTTAGCGATTCTACATGCTCCAATATGATCCGGCCTTCGGCTCTCATTAATGAACATAGATTAATTATGACGAGCGTCCTTCGATTGCATTGCATTGAGAAAATGGCATTTTGCTATGGTTTTTCAGACAAGCCGGTTGCTAGGTTACACTGCCTGCTCACTGTGATGAGAAGGAGAAGTGGCCAGGTGAACTGCTGTGTAGACCTTGCTGCATATCTTCATTTATCTCGGTCTGGTCCTTGTCTATCTTCCTTTGTTTCTTGGAATTCTTCTTCTCCATCTCCTCTTGTGCCCACTGCTAGTGAGACTGCACCCATGCCTCTCGTGTGTCAAAGGATGCGTTGCCGCAGGGGGAGCACTAGAGGTCAACTCCTGCGCACTCCCTCCAGCCCCTCAACCGAGTTGTCTTCTGGCCAGTCCAGTGATTATGTAGGTCGCTATCCAAATACTAGGAGTGGGCAGGGTCGGGTTGTAGGATCTGGCCACCGTATGGATTCCCCTGCTCCTCGTTTCCCCACCGCTAGGTCACCTTCTCCCACGACGCGCATTGCGCAATTTTCCTTTAATTTCTCTCTCAACCGCCCATGAATTACAGCTTCAGTCACTGTGGTTTTCCGCGAGGAGGCAAAAACAGAGGAAGAATGCACCCGTCTGGTGGTTCTAAGCTCGGAAAAATCCGGCCAACATTCGGGCCTTCAGGAGGGGAGCCGTGGCATGAATGTGGAGGTAGCACCTAGCGATCCTGGACCTTCCGAAGGATGGTGCCGAATCGTTGAGGAGCCGGAGGAGTAGTTTGGTTAATTTTTTTTTCTTGCTTCGCGGCCCACTTAATTGGGTTGCTTTTAGATTATTTTACTGTGATGGACCTTTGTAATATTTTTGAATTTTGTAAATTAAACATTCAAGACTTGTTTCCCCGTATGAGGGCAGTCTTCTTAATTTTTTGATTTTTTGATGACAAATTTGCCATGAGTCTGGGCAATGATTTTGACTTCGGTGTAATTTTATTCCCACTGTTAATAGATTAACTTTACTTAGAAAAACAAATGTTGCCCTGTTTCTATTTTAAACCTATTTTTTGAAATATAGATCCATGTTTATATGGTCTACGTATTATACTCTTTCTCTGTATATCTACATGAACCTTTTTGCTATGAATAGGGTGGATGCTGTAGCAGGCTACTAATGGAAAAAAGCGAGCCTGAACCTTACATCTCGGATGCAACAGATGGTTATCAATTTTTGAATCAAGCGAGCCTGATCTTACAAGCGAGCCTGGGTTTCTGCAGATGGTTATCACACTCCTCACATGATTAGCGTTTTTCTCTATTCAAGGATTTTGGGTACTTTAATTTGTATTTGGAACAATGGATGTCGGTACTCTATCTATTTCTTTACTATTCTACATACTGCTATTTCACTTTCTTATAGATGCCTTGGGCATATTTGGATGCTTTCTCAGATTGTCGATAATCTCCATGTGGACCGTTACTGAGTTTTATATCATGTCCCTGTATGTGACATGGGGTATTTTTCTATCATTGTCTGGGGTGGGACTTCCACTTTTCTGGATGGATATTTGGGTTCCAATCTTCAGATGTGAAAATGTAATGACTTCATGGACTGTTTTATTTCATATAATATATTCAAAACAACGTTTTTTCTCTTGTGAAAAAAAAATGATTAATGTTTATCACTCTGCCTTCAAAACTAGCGATGTTGGTCTATGTTGCCGGTTTATTGATATGGTCTGATGGTCTTTTTATATTTTGGACATATCACACTCCTCACATGATTAGCGTTTTTCTCTGTTCAAGGATTTTGGGTACTTTAATTTGTATTTGGAACAATGGACGTCGATACTCTATCTGTTGCTTTACTATTCTACATACCGCTATTTCACTTTCTTATAGATGCCTCGGGCATATTTGGATGCTTTCTCAGATTGTCGATAATCTCCATGTGGACCGTTACTGGGTTTTATATCAAGTCCCTGTATGTGACATGGGTATTTTTCTATCACTGTCTGGGGTGGGACTTCCACTTTTCTGGATGGATATTTGGGTTCCAATCTTCAGATGTGAAAATGTAATAACTTCATGGACTGCTTTACTTCATATAATATATTCAAAACAACATTTTTTCTCTTGTGAAAAAAAAATGATTAATGTTTATCACTCTGCCTTCAAAACTAGCGATGCTGGTCTATGTTGTTGGTTTATTGATATGGTCTGATGGTCTTTTTATATTTTGGACATATCACACTCCTCACATGATTAGTGTTTTTCACTGTTCAAGGATTTTGGGTACTTTAATTTGTATTTGGAACAATGGACGTCGGTACTCTATCTGTTGTTTTACTATTCTACATACTCTATTTCACTTTCTTATAGATGCCTCGGGCATATTTGGATGCTTTCTCAGATTTATCGATAATCTCCATGTGGACCGTTACCGGGTTTTATATCAAGTCCCTGTATGTGACATGGGGTATTTTTCTATCACTGTCTGGGGTGGGACTTCCACTTTTCTGGATGGATATTTGGGTTCCAATCTTCAGATGTGAAAATGTAATAACTTCATGGACTGTTTTACTTCATATAATATATTCAAAACAACGTTTTTTCTCTTGTGAAAAAAATGATTAATGTTTATCACTCTGCCTTCAAAACTAGCGATGCTGGTCTATGTTGCTGGTTTATTGATATGGTCTGATGGTCTTTTTATATTTTGGACATATCACACTCCTCACATGATTAGCGTTTTTCTCTGCTCAAGGATTTTGGGTACTTTAATTTGTATTGGAACAATGGACGTCGGTACTCTATCTATTGCTTTACTATTCTACATACTGCTATTTCACTTTCTTATAGATGCTTCGGGCATATTTGGATGCTTTCTCAGATTGTCGATAATCTCCATGTGGACCGTTACTGGGTTTTATATCATGTCCCTGTATGTGACATGGGGTATTTTTCTATCATTGTCTGGGGTGGGACTTCCACTTTTCTGGATGGATATTTGGGTTCCAATCTTCAGATGTGAAAATATAATGACTTCATGGACTGTTTTACTTCATACAATATATTCAAAACAACATTTTTCCTCTTTTAAAGTTTCATTTTTTTTTTTTAAAATTGAACCTTCCGTCGCTATACCGACGCCTTGTAAGCGTCAGAATTGCGACAGATTAGAAACGTCGGAAGAGCGACAGTATAAAAACATCGGACGAGCGATGTTCACAATGTCGGACCACATTTCATCGGAATTGTGACTGTTTACAAATGTCGGAAGAGCGATGTCCAAAACGTCGGACCACATTTCGTCGAAATTGTGACAGTTTACAACCGTCGGAAGAGCGACGTCCAAAACGTCGGACCACATTGCGTCGGAATTGCGACAGTTTACAAACGTCAAAAGAGTGACGTTCAAAACGTCGGACCACATTTCGTCGTAATTGTGACAGTTTACAAATGTCGAAAGAGCGACGTTCAAAACGTCGGACCACATTTTTTCAGAATTGTGACAGTTTACAAAGGTCGGAAGTGCGATGGATTGGGAAAAATCGGAAGAGTGACACTTGTTTGGAAGCGACGGAAAAAGTGTCGATAGTGCGACACTTTTTAATTGCGTCGGAACTGCGACGGCATGGTAAACCACGTTTTTCCCACCCTCGAACTGTCGCTCTTGCGATGACTATGTGTCGGAATAGCAATGAATTGGCCGTCGAAATTTCCGCCAAATTTTCTAGTGTGAGCCTTGTAAATAATCTTCCACATGTTTGTTGTTCACACAAATCCGAGGTTTGTTTCTCAAAAAAATTGATGATTGTTTCTTAAAGTTTGAACCTCATAAATGTAGGTTTGTCTGCAATATCTGAAGTGAACTGTGCAAAAAAAAAAAACAAATTTGTAATGTATCCTTTTAAAAGATATGCCCAAACAATGAACTTTAATTTCCTCTCGGCCTCCTTGTTGTTTTGTTTTGTTTCTATGTATTTCTCACTGAAATTGATGATGGTAAATTAAGGTTTAGACTTGTATTTATAATGTTTTTTTTACTATACATGGAGGGACACGTATATCGGCCAAGAGACATGAGCCTACAAGTCAACTTAGTTTAGCTAGCCTTAAAAATGATTTTTTTCATCTTAAAAAATCATTTTCTCCCAATATAAGAAGATTTACAGGGCTTGTAATAGCTCGTTGGAAAGAGATTGACCTCCTCTACACTCCTATGAAAATTCCACTCTTACATAAGGTCATTTATCATCAATAAAATAATATTTGTGAAACTATCATCATTATTTCATTTTAGGCAGCCTTTAGGATTTTATGTCTATGACAAAATTTAGGGTTTATTAACCTGTGTTCTCTGTTAGGATAGGAATCCTTATTTCATTAAATACTAGGGAACTATAAGAATGAATCAAGGAGGAATTGTCATCATATCGATAAGGGATAGGGATTCATCAATGTATATTATTATGCTATGGCATACAAGGTAGAGAACATCATGAGTCTAGGGCATGTTATCAAGGATCATTATAAATTTCCCTAGGGTTGACCTCATTAATGGATTGACCTCATATTGACTTAAGTGACATATGCACATAGGAATTTCTTCAAGGGTGAACATGAGGATAGGGAAACATCATGTATCACAAGAATATTTTCCATCACAAATAATGCCATATTGACATCAATGACAACCTTTACCAACAAAATATATTACCTTGCAACCGCTAAGTTATTCTTTATATGGATATTCTTATCCATAAAATATTTTTTTTTTAACTTAGAGGCTCTTGTGAAGTTGAAGTTGGTTGCGAAAATAGCTTCTTGATTTTCCCTCGTGTCCATCATGATCACATTCTCTTTAATAAAAGTAGGATGTGTGAGGTCTTCTGGCAAGTGCTTCTTCCTCTAATATAAAATATTCTTTTGTAGCTCATCATAAGTTAAAATGAAAATATCCATAACCAAACCTTCATTAATAGGAGAAATTTCATCTTCCTGACCCAAATATTTCCCTTCTATAGGAGGATGGGGAGACTAAATGGTGATCTGTTGGGTGCAAGGCATAAGATTGAAATCCTATTTTTTCTTCTCTGGCTTTATCTCCATGTCTTGGATCACTATCATATATTCAATTTCCTGGGTAATTTATTTATCCTATGGTTTCTTGCATTCTTCTTCAGGTAGTCGATTCTACTCTTATTCTTCGGCTTGCTTTAGTATTGCTTATTCTTCTTATTTTCTCCTCATTTCTTCTTCTTATTTTCTCCTTATTTATTCTTCTTGTATCTGCCTCTCTTATTTCTCTTTCTAGTATTGATATTCTTTCTACCTTAATTCATCTTACGATCTCTTATGTTTCCTTCATATTTCTGCTTCCATAGCTACTTTCAAGATAATTGAAACTGATTTGAATTTGCAACTCTCATATTCTGTTGTATTGTTAAAAACCTTCCTATTGGACTTTGTGTGCCCGCAGTTGTGGCTATGTGATGGTTCTTCTTTTGGAGTGGCTTCCATCTGATGAGTGACCAACGATGGACCTGCAAAGCTTACTAGTGTGCGGGGCTTGAAGGAATTATAACAAGTCTTGATCGTTTCCTCCTCTAGTAGTGAATAAGTTCCTCTTGGCCAACTAAAATGTATCTTTGAAAAAACTTTCTTCCACACACTCTTGCGATCATACGAGTGATATTCCATAAGACCAAACCTAATGTTATTTAACTCTTTACCCTTGGTCTTCACTTCCTTCAAATTCTTTATTTCATATGATCAAATCTACAAAGGAATGGCGTGCCAAGGTTCTTTCTTCTTCCTTTGCAAGACTCCGGATAGAACTATGGAAAGATGATAAGCTACCTATTTCATGACCAATTTTTCAGTGGCATGCCACAACAAAAAATGTGAATACTTTTGACCACTAAACAACCTAAGGTAAGTGACATCAGGTGAGGCAAACCAATCGTCAAGTTCTGTTACTGCTTTCATAGCCTCATGGGACATGTAAGGTGGCTCTTTCTAAAAAATCATCTGGTACATTACTATGAGGAAGTTATCATTAAGATTATCCATGAATCCTATATATATTCTCTCTAAAACAAGCTTGCAAAAAATGTGTACAATAAGCTCTTTTGGTGTCCATGTCCAACTCATGCTAGGAAAATAATTATGAGCACATATTGCATCCAACAAGTATGCAGACATATATAATATGACTTTGTTACCCTTGGGAAGGTTTTCGGCATTGGTCACATGGATATTTAACTAATGGACAAAAAATATGACCAGTTAAAAAATTTCCCTTCATTCACAATTTGATGTAGCAAATGTGCCCAACCTTTGAGAAAGGTCTCAATACTCTTTTGAACATAGATTCAGAAACATAGAACTATCAAGTACTGAAATTATTTCTGAGAGATTTGGTATTATATGTACTGTTGGGTGTCTAGAAAAAATTTGGATGGATATTTTACCCAAACTTTGATGAAATCTTTAGTGCTCAGGTAACTAGTGACTGCATAAAACTGAGAACCTATGGATGCTTCGGGAAAGGGAAGATGATACATTAACTACAAATTATGTTCCATGAATGAGGAAATCCTTTTTCCATTGACACTATTAAGGATCATGCTCTTTGCATCTATGTGTGGCAGGATCCACTCGATAATATCTGTGAAAGGGAAGACTGGAAACCTATGTGCTATCTTATGCAATATTTCATTCAATACATTTATATAAACATTTTTGTCTTCTAGATCTTGTTTGTAACTAGTTGTTTTAAATGCATATTTTACCATGTGGAATGTGATATCTAAATATTTCTCAATGAAGTGTTGGGTGTCTGATAGAACACGCATGGTCATAGGGCTACTCTCAACTACTTCACTGGTGTTGCTCTCTATGGTGTCTTTTGTAATATCTCTTTGGATGCATGATGATAACAACTAATTAGAGAGAGGTAAGCTCAAAACGTTGCAGTACCTGTATCAAAATATGCACTCATGTTAAATACGAATAAGCTCAAGAAAATTAGTTCATTCAGTAAGATCAAAGAAGAAACTAAGTAGCTGGAGGGAAGGATTACACAATGTTTGGGTTGAAGGTGACATTTTGGGCTCATGAAATACACACTGCATAGTATCAATAGTGAAGGGGCAAGCTTGAGGCTTGAGACTACAAAATGTGCAACCTCATCTAGGAAGACTAAGGGAAGAGGTTGCACATTGCGTAGTCTTAGTGGCTATGGATGAAGCTTGAGGCCTGGAACTATGAAATGCACAGTCGAGCCAGCCATTTATTGTGCATTATTCAGTCTTAGAGTCCAAGCATGAAGCTTTAGCCTTGAGGATGTGAATTGCAGAGTTGGGAAGGGAAATTGTTGGCCACATTTCCCCAAATTTTCTTGGGAAGGAAAGAGAAAAGTATCAGATTTGAGTGATGGGGAAATAAGGAATGTATATCAGACTAAGGGGAAGTTAGACCAGTGAAAAATGAGTTCCAGAAACAATCATGGGGAAGGAAAAATGAGCATGCGCAAAGTAACCTAGAATTGGCAACTTCTGGTATGCAAAATGTAAAAAGTTGATGTGATGCTTAGAAAATGTGAACGATAGACCAAACCAACACGTATACAAGATGATAACAGTTAAAAATCCAGTACTATGAAAGTAAACAAACAAAAAAACACTCATTAAAGAAAAAGTGACAAAAACGACAAAAGGTGACACATGAAAAACTTACCCGGAAAAGAGACACAAACTCAATAGAAATATCCTTCATCTCATTAGGAAGGCTAGAGATCCAATATTGAGTGTGAAAATGAGCTCTAGGGGAATCTATTATATGGATCTAGTTAGGTTACGGTTTGTGACCTGTATGCCTAAAATCAAGGAAAAAGTAACACTTGTCTTAAGATAAAAATTACTAACTTTGTGCAACTTGTTGCACATTAATTATGAACTCCATATTTTGTAGGGGTGGAAACTTATATTTTTTCTAGAAAATTCTTGTTCACATTGGCAAAAAATACTGCGCAATTCACAGTAACAAGTAGTTGCATTGTTCACTGCCTAAGTGAATTGCGTAGTTTCTGACTGCAGGAGAAGGATAAGTGCATTTTTTGTGCTCAAGGGCTACCTGTCTTCAAGTATTGCACAATTTTGATCCTCAAGGCCTAGCGCAATTTCCAGAGACAGTGGATTGTGCAGTTCCAAGAGGGAATTCATGTAATAGGTGCAATATCAAGGTAGGAGATGGATTCTGCCATAAAATTCTTAGTTAAAGTAAAATCAAATCATCATAAGCAATGAATGCATAGATAAGTCTTAAAAATCAGAATAATACTTGATGGAAGAAAAATATGGGTCCTAATGAACAAAAGGTAGGCTCAAAAATCAAGGCATGGGAAAACTTTTGGAGGGGGGTTGTAGTAGTTATAACACTTGGTGACACACTATTAGAACTCAAACTCTCTAAATGGGTCTTAAATATGAAAATTATCTGTAACTCTTCAAGAAGTATTGTTAATTTCATCTATTGGCATAACTTCTTCATTTTTCTCGAGTTAATTATGTAGTCCCTACCATTCTCTTCATCGGTGGAAAACTAATAAAAGGAAGTAAAACTTAGCTATTTATATTGGGGATGAGGAGAATATAGTTACATAAGTGGTAAATGATTATTAGAGTCCTGGAAAGTACCTCGACAGATTCACTTCAAGAACAAAAACGTTGCTCCGCTGGCAGCAAGCATGGACAACACCTTGGCAGAGTTGCTTGCTTCACTTCCCTATGTAGGAAGCCTTTATCTTATTTCATCATATATATATATATATATATAATTGCGCACCAACACATTGATTTCATGGGGAGGAAGAGGGATTCTGAATTATTGAGAGAATAAGAGGTTGTCCCTTCAAAGAAGGATATTTATACACCTCTAGAATTCAATTCACTTGTTTAAGTTTACTAAGTGGATTGTATTTTAGAGGTGTATAAATATCCTTCTCTAAAGGGACAACCTCTTGTTCTCTCAATAAATTGGAATCCCTCTTCCACCCATGAAATCAATGTGTCGGTGCACAATTTTATATATCTCTCTCTCTCTCTCTCTCTCTCTATATATATATATATATATATATATATATATATATATATATATATATATATATAATAGTGGGAGGGGCGGCCCGGCCCACCCCGCGGGCAAAAACCCTCCTTCGTAGAGTTTCTCACAAGTTTTAAAATCCTCTCCCGGCCTCTTAATTTAGAAACTCCACGGGGGGCCCGCGCGCACACCTATCTATATATATATATATATATATATATATATATATATATATATATATATATATATATATATATATATATATATATATATATATATATATATATATATCTATATCTATATCTATATATAGATATAGGTAGATAGATAGATATATAATTGTGCACTGACACATTGATTTCATGGGGCAGAAGAGGGATTCTGACTTATTGAGAGAAGAAGAGGTTGTCCCTTTAGAGAAGGATATTTATACACCTCTAGAATACAATCCACTTGTTTAAGTTTCCTCCCCTCATTTATCTACATGACTTATTTGACATGATAAAACCAATAAAACATATGAAACTGATTAAAGAAGCGTGTACTAGTTATTTATTGAAGTATCACAATTCCACTAAGGTTGTCTCTAAGAAAGAACATATTTTCCATCCAGGTATTCCTGAAGAAAATATACAAGGCCCATGCAAAGAGAAGTAATAAACAAAAAACAAGCATTGAAAGTCATACAATTTCCTCTTAAAATTCGCCATGCTCATTTCGGAAGAAAATCACGGTATTATGCAGAAGTGATTGCGATGAAAAGGAAAAAGAAGGGAAAGACTAAGGTAAACAACAACAAAAGGAAAGAAACTAAACTAAGCTAACCCCAGTTCTATGCTAACAATGGATAGGCCAGTCTTACATAAAATGAAACTTCCAATGTAGCCATCAAATAATTACCTCACTTATATGGGTAAGGGAATCTGTGGAAAGAAAGAAAAAGAATAACAACTCACAAGAAAGATAAAATGAAAAATGCTCCAAAATTTGAAGACTGAAAGCACAAGGAGAAAAATATAACAAGAAAACATTCTTCCAAACTTTTAAACTTGGAAAACATAAAGAAATTGAAAATCTTTAGTTTTACAAATAGGATTTCCAAGTAATATTCCTCTAACCATTGAGCAATAGGATCATGAAAAATAGGTAAAGGATCTAGAGATTTAGAGATATATTTATTTTCAATTTTCGCGATCACATGATGAGGATTCTTCTAAGAAAGAGTATCAAACTGATCATGCTTGTGACTAACATCAATACTAAAAGAACCTAACATAACCATTAGTGTATATTGAAGTCCCTCGACAGCTTTAGGTGGTTCAAATAAATCTCAAGATATATCATTGAAGACCGCTGACTTAGAATAATATACAATGGGAGATATAGATTCATTACTAGATGAATTAATAAATACATCGATACATCCATGATTATAATTTTCTTCATGAGGAAAAAATTAATCCTCATTATTCGATGAATCATAGAGAGGACCTGATTAAAAATGATAAATTTCACTCTTTGTTTCTTCAAACTGATTTTTATCACTCATATTTAACCTCAGGCTGAGAGAGGCAATTCTGAGGTAACCTCAAACAATGCTTAGCCAAGTAACTAGCCCTACTAGTCTAGGATAGGGCTATCTCCATATATATCACAGTAAAAATGAGTGAGGTAAGAATATATTAGGCTAGGTATAGTAGCTTAGTGTTTCGATTTTTTGATTTTGTGTAGGGTTTGCTGGATCAAGAGGAGTCAAACAATTAGGGCAAGGAAATTAGGTCAAAATCTGCAGGGGTTCTAAGGGGCATGGTAGGTATAAGGTTTGAAATTCAAAGGATGATTATGGTGAGGTGAATAGACTGGTGAGAATTTAGGAAGAGCATCTGAGATTAATTCTCCCTAAACTGAAGAAAATAAACAAATTAGGCAAAATTCCACAAAACAGAGCATGAAACATGAATTCTGCCTTTCAACTTGAAATTAAGCATATCATAGACATTAAAATGGTTTATGAGCTACCAATACATTCATAAAAATTATCACAAAGAAGAAACATGTCAAACTCTACATACCACATGGATCCCAAAGAAATAGTTGCAAGTTTATCATTAATGTCCAAGCCAAACTGATACAAGTCCTTGAGATGCCAAATCTCCAAGTGAGTCCAAACATTACAATGACTGAAAAAATAAATCAAATAGACCTCAAAAATACTCTCCTTAGCCTCATGGAGTCGAATCCATGAGATAGGGATCAGTTTCACCTACTCCTAAACAAGAATCTGAAAACTAGGAAAACTCAACAATTTTCCTCTAAAAGAGAGGAAATTGATTCATTTGACCTCTAGAAGACTTATCTAATGCATATACCCTAGATGAAAGTAAAAAAAATACATTTAAATTCACCATGATTATTTACATCAGTAATTTTCTCATTTTCCCAAGTAAAAAATCAAAAATTCAAAATTTTGCTGAAGATGATGAAAACTGCATTTTCCTGGTAAACGTGCAGCGCAATGAAAACAAAATAGCCTATCTTCAAAGAAAATTTTGGAGGCCTTCTCGATGTCCAAATACGCTCCATGATAGCTCATTGGAAATATCTCTAAGTCTAGTTTCTAAATATGCCTCAAGTTTCCAAAATGGTGTCCATATTCCCTGTAAAAAAACATGTTCTTCCAAGACTAGTAAACGCGCATCACCAAGGTAAAAACAAGGGCAGAAACATGTTTTTTAGGTGGTTTTTAACCTTTTGGAGGGACAATTCCTCCTCCAAATATTCTTAAAAATTGTTGGATTTAATTTCCTCATCATTATGAACATAATGGTGGTGACCATTTTGTAATTAGATGCCCCAAAAAGAGCGCAACGCCAGTGGCGTTGCACGTTTGGCTGAATTTTTGCATGCCACAATTGCTCAAAAACTCAAAAATGCACTAAAGTGCCAAGTGTGCCAAATTTTACCCAAAATTGTTAGTTTACTTTTTGATCGATGTTTAGAGGCATGAAGAGACACCTCAGCGAGTATTTCTAACTTCTCCTTCTTCTTTTGCTCAGTCAAGGCTTGAATATTTGAATGGGCTCTTTTGAGTTTGGCCCTTGCAATTTTTTTCCTCATGGCATAGTGTTTTTCCATCTTCCTCTAAATATCATTGTCCTTCTTAGCCTTCTCCATCAAGATCTCCAAATGCAAGTTGGCTCTATCAAGACATGACTCTCTATCTTTGCTAATCTCAAGGGTAAGAAGCTCGATTGGAGTGAGTTGCTCTGCAAACTCATCCTCTTTATGTCTCTCACGAGCTAGAGCTCTCTTAAGCCCTATTGTCTTTTTGTCTTTGTCTAGGAGGCTGATCCTCCTCATAAATTTTAATCAACTGAAACTCCTGCTCAGTTTCATGTTTTTCCTCCTACTCATCAATGATAGGCTATGTAGTCTTTTCCTTGCCCTTGTCTACCTATTTTGCTGATGAAGAAAGCATGGCCCCTTTCACACCATGTGAAGGAAAAACATGCATGTGGCCTCTCTGATAGGTCTTGGGAAATGGCTCAACATCACTCACATTAGCCCAAGTTTCCTCAATGTCCCTTTCACTGCTTGATGCTCTAGTATCATGATTTGATGATGAAGGGTTATATAAAGGTGAAGAAGTAGGATCAACATGAGGTGAATGGATCTGACTGGGTGATGATGTATGAGTAGCGGGCTGAGATGGAGAAGTGGATATGGGAGGATGAGACGACGAAGGGATGATCTACTCATGATGACTAGGTCGGGTAGTGAAAAATTCATCTGCAGTGAATGTGTCTTGTGAAATGTTCTTCTTCTCAAGCTTATGCATGACTACCATCTTAATGAGTGAACGGTGAAAAATACTCTGCATTTGATTATTATAATCCCTCTTTTTCACAATGAATTCCATCTTGTCAATGCTGCAGAAGAAATAGTAAGGTATTTGAAGAAATATAACTCTAGTGAAGTGCATGAGGAGTCGGATATGCTATGAGTAGAGTCGAGAAACCTCCCCTCACAAGTGAAGTACTTCATGATTATTTTCATCATGGGGACATATTGGTCAAGGAGATGAGAGAAAGGGAAAATTGACTTCTTGTCATCCTTGTATATAGGTTTGAGGTATGGTTCATAATATCTTAGATCAAGGCTTCCTTGTTTAAACCATTTCTCTCCCACACTAGGGGTCCCTACAACAGCTAAAATGGCATTGGTGGACATATCAAAAGTCACCCCACTAAGAGTGAACTACCTATCATGAAGGTTTTTGATGAATAACCTTGTCAACTCAGAGTGATATTGAATCTGTTGCACCCTCTCACAAAACTCGAAACAACCAGCATGTTTAAAACATGACACAGTAAGAGGAGAAGCAATAAGCTCTTTTGTGGTTATGGGTTCATATATGTTAATTTTATCTCCTTTGTGGTCACTTCTCATTCGTATTTGTGCCTCACCAACACCTTTATCTTCTTCTTCAGACATTGTGGACTTTGAAAACTTAAAAAAAAAACCCTAGGGTATATGGAATGAGATGAAAGGAATATGGATTTGAAATGAGAAGCTATGAAAAATGGAGGAGATGGTGATGTAAATGATAAATTTGGTCAAAGAAAACCCTAGGATGTTATATTTTTTACTGGTAGGTGTTTTAGGGATATGAACATGGGAAATATGAATGAAAATGGGAAAGGAATAAAAAACTAGGGTTTCATAGGCTATAACAATTTCAACTCTTTAATGGAACAACAAACATGTGAAAAGAGAGGTGTTTATGTGTCCACTTACTGATAAAAAACTCTTTGGAGAAGTTTATGAGGAAACCTGAGCTTGATGGAAGCAATGAAATCCTTCAAAACCTTCACTATGCAAATGTGCATCGTTTCTGGACAAGAGTGCAGCGCCACTTCAAATGCGCAACGCCAGCTTGAGAACGTGCAGCGCCAGCTTGAGAAGGCACAACACCTTGAAATTTTGGCCCCAACTGCTCAGTAAACTCAGAATTTCTCCTTTACTGAGAATTATTGACGGCTACATGGCAACAATAACTTGTTTTGAAATGCTTGATAGGCTTTATAGCTTAAGTGGATTTGACATTTCATTTTGAATCATCCACTTTCCTAAAGTTCACTTTTCCTTTGGCACTGAAACTCTTCTAATTTTCTAACTTTTGGCACTGCAAGTTGATCAACATGGAGTTTGGCTTTCTTTTCTCACTTAGGTTGAACAAGATTTCACTTTGACAGCTTTTGGATTGCATTTATTACATATAATAACATAAAATTACATTTGGAAAAATTGAAATAAATTACAAATTTGACTTTTCTATCAAAATGACATTTTGATATAAAAGTCATTAAACTAAAAATACAACTTTGAAAGTATAATAAATACATCATGATGATCTTATTTAATCCCTCTCATATATGTTTTGACCTCATATAAATGAAGGAGTGACCTCGAGAAATGGAAAACCCTAATGACCTAATGGAACTACTTTTGACCTGAATTTTGAATGAGATTTTGACTTTAAATATTTCCTAGTGAAATAAGCATTTCCATAGGTGTTATTATGCTCAAGGAATCATGAGAATGAGTCATCCAATATGATCTTCTGAGGAAGAAAAAATTTATTTGATAAGGACAACCACTAGTGGAACAATTTTATGTCATGACCTAATGGAATGATTAAAAAAAAATATTCAGAATGGGACACCTAAGATGCACATGCAAATTTTTTTTGATCCCTGGTGGAAGTATGCAAATACTGACACTAAAATTTGCCTTATTGGGGATGGAAGCTCCTTGGACATGTCAAGAACACCGTAGACCAAGTGCCTAACCATTGGGTAAATACGGTCAAACAATCCAAAAGACTGCAGATTATTAAACTGTCTCAAAAAAAAATTAAAGTGACTGGGAACTGACTCAAAAACTGACTATGATACTAACTTAAAACTAACTCCAAAACTATATAAACAACAGAAAATCAACAAGCTTTATAGCCTTCAGTTTGGGCACCAATATTATATGACTATCTGCTCCAAATATTGCAGAAAATATAAACTGGTATGTACAATGAAAGTGAAACATCTTAGAAGTTGCATTAGAAGTAATAATGTTTCAAGAGCCTACCATTAATTGGTCCTCCTGAACATTCCTGCCCATTCATTTCCTTTAGCAAATAGGCATTCTATCCTCGATAAGCCAAGATCTTGTAGTGTCCCTTCCAAAGATTTTCAAATTTTTTGTGCTTACCTCTATCTTCATTTCTTGCATCCCATCTCAGCACTACATCCTTCAGCTGAAATTTATCTACCTTGGTTTTGTGATCATAAATATTCTTGATTTTATCCTAAAGCTTAGAAGTAGTATGAGAAACTTCCTCCCTTGTTTTCTAAAGATGAATCATTTGATTGATTCGACGTTTCATATCATCTTCCTCACTATCTGCCTCCTGTAATAATCTCATAAACGTGACTGCAAGTGATGTAAGAAACATTGTATCTGTACCATAAACCAATTCAAAGGGTGACATACCTATAGAATTCTTGGTGCTCACTCAGTTTTCCCACAAAGCATTGGTAAGCTTCCTATGCCAATTTTTCTTGTTCTCCTCCAACATTTTCTTAATGATATTCACCAAGGATTTATTATAGGACTCAGCTAATCCATTTCCTGTGGATAATATGCGGTGGAATGGCCCAATCTGATATCATACTTGTGACAGAACTCAATCATATTATTTGACTTAAATTCTGTAGCATTATCTGTAATAATATTGTGAGGACAGCCAAAACGAGACAAAATATTGGATTCTAAAAATTGAATAATTACTGTGTACATAGCTTGCCTTGTAGGAATGACCTTGATCCAGATGGTGAAGTAGCCGGCGGCTGTTAGAATCCATCTGTGTTGTGCCAATGATGTGGGATGAATTTTGCCAATAAAATCAAGTCCCCACTGTTTAAAAGGAGCATTTACTACAATAGGCTTTAGGGGAAGAGGAAGGAGTTTCCTTTTTCCCAGAAAAACTTGACATTCATGATATTTTGTGATTGTTTTGTACAAATAAAAAGATAAAATTGGCCAATAATACCCTGCTCTCAACACTTTGTTAGCTGTTGTTTTCCAAAACAAATGACCTCCACAATATCCCCTATGGAATTCATCCATTACCTGTTTAGCCTCATCTTCAACCAGGAAATTCAAAAGAACACCTCTTGGATCTTTCCAATAAAGGGAACTACCTAAAATGTAGTATTTAGCAGATTTCAATTTCAAATATCTACCCTAACTTTTTTACATTCCAGGAGGAGGACATAAGTGTTGAAGAACATACACTATATCAGAATACCATGGTGAAGTGAGAAACATTTCTGATACCTCTATTAGAGCGCCATCTTCTTCATCATATGACATAGATGCAATAATATTTATGTCTAGAACATGCAAATTGGATTCAGCCATCATCATGGCTAACCCCTATCCCTTGATCAGTTTGGTAGGCCTGATCTCGAGATCATACTCTAGCATTGCTGCTATCCACCTACCTCTCCGACCTTTAGGATCAGTCTGTGTGAGAATCTCTTTTACTGTTGCACTTGGAACATAGGCTATAGTATGTGAATGTAGAATTTAAATCCGGAAATCTTTCAAAGCTTTGATTAGGGATAAATATTGTTTCTCAATAATGTTATAGCGAAAGCAACGTCTATAATGGCTACACTGAAGAAAGCAATAGGATGTTCAACCTGATCTCTCTTTTGCATCAAAATTGTAGCCAAGGTATGCTCGGATGAAAATGAAAATATTATGAAATCACTAGTATAATTTGGACTAACCAAAACAGGGGATGTGCTTAAAGCAAGCTTTACCAAGTTGAAAGACTTCATAGCATCAGTGGTCCATTTTACACTTCTTTCCTTTTTCAACATATTAGTCATTTCTCGCAAATTCTCAGCCAAATTAGGAACAAATCTATATAAGAATTTTATCTTACCATTGAAATCATGTATCTCCTTTTTTTTTCATGGAAAATCTATCTTCTGAATGGCTTCTACTCTGGAAGGATCAATGCGAATGCCATATTTTGAAATTATGTGACCAAGAAGTTTGCTTTCCTCCATGGCATAAAGACTCTTCTTCAGATTTAGATAAACTCCGAACTCCCTACATTTCTGAAAAATAATTCTCAAATGATACAAATGTTGATCATCAGAACCAGAAAATACTGTCAAATCATCTAAATATACCACTAAGAAAACATCTTTTTCATTAGCAAAGGCTATATCCATCACCTGCTGAAAAGTAGCCCCTGCATTCTTGAGTCCAAATGGCATCTTAACATACTGAAACGTCCCCCAAGGTGTTGTGAAATTTTTTTTACCTTGGCCTTCTTCATGTTCCAAAATATGATTATAACGTGAATAACCATCAAGCAGTGACATTCATGATGCACCAACTACCCTTTGGAAAACATAGTCCATCTTAGGAATGGGGTAATTATCCTTTAAAGATATTTTATTCAAATTCCAGAAATCTATGCATAACCTTATCTCTCTGGTCGTTTTCCTTACAGGAACCAAATTTGAAATCCAATCTAAAAACCTAATTGGCACAATGATACCTGATTTGTACAATTGGTTTACCTCTTTCTCTATGGATGGCAACAATCTTGGGTTTATCCTTCTCAACTTATGTCTGAAGGGTTTTTTATCCAGCTTGATGGTAATAGTGTGATGAATAATATTCTTGTCATAGACCTTCAAATCAGCATAATCCCATGCAAAAATATCAAAAAATTTAGATAACGATTTGATGTACTTATATTTCACTTCGGGAGACAACGTCTTAGAAAAATTAACGATCTTAGGCTTGTCTGTTGTTCCAATGTTCACATCTTCCACACCCTTTCCTATAGGATTCAATGTTGGTTTTCTAGCCACATCATCTTGATCGAACAGATCTTCTAAAGGTATAAGACCTCTAGGAATAATATTTTCTTTTAGCTACAAAACATTCATCTGATTGGCTTCTATGTCTTGATCATCAGCATCACCAAAATCATCAATAAAAGCATCTTTGAAGTTTCCTTCATTATGCAAAAAGCTATTAATTTCCTTATCATCCCAAAAACCTTGTCAGTATCTTAAATTATCTGGAACACTAGGTCTATGTTTGGCATGAATTTCAAATTTATTACTGGAGTTCATTGGAATTTTGAGATTACTTGCCACCGTAGCAAGAGAATCTGCAATGATGTTATGAGTTCTTGGCACTATTGTTAATGTATACTTAGGGAATTTTTTTAATATATCCAAGACTGCATTTCTATAGGCTCTCATCCGCAGATGCTTTTCTTGATATTCTCCTTTCACCTGCTTTATGACAAGCTCAGAATCACCATAAACGGAAATTATTTTTGCACCAAGTTTCTTCAAAATCTTGAGACCTGTGATCAATGCTTTATACTCCGCTTCATTATTAGAACAGTCAAAAGCTAACTTATAATAGAATTCTCTAACACTACTTGGAATTCCTCTTGACTTAAAAATAGGACATCAGATCCAAATACGAATACCTGCACCTTCCTTACCCAAAGCACTGTTGAAATCCATGCTCTAAAGGCCCTCTTCATCTTCTAGATGTTGAAATTTAACTTTTGATTCTGATTCACCTTGGAAAGTCACCTCATTTTTATATTCTGTACTAGTTTTCTTTTCTTCTGAAAGCAGTTCGAAAGAAGCCACCACTTCTTTTTCCTTATCAAGAACTTCTCTAAAATTTTTTGAAAATTCTGGAACATCTTTTGCTACTATTAGCTGATTATTTACATCATTCAAATCACCATCATTATAAAAAATAAAATATTCTAGATCTGTATGTATAGCATGTATGGGATGATTGATATGATTCTCCTTACTAGTTATCATATACTTCATTTGCTTTTCCCAGTACAATTTCCTAAATTTTCCAAAAAAAAGAATAGTAGCATAAGATAAGTCAAGCTGTAAAGTACCTTTGAGTTTGGCTCCCCGTGATCTAGACAGTAGCATGTCGAACTGAGGCGGTATATCAACCACCACCACATCCATCAAAAAATTCTTGGCTGGGATCTGGTCTAAGGAAACCACTAAATCTTTAATGAGACCTGTTGTACCTTAAGAGACAATTCCTTAGCTGTGTTAAGGAATCTGTGCTTAAGACATTATCTGATTATGTCACAAATAAATATATTTTTGTCTCTGTCTTATAAACCCTTAAACATTGATTATATAAACCTTAAATGTCAAATCCATGCATGTTCTGCAATGCTATATTCCACTTATGCTGAAATGAATGAACGGAAGAAAAAGAGAAGAGGATTTCAATTTGATATGCTGTTCCAAACAGAATCTATCGTTTCAAAACCCTAAAGAATTAAGTAAAGATAAAGTTAAAACAGAGGAGCGCACATTAAGGTTTGTTTAACTCTTAAATACACATGTATAAAGAGACATGTAGCTCAAAATACTCTATTTTATTCACAGATATGAAAACATAGTGTAAACTGGATAAATTTTCAGCATAAACAGAATGATAGAAACTTGCATACTTCTTTCATTGATTTGCTATTCTTCAGTACAAAAATTTGGCTTCAAGGTTCAAAAACTTGAAACCATTCCCGTTCTTGGAATATTCTTTAAATACAAGATAATAAAACAGTTTCCAGTGATGAAACTAATCCTAACTGCTTTAACTACTTATAGTTACGGAGGTACATGCCTCAAAAAGGTCCTATTACAATTTACATGATTTTGAGAAGATAACATAACGTGAATTTGAAAACTCCTAATCTATAATCACAACCGCTTCTGATGCGGTTGCTGAGTCAACGGCTACTTTTGGTTGAGATGCTGGGATTGCTTTTGCTGAGTCCATTGAAAATGTTTTGCACTTTTTCCATAGTTCACTTTGGGTTGTTGAGGAATTATTGAAACTATGATATTCCAACCTGAATGCAACAATCTGACTGTGTGTAGGTATTTCTGTGAAGAGAGTCTTCACCATCCATAGAAAATTGAAATGCCTCTGCAAGAAGTTAAATATTGTTTTTCCTTTTAAAATCTGCGTCTTTTCATGCCTATTATCCACCTTGCTTTTTGCCAATATTAATGAATCTTCATAAAATTTCCATGACATAATATTTCCTTTCTCTGTCCAACATGAAGGTAAACCTATTCTTGTCAATTTATCAAATGATATATCAAACTTCTTCACTGTCTCTTTGATTCCCAGTAGCCTCTTTTCTGCAACTTTCCGAACATCATTCCTAATTATCATCTTATTAACTTCCACAGCATAAAAATATCTATCTTGTATTCCAATGTCTTCTAATTCCTCATCTGACTTGGAATTGATAAAGTTTATGAACTTCCTAGCCCAATTTTCTCTCTTAATTGTTGTTTTCTTATCAGATGGCATCTCTTCCTCATGTTCTAAGATAAGGCTTTTCTCCTTTGCAACTATATTCAAGAAGTTTCAATTGGACTTCATTTCTGAGATAATTTCACCCCAAATGATGTCTTTAGCCTTTATAAGTGAGATATTTCCTTTTAACTTTTCCTTGAGATCTTTAGTCTCAGCTTCAGCCCTTTGTAAATTCTGTTTATTCTGATCAGCTTCAGTTTCTAGTGACCATATGATCTTTGTGGCCGTTTCTAATTCTGATTGAGCTTGCTTGTGATCTCTTTCTGCCATCTTCATTTCTATGTCAAGTTGAGCAATCCGTGCTTAGGGATCTGCATCACCTGCAGGAAAAGAAAAGGTACAAGTATGATTTTCAATGTGATTTTGTAAAGAGATGGCAGTCTGCTTTATTTTAGACAATTCTTCATCTTTACGCAACAATTGCTGACGGAGTTCCTCTTTCTCTTTCTCCACCTCTGCCACTTCTACAACCATTGAATGCTCTGCAGTAGGTAACTTCAGATTTTTCCTCAGGGTGGATATCTCTATTCTAGCATTCTTCATGAGCTTCTGTACTGTAGCTTTGTCACTAGGATCTACACCAACCTTTATGATAATCTTTTTCAACTCCTCATTTTGAACTGATAAGGCCCTTGAATTGGCCTTCTCCAACTTGAACTGCTTGATAACTTTTGCTAGGATATTTTTGGCTTTAACAGTCGTGGCATTGGTCTTAGTTAGATCATTGACAATTAATTGTCCAGTCTGCATATGTAGATTCATCTTATCCAACAGTGGGATATTCTTAACATCCATAGTTATATTTACAGCATTAAAACTACTTGAAGATCCAAGGGACATCCCTGTTGGATGTGTTAAAGCCATTCTGAACT
Organism: Pinus albicaulis; assembly: GCA_034641835.2. Lineage (NCBI taxonomy): Eukaryota > Viridiplantae > Streptophyta > Pinopsida > Pinales > Pinaceae > Pinus > Pinus albicaulis. Next base: position 827,297,011 of record CM076576.1, on the reverse strand, counting down.
TATCCTTCTCAAGATCCATCACAGTTAGCAACCTAGTCTGATTAGTAACTATGTGATGCTCTTCCTGAGCTTCCACATTAGATTTTATTCTTTGATTCTTCTCTTCAATCTGTGTAAACACCTGTTTGATTGAGGGCACCTTTTCTTGGTAAAGCTCATGACCTCCAGGAGAAGAGGGAGCATTTTTTTCTTCATTTATATGGAAGGTAAAACCTGGTGAATTTGAAGAATGATCTTCAGCCAACTTAGTTCTCTTCTCCTCTCTTGGCTCTTCATCATCTAGCTCAACATCAAAATCCTTACTTCTTTTATTTATCCTTTTTAGTTATAATAGGTGTCTGAATGCTTGTTTTTGATGAATTTACTTCTCCTGGGTTTGCGAGCTTTTCCTGCTCAGGTCTTCTTTCGTGAGTAAAAGAAGAATATCCATTCTCAACTCTCCTTTGGGAAATCACTCCATGAGGGTCATATGACCATTTTTCACCCAGTAACAGATGTGTCTCTTCCAACAACTTAGAAACTTCACCAAATGCTTGTCTTGTATTTACCACAAAGGGTCCCACACTCATGGGAAAATTATACATTAGACCTTTCTTCATGGGAACAAAATGCACCTGATCTACATTGAGACTCTGTCTAATGAATTCAAGGGAAAAAAGCCTCATAGGCACAAAATTTGGGAGCCTGTAAGGCTCAATACTAGTTCCATACAATCTTATCTCAGAATATTCCTCAAACACGAACCAATCCCCAAACCTGCAACTAGGTCCCAACTGTAAAAACTCCCTGGATTTTGGTAGAAAATAAGGGGGAGAAACCCCATTCAATACTCTATAAGCAATTGAAATATACTGACTGGCAAACTCAAACAACCCTGCTTCATTTCCCTCTCTTCTAATTATGTCAGTCCAAAATGTAACTGACTTCTTCTGTTTGTTGACATCCACTATATTTAACCCCAAACTCATAAATTCCTCAACATTTTGATATAAGAATAAATAAACAATTAACGAGGGGAATTTAAAGTAACCTGTGAGAGAAAAGCTCATCAACTGAGAGTTGACAATTTCTTGCCAGAAAGATGGAATATCCAGAACTGTCCCTGGTTTCATCATCATTGCGTACATTCCTAATACTGATTTATCAACTGTATGGTCATTATCTTTGCCCAGAATTTCTGCAATACAACTCAGGACTGGTCTACTCTCAGCATCAAAAATCTCCAAATTGAATTCTTCACCTTCTGGTTGAAATTCTTTTGAATTTGGTCTCAAATAAAACATACACTGATTAAATTCTTCTCCTGAAAGGTTTTCAAAATAACTTGCCAATGAGCCTTCTGAGAATTCAAGTGGTGATTCGTCTTCGGGGAAGTAAAACGCTTGGCGAATTAACTGCGTCGACACCTGTAGAACATTCTCCCCCTGCGAATTCATTATAAATCACTTACTAGGATACATTGAAGAAACCAGCCAACAGATAAATTCGGGAAATAAATGAGCTTTTGGGACACATGCAGACAGGACACCGGATTTCTTCATGGAAGAAAAGACTGGGGAATTCTCGACATTTAGGGTTACTTTATGATAAAAGAGGGGATGCTTTACGAAAGACACGGTATCTTGGATGTCTTTCTCACTGTCCATGAGGGGAATGTGGCTAGTCGAACCAGGTAGAGAAACTTGCTTGGCCATGGCTGAACAGACAACAGAAGTAATCCGTAGGGTAATGGGGAATGAAAAGGTGGCGATGACACGGCTCAAAGGGGAAAATGATTACAAATGATTTGAAAATGAAATAAATATTGAATTTAACAGCTGCGCAAACCCATATTAAATGCCTGATCTGACGTGTAAAAAGTCGTTGACAAGGCTTATCGTAGATTACAGCTGTCTTCCACATGGCTTCATGACGTCATCGCGGATGCTCCTAAAGTATGGCGGCAACCTTCGGCTAGACCCCCCGTAGTGAATCCACACCGTTGATCGTTGTTTACCCCGTGTTCAAACAAGACAACTGCGGGGGCACATGATTCAATAACTCTCGAGCTCTTTGTGCCTCCGCATTTGATCATCCGGTTACATTCTTCAACACTTACCACTTCCGCTCAGAGACTTGCTCGACTCTTAAATATGAAACTATAATAGATATTTAAACAAAGTTTAACGATAAACTTAATTTGTGTCAAACTTGTAGAAACATTTCTTTTTTATGATACAGTATAAAAGCATTATACTATAGGATATATTTTTCTGAATTTCAGATTTTTTTTTGTTATTTTTCAATTTTAAAAATAAAATAGAAAAGGATATGCAGATGATCCACAACAAGACCAATGCAATCAACTCTACCAGAATCAAATGAATACAAATCATGATATGGTCGAGTGATATCCATGCCCAAATTTTCCATAATAGCCTTAGGAATCAAATTGTGAGAAGCACCAGAATCAAGCATAGCATTATGAAGTATGTACTCATGTAGTCTAAGGCTTAAATAAAAGGGGGGAGTTTCACTCTCTTCTATTTGACCATCTATAGCTGGACTGAAAATGAGCTCGGGGTGGTCATCTTGAACATTAACCATATCGAACAAAGGATCAACTAGTAACATTTTAGACACCCGATCTTTGTAATGACTATTATTTACTAACTCTGTCAAAGGAATGGACACTTTCAATTTAGCTATTTCATTTTCTAAACTAAAATTTGTGACTTTATCTACCTCTTTGACAACAATATCTCTTCTATGATTTTGATCCCTTGTCACAATTTCCTTCTTCCGAGTGTCTTTCTCTTTAGTAGCTAAGCTTGTTGATGGCTAATTACTATTGCTATGATTCTAATCTGCATGCTCTTTACCCTTTTTATAATTATTCGAAAGATCATTCTTTGACTGGACCTCTTTCCTTTTCTGAATAGGAATGACAAGTACATATCTCTTCCTTAGAGAATATTTTTTCTGTTGTACCCTCAAATAATTCATACACCCACACTGGTAATTATCTGATTCCTTTTCCAAATCATCATCATTTTCCAAGATATAGTCTTCATATTTTGGAGAACCTACATTTTCAGTATACTCTTCATCTTTAGTCAGGAACATGGGCAAGCCATCTACTATAAAGAAATTATTTTTTTCAACCACCAGATCTTCATCTTCCTCTTCTTCCACTCCTTGGACATAATTATCTTATAACGGGGTCCTAATCTGTTTTTGTTGTTGTGATGTTTGGTCAGGTGCTTTCTGATCTCTCAGATTGATTCTAAACTGAGGTTGATACCCTCTAAAATTTGGATTCTAGATCTGTGGTTCCAGTCTCTCTGAAACAGATAATCGGTCAACCATTCTCTCTATAATTCATAGTAATGAATCCATTTTTGCCTCAGAAGTAGATGTATCCTCTTTGATAGTCACCCTCTTTTCTGATCTCATCCTTGCTCTTTTGGCCAAAAAATTAGAATCCACACTTACAACATTCTTTTTCATATCTGATAAATTTGTAGGATCACATTCACGCAACTGATATGCCATATCAGCATCGAATCCATCTGGAAATTTGACCAAAACCATACCCTCTGGTGGTTTCATATGTGCAGGAAGAGCATTGTACACTGCATTAAATCTCAAACAATAATCTTGAATAGACTCACCAACATTCCTTTGATGTTCTCATATTCATACATAATTTGAAGGGGAATTTTCTTCTCTTCCCATCTTTCTATAAATTGATGATCCAAAACCTCTAAAGTACCTATAGTAGTTGTTGGTAGAGCTTTGAACCATTTTCTTACTTCCCCTCCTAGACTTTGTGCAAACAGTCTCATCTTCACATCCTCTATATCAATTTCATGAAGGTCAATGAAGTCAGTCATCTTATCTACGTGCTTTAGTGTTTTTATAAACTGAGTATCATCAAACAAAGGGATTTTAGTTTGAAAATCTGCGGGCATAGAACTAGGGTTCTGAGGGAGAACAAGAGGGGCATATCTCGCAACCATGACTGGAGCTAGAGTATTTATAACAGGGATTTGGATGCCTGATGTGGGATTATTGGTCACTGGTTGAGTATTATGAATAGTAGATGAAGTGCTAGTAGAAGAAGTTGAGATCTAAGGTTTTCTTGTCACCCAAGCATTTACTTGCGAAGAATAGTTTTGCAGATCTTTAAGAACTTGTAAAATTTGTGCTGCTATTCGTGACCCTGATTGTGACTATGAAAATGAATGGAGGAATCAACAACTATTTCATCAATCCAACTCAAATATTTGTTCTGGAATAAAATTTTCTCAAAATTGATATCAAATTCAATATCTTTCAAGTTTTCTAACCCTTCGGAAAATGAATGAGCTCTGGGAATGGAACTTCTTTCTGATTTATTTCTGACTGAACTAGAAGTCTCAACAATAGCTTTACCTTTTCTTCCAATTTTATGAGGATCACCAAAAATGGTAGGAGGATTCATATCAGGATTGGATCTGGTGTATCTTTGGGAAGCCAATATGTCCAATTTCAACAACAAATATGCACTTTACAAATTTTTCAATTCAACCTTGGAACAAATTCTAAACTTATCATCCACAAGTTTAAGAATTTCAATGAAAACTATATTACTGGGGTTGATCTGATCTTACTCTTTCTTCCCCAATGGAGTTGCCAAAATTATCACTCAAATTTAACCTTAGACTGAGAGAGTCAATTCCAAGGTAACCTCAAACCACACTTAGCCAAGTAGCTAGCCCTACTAGGCCATGATAGGGCTATCTATGTATAGATCATAGTCAAAATGACTAAGGTAATAATATATTAGGCTAGGTATAGTAGCTCAGTGTTTTGATTTTTTTATTTTTTGTAGGGTTTTTTGGATCAGGAGGAGTCAAACAACTAGGGCAAGGAAATTAGGTCAAAATATGCAGGGGTTCTAAGGGGCAAGGTAGGTGTAAGGTTTTAAATTAAAAGGATGATTATGGTGAGTTGAATAGACTGGTGAGAAGTTAGGAAGAACATCTGATATGAATTCTACCTAAACTGAATAAAATAAACAAATTATGCAAAATTCCCCAAAATAGAGCATGAAACATGAATTATGCCTTTCAACTTGAAATTAAGCATATCATAGACATGAAAATGGTTTATGAGCTAAAAATACTTTCATACAAATGATCACAAAGAAGAAACTATTTCAAACACTGCATACCTCATGGATCACAAAGAAATAGCTGCAAGTTTATCATTAATGTCCAAGCCAAACTTATACAAAATGGGTCCCTGAGATGCCAAAGATCCAAGTGAGTCCAATCATTACAATGACTGAGAAAATACATCAAATAGACCTCAAAAATACTCTCCTTAGCCTAAGGGAGTCGAATCCATGAGATAGGGATCAGTTTCACCTACTCCCAAACAAGAATCTGAAGACTAGGAAAACTCAACAATTTGCCTCTAAAAGAGAGGAAACTGATTCATTTGACCTCTAGAAGACTTATCTTATGCATCTACCCTAGATGAAAGTCAAAAAATGAAATTTACATTCACCATGATCATTTAAATTAGTAATTTTCTCATTTTCCCAAGTAAAATATCAAAAAGTGAAAATTTTGCTGAAGATGATGAAAACTGCATTTTCCTGGTAAATGTGTAGCGCCATGATAGAAAAAATACCCTGTCTTGCAGGAAACTTTTGGAGGCCTTCCCAATGTCCAAATCAGCTCCATGAAAGCTCATTGGAAATATCTTTGAGTCTAGTTTCCAAATATTTCTCCAAGTTCTAAAATGGTGTCCATATGACCTGTCAAAAACATGTTCGCCCAAGACTGGTAAACATGTAGTGCCAAGGTAAAAACAAGGGCAGAAACATGCTTCTTAGGTGGTTTTTTTACCTTTTTCGGGGACCAGTCCTCCTCCAAATATTCTGAAAATTGTTGAGTTAATGTCCTCATTATTATGAACATGATGGTGGTGACCATTTTGCAATTGGATGCCCCAAAATAAGGTGCATCATCAGTGGAACTGTGCGTTTGGCTAAATTTCTACGTTCCAAAATTGCTCAAAAACTAAAAAATGCACTAAAGTGCCAAGTGTGCCAAAATTTGCCCAAAATTTTGAGGTTACTTGCTGATAAATATTTAGAGGCATGAATAGACACCTCAGCAAGTATGTCTAACTTTTCCTTCTCCTTTTTCTCAGTCAAGGCTTGAATCTTTGCATGGGCTCTTTTGAGTTTGGCCCTTGCAATTTTGTTCCTCATGGCATAGTGTTTTGGCATATTCCTCTGAATATCATTGTCCTTCTTGGAATTCTCTAGCAAGCTCTCCAAATTTAAGTTGGCTCTATCAAGCCATGACTCTCTATCTCTGCTAATCTCAAGGGAAAGAAACTCACTTGGAGTTAGCTTCTCTACCAACTCAGCCTCTTTTTGTCTCTCACAGGTTAGAGCTCTCTTAAGCCCTATTGTCTTTGGTCCCTATCTACGAGGCTGATCCTCCTCATAAATTTCAATCAATTGAAACTCCTACTCAGTTTCATGTTTGTCCTCCTTCTCATCAATGATAGGCTCTGTAGCCTCTTCCTTTCCCTTGTCTACCTGTTTTGCTGATGAAGAAAGCATGGCCCCTTTCACACCATGTGAAGAAAACAAATGCTTGTGGCCTCTCTGATAGGTCTTGGGAAATGACTCAACATCACTCACATTAGCCCAAGTTGCCTCAATGTCCCTTTCACTGCTTGATGCTCCAGTATCATGATTTGATTATGAAGGGTTATAGAAAGGTGAAGAATTAGGATCAACATGAGGTGAATGGATCTAACTGGGTAATTATGTATGAGCAATAATGAATGTGTCCCATGAAATTTTCCCATGAATGTGTCCAATGAAATGTTATTATGGTCAAGCTTATGCATGACAACCATCTTAATGAGTGAATGGTGAAAAATACTCTACATTTGATGATTATAATCCCTCTTTTGCACAATGAATTCCATCTTGTCAATGTTGCGGAAGAGATAGTAAGGTATGTGAAGCATTCTGACTCTAGTGAAGTGCATGAGGAGTCGAATATGGTATAAGTAGAGTTGAGAAAACATCCCCTCAAAATTGAAGTACTTCATGATTATTTTAATCATGGGGACATATCAGTCAGGGAGATGATAGAAAGGGAAAATTGACATCTTGTCATCCTTGTATCTAGGTTTGAGGTATGGTTCATAATAGCTTAGATCAAGGCTTCCTTATTTAAACCATTTCTCTCCCACACTAGGGATCCCTGTAGTAGCTAAAATGACATTGGTGGACATATCAAAAGTGACCCCAGCAAGAGTGACCTGCCTATCATGAAGCTTTTTGATGAATAACCTTGCTAACTCAGAGTGATATTGAATCTTCTGCACCCTCTCACAAAACTCGAAACAACCAACATGTTTAAAACATGACACAGTCAGAGGAGAAGAAATAAGATATTTTTTGGTTATGGGTTTATCTCTGTTAATTTTCCCTCCTTTGTGGTCACTTCTCCTTGGTATTGTGCCTCACCAACGCCTCTATCTTCTTCTTCAGACATTGTGGACTTTGAAAACTTAAAAAAAAAACCTAGGGTATATGGAATGGGATGAAAGGAATATGGATTTGAAATGAGAAGATGTGACAAATGGAGGAAATGATGATGTAAATGATAACTTCGTTCAAAGAAAACCCTAGGATGTTATATTTTTTACTGATAGATGTTTTAGGGATATGAACATGGGAAATATGAATGAAAATGGGAAAGGAATAAAAAACTAGGGTTTCATAGGCTATAACACTTTCAACTCTTTAATGGAACAACAAACGTGTGAAAAGAGAGGTGTTTATGTCTCCACTTACTGATCAAAAACTCTTTGGAGAAGTTTATGAGGAAACCTGAGCTTGATGGAAGGAGTGAAATCCTTCAAAACCTTCACTATGCAAACGTGCAATGTTTCTAGACAAGAGCATTGCACCACTTCAAATGCGCAGCGCCAACTTGAGAATGAACAACGCCTTGAAATTTTGGCCCCAACTGCTCATTAAACTCAGAATTTCTCCCTTTCTAAGAATTCTTTATGGCTAAATGGAAAAAATGACTCTCTTTGAAATGTTTGATAGGCTTTATAGCTTAAGTGGATTTGAAATTTCATTTTGAATCATCCACTTTCCTAAAGTTCACTTTTCCTTTGGCACTGATACTCTTTTAATTTTCTGACTTTTGGCATTACAAGTTGATCAACATGGAGTTTGGTTTTATTTTCTCACTTAGGATGAACATTATTTCACTTTGACAGCTTTTGGATTGCATTTATTACATATAATAACATAAAATTACATTTGGAAAAATTGAAATAAATTACAAATTTGACTTTTCTATCAAAATGAAATTTTGATATAAAAGTCATTAAACTAAAAATACAACTTTGAAAGTATAATAAAATACATCATGATGATCTTATTTAATCCCTCTCATATATGTTTTTTCATCATATGAATGAATGAGTGACCTCGAGAAATGAAAAACCCTAATGACCTAATGGGACTGCTTTTGACCTAAATTTTGAATGAGATTTTGACTTTAAATATTTCCAAGTGAACAGATCATTTCCATAGGTGTTATTATGCTTAAGAAATCATTAGAATGAGTTAGCCAATATGATCTTCTGAGGGAGAAAAATTTTATTTGACAAGGACAACCACCAGTGGAACAATTTTATGTCATGACCAAATGGAATGATAAAAAAACATTTATTCAGAATGGGACACCTAAGATGCACATGAAAATGTTTTTTGATCCCTACTAGAAGTATGAAAATACTGACACTAACACTGATCAAATGATGGATGATATAGATTGCAAAGAGAACATATTTTCTCACTTTGTTCTAACATAGGAATGGAATTCCACCATTCTTGACTGTAATGAACATCAGCATATTTAAAAAATGGCTCATTGCAAGATGTGACAGTCATGACAGGTTTGTGGAAAATATAAATATAATGAGGGAGAGGTGAGAGAGAGTTTGAGGGGTTGGAAGAAAAATCACATTTCACCATAAATTCTTGTTCAAAACCATATTCCCATAGTTCTATTACTTGAAAGTGATCTAAAAGTGTAGGCCAATCTATATAATCCTTTTAAAGGAAAAAATATAAAATTTTATGTTATCTTGCATGCCCTAAAGGGGATGATGTCACCTCCATTTATTATTTTATACACATGTAACAACCCTAAAACCTTTTTGCTTGAATCATCCCTAGTCTTTATTAGAAACCATTAATTCTTTCTTGTTGAACATGATTTGTAATTTTTTTCTAAGTGTATTATATTCCATTGCATCCCGTAATATTGAACATAATTCAAACCCAAATGTATAACAACCTTGTCATTGGTCTAACCTTAGAGATTTTAAACCTTCGATTTGAGTATATTGGTCAATTTTAACCCCACCAAGCCCTCTATCTATATATACCTACAAAATAAATTTCCTTGAGCCTTGGTATTATGATACCTTGTAGGTGGCATAGGGAAGCCTCCATTGTGGATAAAATCACATTAAATAGTAGGAGGAAGTTTTTTGAGGTGACAATGGCAACCCTTACTCGTTGTTGCCCTAACGTCTGGCCCCTCGCTTTGTGATGCCATCCACTTAACCTGCTAGATTTTGCAAAAATAGGGCAAATTTCTCATCACCTCTAGCCTTCTTGTTGGATTTAGACTCCATCTCAATCTCATGTTGGATACAATCATCCTACGATAACTCGAAACTTGGAAGCTTCTCATAGGCACAAACCCCTTATAAAATTGGTTCCCAATAACTCAAGAAACCATTCAATGTCATGTTAATTAGCTCAATTTCATCCATTTTCTCATATACTTCTATACGATAATCATGGATCTAAGCCATCTTCATGAGGTAATTGGTAACTATGTTATATTTTGACATATCTATAGATTTGAGCTTGTTTCTCATCATCATCTTCTTACTAATGTTATTTCTCTAGTTGAGACTTACCAGGGCATAAAACTTATTATTGGTCATACCCTCATTATAAATATTAGGAATTAAGTTATCCTTTATTGCATCTGATGCGAATCGCTTGGATTTAACCTCTTTTTTCTTGGTTGCTAATTATTTTAGATTCATCGGAAACTGAACTGTATGCTCAATAATATTACCAAATATTGTTTTCATCCAATCGATTATGTAACCCTAGCTATTTGTGACAAAAAATTTGAAGTTCCATCCAATATATCCTCAAATGTAATACTTTTTATTTTCATATTCCCTGATATAAAAAATTTTCCAACAAATGTGCTTAGCCCTTCAAGCACATAGTATAAAAAATTTCTAATTTTGAGATCTAATGGATTTTGCATTATAAATATTTGGAAGCTTCAATAAGATATCCAACGCTAGTAATATCTTAAATTTTTCTCCAAACTATATAATTATCACACAATTGTTGGGAAAATTAAATCAATATAAGAAATATAAATTCCAAGTATAAAGATAGCTTTTTCATCTCTTAAAATTAAATTTTCATTAAAAATTATACCAAAATACAAGGGCTTCCCAAAATGGAAATTTTTAGGGATAAAAATTCACCAATTGGATATCTTTTGGCCATTTTATATAATTAAAAAAGAAAAAAAATCCCTCATAGGTTAAAATTTTCTTATTGTTTACATGGATATAATTAAATTGATAATATTTGCCAAAAGTTACCAATTTAATTAGTAAATTACATCTTTTTTATATTGAATATTTACCTACATTTTCTATGTATGATTTTTCAAACCAAAATAATCACCTATAATATTATACATTGGTATAATATTTGAATCCTTAAAAAATTCCCTTCTTCCCACACTAGGAAAACATGCACACTAAGAAATATAAACCCATAGTAAAAATTGTTGGCTATACAACATGGCCATACATTTCTATATGATTGAGTTGAAGTTTCCCTATGCTATGCTACTCATAGTCTACAATTTGTACAAAATATGGCCTCCCTATAGATGTGTACAACCTATTGGAAATCATACAACCAAGTTCCATGGCTAAATGATATGGCCTCTCTTCTCCTCCTATGCTCTCCTATGCCTATGCCCTAAATCATACTAAATCTCTCTTTGTTGGATCATATAGCCTCCACGATTTGGTTGAGATCGATTTTCTTGCTACAATATAATTTTCATTCTCTTTTGGATTGCACACTAAGAAAAATCCTTTGTTACTCTATGCAACTAAGTCATTGTATATTTGACTATGTCAATTCCATTCTACATTGTGTTACACTAAAATTTGTCACCATGACTATTGATTTGTATATCCTTACATCCGATGGAGTTTCTCAAGTGAATCCTCTAAGAATCTTCAAGTAAAATCATATGAGGGACAAAAGGTATTTTGGTTTTCACTGCATAAAACCCATTTTTTTGAGCATCTGCATGGTTTTCCTTAACGAAACCCATGCATTCGTAGTTTATTCCACTGTAAATTGCACATGTCTATGCAGTTTCTTCCACTATAAACTGCGCAAGTCTATTCATGTAGGTAAAAATAAAAAAGTAAGTTCTAGAAGCTTTGCTTGAGGAATCTTATCCAAATTAAAAACCTTGAACCACTACATACCTATGCCTCGTCCCTTGGTACATTGAACTAATATCCTTTTCTATGGTAAAATAGCACAAATCTGAGCCTTGTAAATAATCTTCCATAGGTTTTTTGTTCACACAAATCCGAGGTTTGTTTCTCACAAAAATTGATGATTGTTTCTTAAAGTTTTAACCTCACAAATGTAGCCTTGTTCGCAATTTCTGAAGCGAACTGTAAAAAAAAAAAACAAATTTGTAATGTATCCTTTTAAAAAATATGCCTAAACAGTGAACTTTAACTTCCTCTCGGCCTCCTTGTTGTTTTGTTTTTTTCTATGTATTTCACACTGAAATTGATGATGGAAAATTAAGGTTTAGACTTGTATTTATAGTGGTTTTTTACTATACATGAAGGGACATGGATATCAGCCAAGGGACATGAGCCTACAAGTCGGCTTAGTTCAACTAGCCTTAAAAATGATTTTTTTTATCTTAAAAAATCATTTTCTCCCAATCTAAGAAGAGTTATTGGGCTTGTAATAGCTCATTGGAAAGGAATTGACCTCCTCTACGCTTCTATGAAAGTTCCACCCTTATATAAGGTCATTTATCATCAATAAAATAATATTTGTGAAACTATCATCATTATTTAATTTTAGGCAGCCTTTAGGATTTTATGTCTATGACAAAGTTTAGGGTTTATTACCATGTGTTCTCTGTTAGGATAGACATCCTTATTTCATTAAATACTAGGGAACTATGAGAATCAATCAAGGAGGACTTGTCATCATATCGATAAGGGATAGGGATTCATCAATGTATATTATTATGCTATGGAATACAAGGTAAAAAACATCATGAGTCTAGGGAATGTTATCAAGGATCATTATAGATTTCCCTAGGGTGTACTTCATTAATTGATTGACCTCTTATTGACTTAAGTGACATATGCACATATGAATTTCTTCCAGGGTGAAAATGAGGATAGGGAAACATCACGCATCACAAGAATATTTTCCATCACAAATAATGCCATATTGACATCAATGACAACCTTGACCAACATAATATGTTACCTTGCAACCTCTAAGTTATTATTTATATGTATATTCTCAACCATCAAATATTATTTGTTTAACTTAGAGGCTCTTGTGAAGTCCAAGTTGGTTGCGACAATAGCTTGTAGATTTTCCCTCGTGTCCATCATGATCACCTTCTCTTTAATAAAGTAGGATGTGTGAGGTCTTCTGGCAAGTGCTTCTTCCTCTAATGTACAATATTCTTCTGCAGCTTGTCATAAATTAAAATGAAAATGTCCATAACTAGACCTTCATCAATAGGAGAAATTTCCTCTTCCTCACCCGGAGCTTTCCCTTCTGTAGGATGATGGGGAGAATAAATAGTGATCTCTTGGGTGCAAGGCATAAGATTGAAATCCTAATTTTTCTTCTCTAGCTCTACCTCCATGTCTTGGATCACTATCATATCTTCAATTTCCTCGGTAATTTATTTATCCTATTTTTTCTTGCATTCTTCTTCAAGTAGCCAATTCTATTGTTATTCTTCGACTTGCTTTAGTATTTATTCTTCTTATTTTCTCATTATTTATCCTTCTTCTATTTGCCTCTCTTATTTCTCTTTCTGGTCTTGATTTTATTTCTGCCTTAATTCTTCTTATCGACTCTTATGTTTCCTTCTTCTTTCTGCTTCCATAGCTTCTTTTAAGATAATTGGATCTTCTTTGAATTTTCAACTCTGATATTTTATTGTATTGTTAAAAACCTTCCTATTATACTTTGCATGCCCTCAGTTTTGTCTCTATGATGGTTCTTATTTTGGAGTGGCTTCCATTTGATTAGTGACCTATGATGGACCTGCAAAGCTTACTAGTGTACGAGGCTTGGAGGCTTTATAAAAAGTCTTGATATTTTCCTCCTCTAGTAGTGAATAAGTCCCTCTTGGCCAACTAAAATGTATCTTTTCAAAAAATTTCTTCCATGCACTCCTACGAGCATACGAGTGATATTCCATAATACCAAACCTAATTTTCTTTAACTCTTTACCCTTGGTCTTCGCCTCCTTCAAATTCTTAATCTCATATGATCAAATCTACAAAGGAATTGTGTGTCAAGGTTCTTTATTCTTCCTTTGCAAGACTCGGGATAGAACTATCGAAAGATTATAATCTACCTATTGCATGACCAATTTTTCAGTGGCATACCATAATAAAAAATGTGAAGACTTCTAAACACCAAAAAACCTAAGGTATGTGACACCAGGTGAGGCAAACCAATTGTCAAGTTCTGGTACTACTTCCATAGCCTCATGGAACATGCAAGGTGGCTCTTTCTCAAAAATCATCTGGTACATTACTATGAGGAAGTTATCATTCAGCTTCTCCATGAATCTTCTATAGATTCTCTCTAAAAGAAACTTGAAATAAATGTGTACAATAAGCTCTTTTGGTGTCCATGTCCAACTCATGCTAGGAAAATAATTATGAGCACGTATCGCATCCAACAAGTATGCAGACATATAGAATATGACTTGCTTACCCTTGGGAGGGTTTCTAGCATTGGTCACATGGATATTTAACTAATGGACAACAAATATGACCAGTTAAAAACTTTCCCTTCATTCATAATTTGATGTAGCAAATGTGCCCAGCCTTTGAGAAAGGTCTCAATACTCTTTTGACCATAGATTCAGAAACATATAACTATCAAGTAATGAAATTATTTTCTGAGAGATTTGGTATTATATGTATTGTTGGGTGTATAGAAAAATTTGGGTGGATATATACCCAAACTTTGATGACATCTTTAGTGCTCAAGTAACTGGTGATGGCGTAAAAGTGAGAATCTATGGATTCTTCGGGAAAGGGAAGATGATGCATTAACTAAAAATTATGTTCCATGAATGAGGAAAGCCTTTTTCCATTGGCACTATTGTACCTTAAGAGAAAATCCCTTAGCTTTGATAAGGAATCAGTGCTTAAGACATTTATATGATTATGTCACAAAATTATTTGTCTCTTTTTAATCACCTTCAAGTATTTATCATCAAACCCTCAAACATCAAGTATAATGAATGTTTCACAATGTTATCATTTGCTGATGTTGAATGAAATGACCAGAAGAAAATGAAAGAAAGAAACCCAAACTGATATGTTGTTATACAGAATATATCATCTCAAACTCCAGAAGAATTATATGAAAGAAATAGTTACAACGAAGGAGTGCCAATTAAGGGTTTTAACTCTTCCTCTTACATAAGTAAAAAGAGACCTGTTGCTCATTACTTCATTTTATTCATAGATAGAAAACATAGAATGTAAACTTGAACACATATCAACATAAACATATTCCAGAAACTTGTTTCTCATTCATTAATATTTGAAATCTCGAAGTACAAAATTATAGTTTGAAGGTCCAAAACTCGGAACCTTTCTTCTCCTGATTTTTTGCATTAAATACAATAAAAAGCCATTTGAAACTACTATAATTGATCCTAACTACCTCAAATCCTAAGGAATTTTTAAGCTATCTATTACCTACCCTAAAAACATCTTATTACATTTACATCATCTTTGAAAGATTATAACAATATAAAAATTGACACCCTAATCTATATGCTAAATGTGAATAGTTGACGATGTTGCTACATTTCCTGGATCATCTTCTGATTTGTCTTTCTTCGAAGTTGAAGGGTCCTTTGGAAAGTCTATCATTCAAGCTCTACACTTCTTCTATATCTCTACTCTTGTCCTGGGTGAATGTATCAGATTGTGATACTCCAACCTGAAAGCAGTAATTCAGTTGTAGGATGGTATTTCTGTAAATAGAGTTTTTACCAACCACAGCAGCTGAAAATGTCTTTGAAGAAAGTTGATCATCATTTCTCCCTTGAGTACCTGAGTCTTTTCATGTGTATTATCAACTTTACTTCTTGCTAATACCAGTAAGTTTTCATAAGAATCCCATGACAACAGACCTCCTCCAAGTGCCCAGCATGAAGGCAAACCTGCTCTTGTTACTTTGTCCAATGAATTATCAAACTGACTTACTGCTTCTTTGATTTCTATAAACTTATTTTCTGTGGCTTTCATGTGATCATTATTGACAATCATCTTATTAATCTCTACTACATATAGGATTCTATCTTTAATCTCATTTTCCTCTAATTCTTGATTTGTTTTGGAATTGATAAAGTCAATGAATATTTTTGCCCAAATAGCCCTATTGATCGTCTTCTGTCTATCTGCCATTATTTGTTCTTCAAATTCTGCGATAAGGATTTTCTCTTTTGCAACCACCATCAAAAAGCTCCAAATTGACTTCATTTCAGAAATGATATCATTCCAAATGATATATTTTGCCTGTATTAAAGATATGTTCCCTTCAATTTTTCTTTAAGACTTTTGATCTCAGCATTAGCATTCTGACTATCCATTTTGTATTTAATGGCTTCATTTTTTGCAGCTTGAATAATCTTCGATGCAGTGTCTAGATTTGGTTGAGCTTTTTTCCGATCCCTTTCTGCCATCTGCAATTTAGTATTCAATTGAGAAATCTATGCTTGTGGATATTTGTTACCTGAAGGAAAAAAAAAAGTACAAGTATGACTATCAATATGGTTTGCAGTGATATTGCAGTTTGTTTAATTTTGGAGATTTCCTCCTCCTTTTGCATAAGTTGTTGTAGAAGCTTTTCCTTCTCTTTCTCCACCTCTGCAACCTCTATGGCCATTGAATTCTCTCTTGTAGGTAATTTAGCTTTTTATTCAATGTAGATATATCTGCTTCAGCACTTTGTAGAAGTTGTTGCACAACATTCCTATCATTAGGGTCCACTCCAATCTTTACTATAATTTTCTTCAGCTTCTGATTCTGAATTGTTAAAGCCCTAGAGTTGGCTTTCTCTAAATTTAATTGCTTAATTACTTTTCCAAGCATATTATCTGCTTTCATTGCCATTGCATTAGTCTAGTCTTTGTCAGGTCATTTACAAACAACTGACTTGTTTGCATATGTAGGTTCACCTTATCCAACAATGGGATATTTTTCACATCTACAGTCACATTTACAGTATTGAAATTACTAGAAGAAACAATTGACATGTCAGTAGGATGTGACAGGGAAATTCTGAATTGATATTTCTCAAGATCCATGGCAGTCAAAAGCCTTGTTTGATCTGGAGCAATCTGATATTTGGCTTGGGCCTCCATACTCGCTTTCATCTTCTGGTTCCTCTCTGAAATTTGGGAAAACATATGTTTGATCAGCAGTACTTGTTCATGAGAGGTCTCATGTCTTCTGGGTGAAGCATGAACATTTTGTTCCTCTCCCAATTGTAAAGAAAAACCATGCTAATTATATGCATGCTCTTTATTAAACTTTGTCCTTTCCTCAACTCCCTGCTCCTCATCTTCTAAATCGACTACTGTTTCTTTACTTATTTTATTAGACTTTTCTGATATGATAGGAATATGAATATTTGAACCTGTTGAACTCATTAAACCTGTGCTTGATATCATCTCTAAATCTGGCGTGCTTTCATGAATGAAAGTTGAATATCCATTATCAACTCTTCTATTGGAAATTACACTGTGAGGGTCATAAGCCCAGCTTTCCCCTAACAGCAAATGCATCTCATCTAGCATTCTAGTAACGTCCTCAAATGCCTGCCTCATATTAAATATGAAAGGACCTACAGACATGGGACGTTTGAACATATGTCCCCTTTTCATGGGCACAAAGTGAACTTGATCAACATTCATACTTTTTCGAATAAACTCTAAAGAAAATAACATCATGGGAAGAAATACTGGAAGTCTATAAGGCTCAACACTTGCTCCATACAACCTAATTTCTGAATAATCCTAAAAAACAAACTAATCTCCAAATTTACAGTTTGCCCCTAAATGCAAGAATTCTTGAGCTATGGGTAAAAAACAGGGGGAGGAACTCCATTCAAAACTTTATATGCACTTGACATGAAATAACTGGAAAAATCAAACAGTCCAGTTTCATTTTGTTCTCTCCTCACTATATTTGTATAGAAAACTACAGATTGCCTCTTCTTATTCATATCCATAATATTCAGACCTAGATGAAACAATTCCTCCGCATTTTGATATAAGAACAAGTAAATGATTAATGAAGGAAATCTGAAAGAACCTGTTAATGATAGGCTCATTAGCTGTGAATTTACTGCTTCCTCCCAATAGGATGGAATATCTAGCACCATTCCTAGCTTCATCATCATGGCAAACATCCCCAAAATTTATTTGTCCACCATACTGACATCAACTTTACCCATAATTTTTGCAATGCTGCTTAGTACCAGCTGAACCTCAGTATCAAAAATTTCCATAGGAAAATCCTTGTTGTCAGGCTGAAATTGTTGTGTGTTAGGCTTTAGAAAATGAATAAGCTAATTGAATTCTTGACCTACAAGGTTATCATAACACGCTAACAAAGAATCATCGGAGAATTGAACACATGACTCTGACTCAAGGTAACAAAGGGCTTGGCGGATTATCTGGGTAGATACTTGCAAAACATTCTCTCCCTGACAATTCATCACAAAAAAATTTCCAGGGTACATAACGGAAACCAACTAGGATATAAATTCAGGAAAAATATGGGTTCTAGGGATACATGCAGACAGCAAACCAGACTTTTCCATGGCAGCATAAATCGGAGAATCTTTGTCGTTCAAGATAACTTGATGGTAAAATGGAAGATGAATCAGGGAACAATTTGTATCTTAGATATCCTTCTTGGTATCCATGAGAGGGATATGAATAGTAGAACCCGACAGAGATAAATGATTAGCCATAATTCAGAACTACGACAATAGACGACTTACAAGGTGGCTAAATTTTGATAAGGTGACAAAAAAATGAATAGGACGTAGCACAAATCAATCAAAAATATCAACTTAATCCAAAATGGCTTTGGGAAAAATGTGAATTTCATTTAAATAGGTGGCACAGATTTTAAAATTAAATGCTGACATGACGAGCCAACGAACCATTGAGTTCACCTGATGTGGAGGACAGCTGTGAAATATTTTGAATGTGATATCTGAATATTTCTCAATGAAGTGTTGGGTGTCTGATAGAACACGCATGGTGGTAAGGATATTCTCAACTACTTCACTGGTGTTGCACTCTATGGTGTCTTTTGTAATATCTCTTTGGATGCATGATGATAACAACTAATCAGATAGAGGCAAGCTCAAAACTTTGCAGTACCTATATCAAAAGATTCACTCATGTTAAATACGAGTAAGGTCAAGAAAATTAGTTCATTCAGTAAGATCAAAGCAACAAATAAGTAGCTTGAGGGAAGGATTGCATAATTTTTGTGCCGAAGGTGACATTTGAGGCTCATAAACTACACACTACACAGTATCAATAGTGAAGGGGAAACTTTGAGGCTTGAGACTGCAAAATGTGTAGCCTCGTCTGGGAAGACTGAGGGAAGAGGTTGCACTGCGTAGTCCTAGTGGCTAGGGTTAAAGCTTGAGGCCTGGAACTATGTAATGCATAGTTGGGTCAGCCATTGATTGTGCATTATGCAGTCTTAGAGGCCAAGCATGAAGCTTTAGCCTTGAGGATGTGAATTGCAGCGTTGGGAAGGGAAATTGTTGGCCATGTTTCCACATATTTTCCTGGGAAGGAGAGAGAAAAGTATCAGATTTTAGTGATGGGGAAATAAGGAATGTATATCAGGCTAAGGGGAAGTTAGACTAGTGAAAAAAGAGTTTCATAAACAATCATGCAAAGGGAAAAATCAACATGCGGAAAATAACCGAGAAGTGGTGACTTTTGGTAGGAAAAAAGTAAAAATTTGATGTGACACTTAGAAAATGTGAACAATAGACCAAACCAACAATTGTACAAGATGATAAGAGTTAAAACTCGAGTTACTATGAAAAGAAACAAACAAAAGAACACTCATAAAAGAAAAAGTGACAAAAGCAACAAAAAGTGACACATGAAAAACTTACCCGAAAAAGTGACGCAAACTCAATAGAAAGCTCCTTCATCTCTTCGGGAAGGCTAGAGCTCCAATATCGAGTGTGAAAATGAGCTCTAGGGGCATATATTATATGGATCTAGTCAGGTTATGGTTTGTGACATGTATGCCTAAGATCAAGTAAAATGTAACACTTGTCTTAAGATAAAAATTAGCAACTTTGTGCAACTTGTTGCACATTAATTATGAACTCCATATTTTTTAGGGATGGAAACTTATATTTTTTCAAGAAAATTCTTGTTCACATTGGAAAAAAATAATGTGCAATTCACAGTAACAAGTAATTGCATTGTTCACTGTCTACGTGAATTGCGTAGTTTCTGACTGGAGGAGAAGGATAAATGCAGTTTTTGTGCTCAAGGGCTACCTGTCTTCAAGTGTTGCACAATTTTGATCCTCAAGGCGTAGTGCAGTTTCCAGAGATAGTGGATTGTGCAGTTCCAAGAGGGAATACATGTAATAGGTGCAATATCAAGGTAGGAGATGGATTCTGCCATAAAATTCTTAGTTAAAGTCAAATCAAATCATCATAAGAACTGCATTCTTATATGTCTTAAAAATCATAATAATACTTGATGAAAGAAAATATGGGTCCTTATGGATAGAAGGTAGGCTCAAAAATCAAGGCATGGGAAAAATTTTGGAGGGGGGTTGTAGTAGTTATAACACTTGGCGACACACTGTTAGAACTCCAACTCTCTAAATGAGTCTTAACTCTGTAAATTATCTCTATATCTTCAGGAAGTATTGTTAATTTCATCAATTGACATAACTTCTTCATTTTTCTCGAGTTAAATATGTAGTCCCTACCATTCTCTTCATCGATGGAAAACTTACAAAATCAATTCAAACTTAGCTATTTCTATTGGGGATGAGGAGAATATAGTTACATAAGTATTAAATTATTATTAGAGTCTTGGTTTTCATCTCTTGTATTGCTTCGCTTCTAGCAACAGTACCTCGATGGATTCACTTCAGGAACACAAACAGCGGCTCCACTGGCAGCAAGCATGGACAAAACACTAGGAGAGTTTCTTGCTTCACTTCCCTGTGAAGGAAGCCTTTATCTTATTTCATCCTTATATATACACACACACACACACACACATATATACAATTGTGCACCGACACATTGATTTCATGGGGCAGAAGAGGGATTCCGACTTATTGAGAGAAGAAGAGGTTGTCCCTTCTGAGAAGGATGTTTATACACCTCTAAAATATAATCCACTTGTTTAAGTTTCCTCCCCTCATTTATCTATGTGACTTATTTTACATGATAAAACCAATCAAACATATGAAACTGATTAAAGAAGAGTGTACTAGTTATTTATTCAAGTATCACAATTCCACTAAGGTTGTCTCCGAGAAAGAACATATGTTTTCAGAATAGTGGAATAACTTGTTCAAGTGTATTAATGACCCAACGTTTCGGACTTCTTAAGTGAGTCCATCATCAGGGGTAAGTGCAATACTTTTGAAAGATTTGTGATCAATTTAGGGCAAAAAGAAAAATGGTATAAATAGAGTAATTTGAAGAAAAATATTTTATTTATTTTTTTGAATTAAGGTCGGTTTAGAAGAAATGAAATTTGTTTATTATTAATAATTATGTTATTATTATTATTATTTTTTATTTCATTATAATTTATTTTGCACAATTTTATTGATTAATTTTGTTTTAGTTATTATTATTATTATTATTATTATTTTATTTTATTTTAATTATAATTATTTTTTATTTATTTATTTTTTATTATTATTATTATTTTATTTTTATTTTTATTTTTATTTTTATTTTTTTAAGATAATTATGTTAAATCGATTATGTAATTATTAATAGGAGAGGTTATATTATGATAAAAGAGAAATAAGAGGAGGATTGAGATTAAATATCACTTTAGAGGTTTATATATTTTTAGTTATTTTTGTATTATTTATTTATTTATTTATTTATTTTAATTTTGATGTCTTGCAGTATGATATATTAAGGGTTTCCAAGTATTGCTAATGTTAAGGCCATCATCACGATTCATGTTATTTTTCCTTTTTTCAATTTCTATAGCTTCTTTTATTTTTCTTTTTAAATAATGATTTTCTTTGGAGATAAGTTTAGCGTCCTCCATATGTATGTAATGTGAGGAAGAAAAAAGAATGTTCTGCCAAAGCTAATCTTTCAGTTATGTTCCTAGATATGTCAACAATGTGCTCTTTGAGTCTGATGCTAAGGGATCTACCAATTTCACCAATTTATTCTTTTCCACAAGAGCATGGTATGACATATACTCCTTTTTGCAGTCTTGGGTTTATGGGGTCCTTAGCGGAGTCTAACATGTTTCTGATGGTATTAGGGGGAGTGAAGGCAATTGTAATGTTATGTTTGTTTAAGATTCTAGAAATTTTATCTGTGGTTCCTTTTATGTAAGGCAAAGAGATTTTAGGTAAGTCAAATGTTCTTTTTTTGATATTTTTATTAAGGGTTTGGTTGATGGTTTTATTGATGACGTCTTTATTATATACATTATGTTGAAATACATGTCGACGGTGGTTTATCTCAAATTCTAGGTGGTGAGAGTCTGAAATTCTAGAGGCCCTAGTAGTTAAGGTTTTGATGATGCCATATTTTTGTTTGGGATGGTGATGAGAGTTTGCGTGTAGGTATCTTTCGGTGTGAGTCTTCTTTCTATAGACCTTGGTACTAAGTTTTCCATCTTTTTTTGTTAAAAGGATATCTAGGAAAGGTATTTGATTATGCTTTTCTATTTCGATGGTAAATTTAATATAATTTGAGATATTATTGATGTGTGTTAAGAAATCATGTAATTTTGATATTCCATGGATCCATTTTGTGAAGATATCATCTACATATATTTTCCATTCTTCAGGGGTGAATGGAAATGATTTGAGAGCTTTTTGTTCAAAATGTTCCATGTATATGTTCCATCTAGGTATTCTTGACTAAAAGATACAAGGCCCATGCAAAGATAAGGAATAAACAAAAAACAAGCATTGAAAGTCATACAATTTCCTCTTAAAATTCTCCATGCTCATTTCGGAAGAAAAGCACGGTATTATGCAGAAATGATTGTGATGAAAAGGAAAGGGAAGGGAAAGACTAAGGTAAACAAAAATGAAAGGAAAAAAAACTAAACTAAGCTAACCCTAGTTCTATGCTAACAATGGATAGGCCATTCTTACATAAAATGAAACTTCCAATGTAAACATCAAAGAATTGCCTCACCTATATGGGTAAGGGAATCATTGGAAAGAAAAAAAATTAAGAATAACAAATCACAAGAAATATAAAATGAAAAATGCTCCAAAATTTGAAGACCGCAAGCACAAGGAGAAAAATATAACAAGAAATCATATTCCAAACATTCAGCTAATGCATCATGGTGTCTATACACATAGCAAAAAAAATTCATGTGACAACATTCTTCCATACTTTCGAACTTGGAAAACATAAAGAAAGTGAAAAACTTTAGTTTGGAAAATAGGATTTCCAGGTAGGATTCCTCTAACCATTGAGAAATAGGAACATGAAAAATAGGTAATGGATCTAGATATTTAGAGATATATTGATCTTCAACTTTCGTGATCACCTAATGAGGATTCTTCTGAGAAAGAGTATCAACCTGATCACGCTTATGACTAAAATCAATACTGCAAGAACCTAACATAACCATCAGTGTAGGTTGAAGTCCCTCAACAGATTTAGGTGGCTCCAAGAAATCTCAAGATATATCATTCAAGACTCGTGGCTTAGAATAATCTACAGTGGGAGATACAGATTAATTACTAGATGAATTAATAAATACATGAAGACATCCATGATTATAATTTTCTTCGTGAGGAATAAAGGAATCCTCATTATTCAATGAATCATAGAGAAGACCTGATTAAAAATGAGAAATTTCACTCTCTGTTTCTTCAAACTGGTCAAATGATGGATGATATAGATTGCAAAGAGAACATATTTTCTCACTTTGTTATAATGTAGGACTGGAATTCCACCATTCCTGACTGCAATCAACATCAGCATATTTAAAAAATGGCTCATCGCAAGATGTGACAGTCATGACAGGTTCATGGAAAATATGAAGATAATGAGGGAGAGGTTAGAGAGAGCTTGAGAGGTTGGAATAAATATCACATTTAATCGCAAATTATTATTCAAAACCATAATCCCACACATACCCACTACATTTTTATTACTTGAAAGTGGATCTAAAAGTATAGGCCAATCTATATAGTCCTTTTAAAATAAAAAATATAAAATTTTATGTTATCTTGCATGCCCTAAAGGGGTTGACATCGCCTGCATTTATTATTTTTTATACACATGTAACAACCCTAAAACCTTTTTTCTTGAATCATCCCTAGTCTTTATTAGAAACCATTAATCCTTTCTTGTTGAACATCGTTTGTAAATTTTTTCTAACTGTATTATATTCTATTGCATCCCGTAATATTGAACATCATTCAAACCCAAAAGTATAACAACCTTGTCATTGGTCTAACCTTAGAGATCTTGAACCTTGGATTTGAGTATATTGGTCCTTTTTAACCCCACCAAGCCCTCTATCTATATAGACCTCCAAAATTATTTTTCCTTGAGCCTTGGTATTATGATACCTTGTAAGTGGCATAGGGAAGCCTCCATTGTGGATAAAATACCATTAAAAAGTAGGAGAAAGGTTTTTGAGGTGACATTGGCAACCCTTCCTTATTGTTGCCCTAAGATCTGGCCCCTTGCTTTGTGATGCATTTCACTGGATCTACTAGATTTTGCAAAAATAGGGCAACATTCTCATCACCTCTAGCCTTCTTGTTGGATTTAGACTCCTTCTCAGTCTCATGTTGGATACAATCATCCCACGATATCTCAAAGATTGGAAGCTTCTCATAAGCACAAACCCCTTATAAAATTGGTTCCCAAGAACACAAGAAACCATTCAATGTCATGTTAGTTAGCTCAATTTCATACATTTTTCCATATAATTCTACAAGATAATCATGGATCTAAGCCATATTCATGAGATAATTGGTAACTATGTTAGATTTGGAGATGTCTATAGATTTGAGCTTGTTTCTCATCATCATCTTCTTGCTAATATTCTTTATCTAGTTGAGACTTACTAGGGCATCAAACATATTATTGGTCATACCCTTGTTATAAATATGAGGAATTAAGTTATCCTTTGTTGCATCTGATGCGACTTGCTTGGAGTTAACCTCTTTTTTCTTGGTTGCTAATTATTGCAAATTCATCGGAAATCGAACTATATGCTCAATAATATTACCAAATATTGTTTTCATCCAATCAATTATGTAACCCTAGCTATTTGTGACAAAAAATTTGAAGTTCCATCCAATATATCCTCAAATGTAATACTGTTTTATTTTCATCTTCCCTGATATAAAAAATTTCCCAACAAATGTGCTTAGCCCTTCAAGCACAACATATAAAAAATTTCTAATTTTGAGATCTAATGGATTTTGTATTATAAATATTTGGAAGCTTCAATAAGAGATCCAACACTAATAAAATCTTAATTTTTTCTCCAAACACTACATGAATAACCTCCTTATGCTCAAGTAAAACTAGTTCAAATTTAATTTTTAAGCAAATAAATTTCAAACTATATAATTATCACAAAATTGTTGGGAAAATTAAATCAATATAAGAAATATAAATTCCAAGTATAAAGATAGCTTTTTCATCTTTTAAAATTAAAATTTCATTAAAAATTATACGAAAATTGCAAGGGCTTCCCAAAAGGGAAAGTTTTAGGGATAAACATTCATCAATTGGCTATCTTTTGGCCATTTTCGATAATTAAAAAAGAAAACAAATCCCTCATTTAGTTAAATTTTGGTTATTGTTTACATGGATATTATTAAATTGATAATATTTTCCAAAAGTTTCTAATTTAATTAGTAAATTACATCTTTTTCTATTGAATATTTACCTACATTTTCTATGTATGCTTTTTTAAACCAAAATAATCACCTATAATATTATACATTGGTATAATATTTGAATCCTTAAAAAATGCCCTTCTTCCCACACTAGGAAAACTTGCACACTAAGAAATATAAACCCATAGTAAAAAAATTGGCTATACAACGTGGCCATACATTTCTATATGATTGATTTGAAGTTTCCCTATGCCCTGCTACTCAGAGTCTACAATTTGTACAAAATATGGCCTCCCTATAGATGTGTACAACCTATTGGAAACCATACAACCAAGTTCCATGGCTAAATTATATGGCCTCTCTTCTCCTCCTATGCTCTTCTATGCCTATGCCCTAAATCATACCAAATCTCTCTTTGTTGCATCATATAGCCTCTATGATTTGGTTGAGATCGATTTTCTTACTACAATCTAATTTTCATTCTCTTTTGGATTGCACGCTAATAAAAATCCTTTGTTACTCTATGCAACTAAGTCATTGTATATTTAACTATTGAAATTCCCTTCTACATTGTGTTACACTAAAATTTGTCACCATGACTGTTGATTTGCATATATTTACATCTAATGGAGTATCTCAATTGAATCCTCTCAGAAGCTTGAAGTAAAATCATACGAGGGACAAAAGGTATTTTGGTTTTCACTGCATAAAACCCATTTTTTCGAGCATATACACGGTTTTCCTTAACAAAACCCATGCATGTGTAGTTTATTCCATTGTAAATTTTTCATATCTATGCAGTTTCTTCCACTATAAACTGTGCAGGTCTATTCATGTAGGTAAAAATAAAAAAAAGTAAGTTCTAGAAGTTTTGTTTGAGGAATCGTATCCAAATTAAAAAACTCAAACCACTACATACCTATGCCTCGTCCCTTGGTACATGGAACTAATCTCCTTTTCTGAAGGATCATATCCCTTGAGAAGTGGAGATAGAAACCTCCTCATCCTTCCTATAAATTGAGCATGCGACTAAAGTAATAAGGGACTAATTGAGACATTAGGGGAACTTTGAGGTCTAAAATGGGCCTCCTAAGAAAAATGTACAACCAAAATAAACTTTATAAGAACCAATAGGAATCAATTTGATGATGTCAGCCATGGGGGATGATTCACCATTTTTTAAGTAAAAGGGTAAAAATATTAAAAACTAATAAAATAATAAAACTACTTTTTCAACTCGTATTTTCAACTTATCTCCAAAAAAATTTACTCAAATTTTGAGCGGGAGTACTCTTTGGATGCAAAATTTAATTCCTCATCTAAGGAGTACACATGCTGCATACTTTAGATGGGCCCTACTACATGAAAAATAAGAAATACATGAAAAAATGTGATTTCAATCACATCTCTCATGTATTTCTCATTTTTTGTGTAGAAGGATCCATAGAAAGTATACAACATGGATACTCCTTGGATGAGGAATTAAATTTTACATCCAACGAGTAATCCTGCTTGAAATTTGAGTAAAAACTTTGGGATATAAGCTGAAAATACGAGTTGAAAAAGTAGTTTTTTCTTTTTTTCCTCTAAAATTTGATGATGTAATAAAATCCTATTTTATTATTTCCACTATTATTTTATAATTTCCATAGGAGGCCCATTTTAGACCTCAAAATTCTCCTAATTCTTGGATTTGTAAACTCATGTTGTTGGCCTTGGGTTTGAAGAGCTTGTCATCAAGGGAAGGAAAGGAGACCATTGGAAGAGGCTTGTGACATCAAGGAAACTAGGTCGTAATCTTGTTTCCCTTTGATTTTTAATACAAAGTAATTGTTCTTTCCTAGTTGCATCTGTTGTTGATGTTATTTGTGGGATTCCTTGATCACTCACATGGTTTATAATTAGTTATTGATTCATTTATATATTGTATGCTAGATTAAGGATTTTATTTACCTTTTATTTCATATGCAATATTCTTTTATCCTTTTGAATGTTTTTTTCCATGCAAATCTCTTTTGGAGCATCATGGGGAAGCTGTAGAAACTATTTGGAAATACTTCAAGGCATTGAGGAAAAGTTGGTTGTGGAAAGCACAGAAAAGACTTCTACAAGCACTTCATCAATAGGTAAGTGATCCTTTTCATACTACATGTTTCATGTTTTAGTTATAGGCTAAGGAAACAGCTATTGTTTTATCTATTTGTTACTAGTTTTCCTTTAGGATTCTAGGGAGATTGCTCTTGTCCACGAGGAATTTATCTGGGTAACAAATTAGAAACTCTTTTGGGGAATGAGAATTATCCTTAGTGTCCTTTTGTGACCTTTGATGCCAATAGACCCTTTTAAGAATTGAAATTTTTGGTTCGAGACCTTTGTTTCTTTATTTTTTTCTTAATTTTCTCAACTTGCGCAGTTTTTGTTCAGACACAGAGCACAGATTTGCACAGTTTTGCTTCAGCAAAGTGCACATGCACATTGAATTACACTAAATGTTTGTGCAACTCTACAAATTTTTTGAAAAATTCAAGTTTTATCCTATTTATATCCAGATTTTTTGTATTTATGATCTTGTTATCTTGTTTACAGTCTCGTTAAGTCTCTATTAAGTTGATTGGTGTTTTGATTTTTCTTTTTTGAGAAATTCTTAATTTGATTTCTTTTGTTCATTACTTTGAGGTTTATCTCATTTTCGTAACAATTTTTGCATGTGTTTTTTTGTTTGAGTGTTAATCTCCTTTGAGTGTTATTACTTTTAACCTTTGGAATTTTCACCCAATTTCATTTACTTACACTTGATTGGTTAATTCGATTACATTAGTGAAGGAAAATAGTCTTTTTGTTCTTTCACTCATTTGGAATCATCTTGTGTT
Organism: Pinus albicaulis; assembly: GCA_034641835.2. NCBI lineage: Eukaryota > Viridiplantae > Streptophyta > Pinopsida > Pinales > Pinaceae > Pinus > Pinus albicaulis. Next base: position 827,268,563 of record CM076576.1, on the reverse strand, counting down.
TGAGAATTCTCTTTCATAGATTACATTTTTATAGTTAGAATTCTCATTTTCAGAATATGAACGAAAAATGTGCGTATATTACATTTGCATATTTTTCAAGTGAATTATGCATAAATTACAGTTGCATAGTTTACATTCTAGAAAAATCAACCATAGATTTAGACCAATTAATTTGATTGACTTATTGAGGAAAATCACTTATCTTTATAGTTTGGGTTTTGAGTTTGTGTTCGTTTGTTGATATATCAAAAACAAGTCCTTTTTCTAGAAAATTCTAGAATTGATTATGTGAATCTCTTTTCTTTTAGTAAATATCATCATATATTCATTTATGCATGTTGAAATTGTTATTTCATTGATTGAAAATATAGTGTTTCTCATTGAAAGATAGTCTTAATTTGAATTTGCATGTTTTAAACATAAAAAAAAAAATCTTGGAATTGATTATCATTAGTGTTTTCTTACAAAAAATTAGTGTAGTAGAGAATTTATTATATTTTCTCTTATTTATCAATTTTTTCAGTGTTGTAAGTGAATGGAACCTCTCTCCTTACATTAATTAGGATTCATCAAAGTGAAAGTATTACATTATCATATTCAATTGCATTCAATTTTGGGTCAAGTCATAACACCACTAGTTTCATCTCCATTTACCTACTGAGTAAATAACAGCCTAATAACACAATGCTAATTAAATTTTTTTATTTTTTCTAGGGCTCATTCCACCAATTTAGATCACGATTAGTGCTTTGTAATAGGGAAGCAGTTGACAATCCAAAGCAAATAAACAAACAATAGTACCTTGCGGTAGGGAAAAATTCCAATTGTTGCAATTTTTCTCTGGGAAGATCTTCTTAAAAGAGTCAAGCACGAGGTCATATCGGACTTCGTGAAGCAATCATACCTACTTCATTGGTAAATATATAATATTTTAATGCATTATAAGCAGTAAACCTTGGATTAACCATGTCGAGGAGCATGGGATCACTTGTCAGTAAACCTTGGATTTACCATGTCGAGGACCTTTCAAGGGGATTAATCTTAGTTACTCTACCCTTACGTGTATGTATGGCCATAGACTATTCCCTCAGGTTTGATTGTATCAGTTGCTAACCTTAGTGGCTATAATCTTAAGATTTTTCCCAAGGTGATCAGAACTAGATCATGGACCAGAATGATAGCTCAAAATTCAAAGCGTTCGAAAGTGTGCCAAACCTAAGCGACTGGAAAGGTCTTGTCATTTCGATTCTAGGGCCATGAACTATTCAAAAAACTGACATTGTATGAAGAAGTTATTGCATTTTGAAAAGTCCAGTAAACTGTAAAAACTGGACTTTGACCAAGTTTGACTTCGAATTTTGGAAAATAAAAAGAGAATATTCCAGGGAATATTCATGGAATATTCCTCAAAATATTCCATATAATATTCCCCAGAATTTTCCATTTGGTTCAATGGGAAATTGACACTTGGCGTGGGCTTATTGCATGAATATTTGACTTTTTGAAATTATAGGCTTGACATGTGGCCCAGGAATTAAGTGGTAAAATTGTTTTGGAGCCAGTGGGAATCAAACAACCAACCACTCGTGTAGCAATCTCGTGCTCTGCCATTCCACCAACATTTAGTTCTTAACTCTATAGTGGCAATGATTTTATTTAAATGTTGTTGTTTTGCGCATTGGGGGAACGGAGGGGCCAACCCCTCCTATAAGACTGCGGCCCTAAGACCGTAGGCCAAAATTCGGAACCACCAAAGTTAAGGGTTCATGTTACGTGGACTGGTCATATAAGATAGAAAACACAATATTAAAGTTAAATCCTTTCCATTGCAACTTATCCGCGTGGGTGTAAAACTATAACCGCCAACCATGTTATAAGGTGTCACATGGCTATGTTAGCGCCAACTATTCGGTAGTTCCAACATTTCCTCTAACCACGGGGTTCCGGGGGTTGGCATGTGGCCGCCCCCTCCCCTTAAACATTAAATGTGATTGTTAGAGATGGTAGAAATTTGGAGGAGCGTGCCTTTAATGGAATAATTCTCTAGTTTAACTTCAGTTAACTCAAGTTCCTCCACTTTTAGTGGAGCTTCTTTAGGGAACACTGGGCGAAATTTGTTTTGGCTCTATCTGGAGCTAGATTTGCCCAATTTTGGAGTGCAAATAGTCAATTTTGACTACCTAAAACATTCCAGACTCAATGGAGTAGGTTTCAAAGCCATCAGAGAGCTTCTAAGTAGGTTTTTGCATCAGTGAAGTTCAAGGGGCCACTAGGGCCACCAGGAGGCAGCAATAGTTTGAGGCCTAGCTAGGGGATCTAGAGGCCTTTTTCAACAATACAATAGTCAAATTTGGATAATTCAGATGTTATGAATCTATTGAGATGGTTTTTAGAGCCTTTAGATAACTTTAGAAAGCCGAGAAGCTTCAGTAAAGTTCCAGGGGCCATAACTGTCAGTTTTTTCCAGTAGTAATTGAGGGTCTAGTCAGAGTAGTTAGAGACCATATGCAGCGAACCAATAGTCATTACTGAATGTAAATAGAATTTTGAATCCACTGGTGGAGGATTTAGAATATTTTTAGGACTTATAGAGGTAGAAAACCCATCAGAGAAGTTTTCATTGACCTTGGTGCCAAGGGGTGCCGACAGGTGTTGTAGGTGAAACTGAAGCAGCTGGAGGCCATTTTTGATGAAAAAATAGTCTATATTGACTAATTTTGGCATTATAAACCCAATGAATGGATTTTCAGAGCCATGGGATGACTTATAGACATCAAGAAGATGAATGGAAGTTTTGGGCAGTCTTGGGAAAATCGTGGAGGAAGGCCTAGTTTGGGGATGCAGTGCTCGATTTTAGCAAATTATCAGTAGATATTTGGTGTCGGATATGTGATGGATACATAATTTTTGGTTTCTGGGACAGATGAATAATTCTTAAGGATTTAGTACCATAGTTTAGCTTAGTGTATCTCAGTGCACCGACTGAAGGAATCGTGTCTAAAGGAGCCTAAAGTTGTTTGCAAAGTGATGACAGCCATGAAAATGATGTAGATGGTATTCTAAGCCCTTTGGATTAGTTCAGTGTCCATTGGAGTTAAGTGTGGAACTTGTAAAAGAAGCCCTACCATAATCCAAAAGAGCCAAGTAAATATGACAAAGCTCAAAGGAGATGTAGCCCACGCTATTCGGGTGAAATCCTAGATTAATTTTGCTGTTATGTGTGAAATTTTTATTGATGCATTATGTTTTTTTTATACATGTTAAATTTCAAAAAGAAAAAATGAACTTAAGACACTTAAAAAAATAAAAATCTTACACCTCTTTTAAGCATAAATTCTGCAAATTGTCAAGTATAAGCTAGATCATTTATTTGTTTAAATGAGTGGGAGGTCTTTGCAATACATAAACAAGCTATCCAACCCATTTTCAGATCAGGATGGTATCAGAGCACTTGGTTTCTTGATTGATAGAGCAATAGCTGGCTTGTATAACTTCAAAGGTGTTTAAACGGTGTAAAAGATTGACTGTTTTATTGTTTGCAAACTGACTGTTTCTTGAGTTTTCTAGAGGTGAAGAGAAAGATATGATAGCTAAGTCTAGGAGAGTAAAATAAGGAAGAAATGGTTGAAGGCATATTCCTTACCCAAAGGACCTCAAGGCCATCCTTGAAGAACAAACCCTTTTGTCAGTTGTTTGTTGTTTGGCTTCTTGAATAGGAGCATGTCTCTACAGCCATTTTATTCAAAAGCTTTGTCATTTTTTTTGAAAGATTTGTGAAATTTTTTGAATTTATTTTAGTTTGCTTTCATGATGACAACTTCTTCAAGTGAGGTTTCAAAATCCTCCTCCTTCACAAGATTCTTCGATTAAGATATGAAGCGTTACTTCTACATATTGAAGGACATGGTGTAGATTCTATTTGAAGATAGAAGAGAAAGCACTGAACTTCATGAGAAATTGTTTGCTATGAAGGAAGAGAAGGAATAAATTATTCAAATATTTCATGAAATGGCGATGCATCTCCATCAAGCTCAAGAGGCTTTGACCAAGAACATGCATGAAGTAGAGGTAATTCAATCTAATTTGTCTTTAGTTTCCTCATTAGAAAGATGTGTTGGTTAATTTGAAAAGAACACTAGAGGTATAGGGTCCAAGTTAATGTTTAAAATGGGCTATGAAGGCAAGGGTTTAGGCAAGGATGCACAAGGCATGGTTGAACCTATTTTGGTTGAAGAACGACCTAAGAAATTTTGTCTTGGTTATGTGCAATTTAATCATGAAGACTCCAGAGCCATGAAGGCATGTGAGGCAACTTCAAAGAGAAATTTTTTTCCAAGTTATAATATACAAACATGTAAAGTTTGTTTCCAAGATGATTGCCATTGCTTTAAGCCTTTGTTGCAGCAAGAATATTGTAGACATGCAGCTTATGGCGAGCAAGTGAATTCAGACAGTTTTCAAGACAAGAACGATGATGTTAGTCTACAAGAGAAAGCTAGAACCTCTACTAGTTCATCTCCTCAAGAAGGAAAAAAAATATGGACATGCAAGGAAGCATATGAGGTATAATTCTTCCCATAGTCAAGTTGATTATGTTTCTTCAAGGCATGACAATTTCGCATGCTTAAATGGAAGAAAGAGTTGTTGTTCATATTGTGGTCGGTTTAACCATGATGTTTCGGGATACTGGATGAGGAAGAAGGCATACAGGAAGCAGTTGAGGCAAAGGCAACTTGTAAAGAAGGTGCATAAGACTTGCACATATTTCCAGAAGAAGGTACATGTTGTTTCCCAATGTTTGACATTACATCCAACTAATCGTCCCAAGAACATGCAGCAAGAGGAAAGAAATACTGGCGAAATTGGAACCAAGGATCCCATCATTGATGTGAGAATGGAAGTTTCACATGAAGAAGATTTGCAACAGCAAAATTCTCCATGGAAGTGGCTTGGTAAGAAGTGGTTGGAATTCTTAACTGTAATGCTCCAAATTTTTCTTCAATAAATTGGAACATTAATTTTTGTTTTAATTCATTTAGGAGATGAATAATTGGGTAAGGAGGCCCAATGACAATAAAAACATAAATAAAATCCCTCTAGTATGAAAAGGTATCAGCCATGGAAATAGATTTCACACCCCCATGTGTGAAAAGAGACATTTTCAAAGAGGTTTGACCAGGTCAACCAGCGTAGGGTATGAGGGGGAAAGCACTACATGGGACAACGTAGGAGGGAAGCTTCTAGAGGAATGGAAACCCTAATTCAAAGTAGGGCCCATGGAGAGCCTTCACTTGCTATATATGGAGAGGAGGAGAGCCATTGCCATTCATGCATATGTTTATGATTTCATGTCTATTCATACATTGTGCATTCTTTGTTGTTTAGCAAGAATTTTCGAGAAACTCCTGTTTAGGATTTCCTCACCTTCTTGAGAGGCCTCTTGAAGGTTGGTTCTTCATTTTCCACATTTCTTGGCTCAAGGCCAAAGCATCCTCCTCCAAGATAGTGTTATTGCTATAGCAGCATAATACTGTGTTGTAGGGTGTTGTAGTGGAGACTTCACAACACCTCTCCCATTGCTTGTTTTTCAGAGAGATAGTCTTTCCTTTCTTTGGGAGATCAGTTTGGAAGCATTGGAGCTGATTTTCAAATCTTGGCACTTGGCCATAGTGTTCTATTCCACTCACTGCGCAATCCCTCTTAGTGACTGTGTTATTTTCATGGAGTATCTGCAGTGAGGGTTTGCAGATTGATTGGAGGGTGAGATCTCAAGTGTAAGGATCAGCCTTCCACTTTGGAGATCCATTGGAGAGGGTCTACTTCAAATTTCTCATCTTCTTTAGCCTTCTTCATTGAGTTCTAGATTTGAGTTGCAGCAGCTGCCCAGCAACTCTGGCATTTTTTCCATTTTTTATATTTCAGCCAATCCTTTAGAGGATTGATATATTATTGTTTCTAAGGGTTAGATTTTTTCTTCCCTATTGTATTTGAGCCATATATTGCCATATTCATGTATTGAAATCATTTTGCAGCAGCCCTCTATCATAGACTACGTCCTCATAGTCTGGGTTTATGCAGAAATATCAGTGTTCTTTCAATTCCATGTACATGTATTGTTGAGGCTTGTATTGCCTTTCTTGAGTTGATGTTTCCTCAAGAACTTGTACTCCTTTTGCTGCTATAAAATTATTCATTGGTTATACATATCTTCTTGTCTCACAGCTATTAAAATAACATTGTTGATCTATAGTATGTTCATACATTTGTTGCAGCCCCATTCTTTGGGCTATTCCTGAGGAAGGAATTTCACATATCAATAGACAGAGTCTGTGAAGGGCCAGATAGCCTCTAGATCTCACCCTCACTTTAGAGGTGACATATCCGGAAAATTCCCCCACAGTCTATCTCTGGAATAGACTTGTGATATTTCAGAAAAAGGAATATTACAATGGTATCATAGCAACTTTCTTGGCTCAGCCTATGAGTCCAAGCCCAAGAAGATCAGAATGTTGTAGAAGACGAGTTTATTCTCATCTATTTTCAGATCCAGAGGAGACCTCTCCAAGGAGGTCAAGAATATTGAATAAGAAGAAGAGGAAGTACCATGCACTTCCTATTCTCATCAAGAAGAAGACATTGAGCATGGAAGACACTTGGATTATCAGATTCTAAGTGATTACCTTATTGAGTATAGATCTCAACCTAGAGCCTTCAAGGAGACTCTAGATTTTCATCATTTCATCCAGCTGAAGGAAGAGAAGAGACCATGTAGCAGAAAAGAAATCAAAGGCAATAGATTTATGTTTTCTACCTTTGATGGGTCATCTAATGCAAAAACTTGGGTGAAAGATTTGGTAACATTTTTCTTTCTACATCCTGTAGTAGAGAGAGAAGCTGTTGAAATATCAATGTTGCATTTGGAGGGTGAATCCTATGTTTGGTGGAGCAGCCACTTGAGCTGTGAAGAGGTGAAAAGGTTTGAAAAATTCACCCAAGGGTTGATCAAAACCTTTTATGATGAAGGGGAAAAGGAAGAAAATATCACACCACCTCTGGAGGAGGCTTGTGATAACGCTGTCACACTCATAGAGGAGCAGCCACATGCATCAACAGTTGGGGAAGCCAACACTTTTGGGGAAGGAACTCTTGCAGCCCTACAAAAAGTTCCAAATGCACATCAAGGTATGAAAGAATTTCCACAATCTATTGTTGCAGCAACTTCTTTTGAAAATTGTGGAAGTTTACTTTTGGATGACCAAGGGTCAAATCCCATTGCTACCATAGAGCAGCTTGGTTGCACTGCACTGTGCAACATGAAAATTTTCAAGGAGGAGACAAACCATCATCTTCATGAGAATTTTTTGGATTGCATATCACATTGGAGGTTGGGGTTTGGAGCCTTGAAGAATGATAGTAGACATCTTGCAGTGAGAAACCCTTTATCCCTTCAACATGACACTTTATAAATGAGCTCCACTTAGCTCAAAGAGGAACCTCTACTTTCAGATCCAAGACCTCATTGGTTTTGGAAAACTATTGATGAGAGGGAGGTCTCAAGGAGATATCTCATCATAGGTGCACTTCAACACATCAGGGAGTGTAGTGATTTTCTTCCTTTCTCACAAGAGCAGATAGAAGATGGAGGACATCTTAGGATGGATAACATCTCTCATGCTTGTGTTGGACATTCCTTGAGCCATACACATCATGATGGGAATTTTTTTCCTACCACCTATTTGGGTCTTGATAGGGTCTCATTGATCCTTGAGAAGATTGCATTTCAAAATCCCATGAAGTGCAAAGACAGGAATTGTATTTGGGAGGATGGTAGCCCTCATGGGGGGAGTACCAAGATGAAGAGGAGGAGAAAGCATACACAAGTGGTTGAGTGGATGTGGTTGATGAGCAAGGAGCTGGGAGGCTACTTTCAAATTTATGATACTGGGCAACAGGAGGCTTGGCTGCGTTGGTTACTCTTGAAAGAGTTTGGCCATCACTTGGCAAACACTCTTCCTAAGAGTAGGAGGATGGATACTTGCATCATTGAGCAACATAGAGTATGGATGCATGGTGTTGATGTGTTACTCATATCATTCAGTGTGTCTTCATCACATGAGTTGTATGATGGAAGTATAAGGAGGCAGCAAAATCTTTTGTTTCTTTGCTTGTTTTTTGGAGAGCAAGAGCAGGTTTGCTCTCACACTTTGCATGATGTTGCAGGAGGAGGAGATGGAATTATCTCCTTGATATTTGATGATGGCTTGGAAGCACTTCCAACTTGGGGGATAATCAACATTTTTTGTAGAATTATTAGAGGAGTCTTTGACAAGGAGCATGTCAAAGAAGATAGCTTTGTATTGACAGGAGCTTATTTGCATGAGCTCACAGCACTGTCACTTGGGACCAGAGACTTATGGATGAAATGTGCCCAGTGGAAGTGTGGTGGATCCATAACCCACAGGTACCAGGATCATTTCATATTTGTTGCACTTGATGAACAAAGAGGAGGTATGATGATAGAGACATATACCACTATGGCATATTCTTCTTGACTTGGGGTTCCAAGCATGAGGAGGATTATCTTCTTGCAGCACATGGTTCATTCTTCTTCATATCATGCCAACATACTATGGAGGACTCATTCATGGATCCATGTACCATCTTACTTCCAGAATATGGTGAGAATTTTGTGTATACATCCGTTTATTTGCACACTCTTACCATTCTTATGCAGTGCATTGCTTCACAAGAGGGTAAGCTTGTCACATTGCTTCGTGAGTTGTATTGGGCCAATCTACATGATGGAGGAAGCCATCTCTTTTGTGGCCTTGGGAAAATGTTTTATCATCACATGTATGTTCATTTTCTGCACTATAACATGTATCATATGAAGACATGCATGATTAATCATGTAGAAAGAAACATTTTTCCTTGTACTTTCCTCAAGTAGCAGCTTGTAAAACGGTGTTGTACTTGTTTGGGAAGCTGTTGGTACCCTCTTGCACCACATGAAACCTTCAGCATTATCTTTATTTTATTACTGATCATGACTTCATTTGCTGATATAGATCATATTCGTAAAGGAAGCATGATTATGAGTGAGGCACATGAGATGGATGTGTCCTTGAGTGGGAAAAATTCTCACATTTTCTGCACTACATGCTCTAATGGGAGCATGGGAGGAGGTATGGCCACCACTACTACAAATGTGTTCTCTTTTGAGGTGGACCATGGACTTGAAATGCATCCATTGTACAGCCAAGGGCAAGTGTTTGATCTTGTATTATTTTTGTATTCAGCCATGTACTATTCATTAGTAGATGTGATGGATCTTGCACATTTCTTTCCATGTAGTTTTCTGAAGTTGCAGTGGATGAAACTACGTTGTGTCCTCTTGAGATGTTGTTTGCACTTTGTAGCATCATGTAAAACCTACAAAAAACTTATCATTTGGATATTATATGATGAACATGTCCTATTCATCATGGATGATATGTTTTGGGCCAGCTTTTTCTTCATTGTCGGAGGAGAACTCTTTGGAGGATTGCTCTCCACCTTGCCATTTGGGGGCAATACTTTTGTGGCCCAGGATCAGCACATACTCTACACTTATCATAAGTGGAGAGGAGGACAGCTTGGGGTAGGCTACAATGCTTTCCATGTTCAGATTTTCAGCACACCTTCATTTCCGGAGCTTGAGGTGGAAGGAGATTTTCAAGAGTTGCCTTGTTGGGAGGTGGCTCATTTTGTTTGGATGATTTCTTGGGGATGGAGGATCCACATGAGGGAGATGTTACTCAACATATTTCAGACTCCATGCCTTGAGTGGAGAATTTCTAGTTCTATCCTTGCAGTTGCTTGAGGACAAGCAACATTTGGGAGGGGAGGACTATAATGTTCCAAATTTAACTTCAATAAATTGGAACATTAATTTTTGTATTAATTCATTTAGGAGATGAATAATTGGGTAAGGAGGCCCAATAAAAATAAAAACATAAATAAAATCCCTCTAGTATGAAAAGGGATCAGCCATGGAAATATATTTCACACCCCCATGTGTGAAAAGAGACATTTGCAAAGAGGTTTGACCAAGTCAACCACGCAGGGTATGAGGTGGAAAGCACTACATGGGACAATGTAGGAGGGAAGCTTCTAGAGGAAGGGAAACCCTAATTCGAAGTAGGGCCCATGGAGAGCCTTAATTTTCTATATATGGAGAGGAGGAGAGCCATTTCCATTCATGCATATGTTTATGATTTCATGTCTATTCAGACATTGTGCATTCTTTGTTTTTTAGCAAGAATTTTTGGGAAACTCCTGTTTAGGATTTACTCACCTTCTTGAGAGGCCTCTTGAAGGTTGGTTCTTCATTCTCCAAATTTCTTGGCTCAAAGCCAAAGCATCCTCCTCCAGGACAGCGTTATTGCTGCAGCAGCATAATATTGTGTTGTAGGGTGTTGTAGTGGAGACTTCACAACACCTCTCCCATTGCTTGTTTTTCACAGCGAGAGTCTTTCCTTTCTTTGGGAGATCAGTTTGGAAGCATTGGAGCTGATTTCTAGTTCTTGGCACTTGGCCATAGTGTTCTATTCCACTCACTACGCAGTCCCTCTTAGTGACTGCGTTATTTTCATGGAGTATCTGTAGTGAGGGTTTGCAGATTGATTGGAGGGTGAGATCTCAAGTGTAAGCATCAACCTTCCACTTTGGAGATCCATTGGAGAGGGTCTACTTTAGATTTCTCATATTCTTCAACCTTCTTCATTGAGTTCCAGATTTGAGTTGTAGCAGTTGCCCAGCAACTCTGGCATTTTTTCCATTTTGTATATTTCAGCCAATCCTTTAGAGGATTGATATATTATTGTTTCTAAGGGTTAGAGATTTGCTCCCCTATTGTATTTGAGCCATATATTGTCATATTCATGTATTGAAATCATTTTTTAGCAACCTTCTATCATAGACTGCGTCCTCATTGTCTGGGTTTAAGTAGAAATAGCAGTGTTCTTTCAATTCCATGTACATGTATTGTTGAGGCTTGCATTTCCTTTCTTGAGTTGATGTTTCCTCAAGAACTTGTACTCCTTTTGCTGCTATAAAATTATTCATTGCCTATACATATCTTCTTGTCTCACAGCTATTAAAATAACACTGTTGATCTATTTTATGTTCATACATTTGTTGCAGCCCCATTCTTTGGGCTATTCCTAAGGAAGGAATTTCACATATCTATAGATAGAGTCTGTGAAGGGCCAGGTAGCCTCTGGATCTCACCCTCACTTTAGAGGTGACATATCTGGAAAATTCCCCCACAGTCTATCTCTGGAATAGACTTGTGATATTTTAGAAAAAGGAACATTACATTAACAATAAGACATACTCATTTGTCCATATGAAAATTTCAGTTGTATTCAAGTATTTTATGCTGTAATATCTCATTTGTTTGAGCCACCTTGGATCAATGATTAAGGCAGTGATGTTTAGCTACCTTTTGCAATTCTCACGAGAAATTTCTGAGTGAGTGCAAGGAAGACAGTCCTTGACAGGAGGACAAGCGCATCCAGGAAGGGAAGTGTCAATTACCTTCAAGTTGTGGTTCAAAGGAACTAGCTATGCAAGGTAAGTGTTTGGAGGCTTAAAAGAAGAGGGTGATGTACTCTCATCTACTGTACTAATTAGTGTATCAGACCTTCGACGTCCAAAATATTCCTAATGGGGAGGTGTGATCAGAACTGGATCATGGACCAGAATGATAGCTCAAAATTCAAAGTGTTTGGAAGTGTTTTGAACCTAATCAACTGGAAATTTCTCGTCATTCTGATTCTGACACCGCGAACGGTTCGAAAAACCGACATTGTATGAAGAATTTATTTCGGTTTGAAAAGTCAAGTAAACAGCAAAAACTGGACTTTGACCAAGTTTGACTTGGAATTTTTGAAAATTAAAAAGAAAATATTTCAGGGAATATTCCTAGAATATTCTTTAAAATATTCCATTTGGTCCAATGGGTAATTGACAGTTGGCATGGTCTTATTGCATGAATATTTGACTTTTTGAAATTCAACCAATCAAGGGCTGCGATGTGGCAGACCCAGTGGATGCCACGTGGCCCAAGAATGAAGTGGTAAAACTGTTTTAGAGCCGGTGGGAATCGAACAACCAACCACCCATGTAGCAATCCTATGCTCTACCATTCTAACAATGTTTAGTTCTTAACTCTATAGTGGCAACGATTTTATTTAAATGATGTTTTTTTTCGCGTTGTGGGAGTGGAGGGGCCAGCCACGAGGGCCACCCCCTCCCAAAAAACCATGGCCCTAAGACCGTAGGTAAAAATCTGGAACCACTAGAGTTAAGGGTTGATGTTACGTGGACTGGTCATATAAGACGGAAAACCGCAGCATTAAATTTAAAGCCTTTCCATTGCAACTTATCCACGTGGGTGTAAAAATGTAACCGCCAACCATGTTATAAGGTGTCACATGGCTATGTTAGCGCCAACTGTTCGGTAGTTCGGACATTTCCTCTAACCATGGGGTTGTGGGGGTTGGCATGTGGCCACCCCTTCCCTTAAACATTAAATGTGATTGTTAGAGCTGGCCAAAATTTTGAGGAGCGCGCCTTTAATGGTGAAATTCTCCAATTTAACTTCAATTAACTCAAGTTCCTCCACTTTTAGTGGAGCTTCTTTAGGGGACACTGGGAAAAATTTGTTTTGGCTCTATCTTGAGCTAGATTCACCCAATTTTGGACTTCCAATAATCAATTTAGACTATCTCCAACATTTTTGACTCAGTGGAGTAGGTTTCAAAGCCATCAGAGAGCTTATAAGTAGGATTTTCATCAATGAAGTTCAAGGGGCCACTAGGAGGCAGCAACAATTTGATACCTAACCATGGGAGCTAGAGGCCTTTTTCTACAATACAATAGTAAAATTTGGATAATTCAGATGTTATGAATCTAATGATATGGTTTTTAGATCATGTAGAGAAATTTATAAATCCAAGAAGCTTCAGTAAAGTTCCAGGGGCCATAAGTGCCAGCTTTAGCCAGTAGCAGTTCAAGGTCTAGCCAGAGCAGCTAGAGACTATATGCAACGAACCAATAATCATTATTGACTGTAAACAAAATTATAAATCCATTTATGGAGGTTTTAGAAGCTTTTTAGGACTTCTATAGGTCGAAAACCCATCAAAAAAAAATTCAGTGACCCTAGTGCCAAGGGGTGTCGATAGGTGTTGTAGGTGAAACTGGAGAATATGGAGACCATTTTTGATGAAAAAATAGTCTATACTGACTAATTTTGGCATTATGAATCCAATGAATGGTTTTTCAGAACCATTGGTTTACTTCTAAAGCTCGAGAAGCTGAATGGAATTTTTGGCCAGCCCTGAGCAAATCGTGGAGGTAGGCCTAGTTTGGGGATGTAGTGCTTGATTTGAACAAATTATCAATTGATATTTGGTGTCTAACATGTGTTTGATATAGAAGGTGTGGTTTCAGGGATAAAGGAAGAATTATGAAGGAGTTAGTGCCATATTTTAGCTCAATGTAGCTCAGTGCACCGACTGAAGGAATCGTGTCTAAAGGAGCCTAAATCTGTTTGCAGAGTGATGACAGCCATGAAAGGCATGTAGATGATGTTCTAAGACCTTTGGATAAGTTCCGTATCCATTGGAGTTAAGTGTGGAACTTGTAACAGAAACCTTACCATAATCCCAAAGAGCCAAGTCAAGATGATAGAGCTCAAAGAAGACGTAGCCCACGATATTCGGGTGAACTCGTAGATTAATTTTTTTGTTAGTGTGAATTTTTTACTGATGCATTATGTTTTTGTTATACATGTTAGATTTCAGCAAGAAAAAATTAACTTAAGACACTTAAATAGTTAAAAATCATAGACCTCTTTCAAGCATAAATTCTGCAAAATGTCAAGTATAAGCTAGATCATTTATTTGTTTAACTGAGTGGGAGGTTCTTGCAATACATAAACAAGTTATCCAACCTATTTTCAGATCACAAGGTGATGGTGGAGGGAAGGTCCCACTATACCTCAAACAGATATTGACTAGACTCACTTGGACTTTTTTGAGGTTAATCTTCACTCGAGATGGCATAGTGTAGTTACTTGCACTAGACTATGTCATTAAGCAGGTTGTCAAGGTAACTGGTTCCATCCGCTAGTTTTTCACTTTGATTTCCATGACATTGGATCTCATCACCAACTAGTAATTTAATTTTGAAAACAAACTGTTTGTGTGTGGTTTGACTCCTAGATTTGATAGCGTGTGTTCGTTTGTTTTCTTTTACTTTTTAGAGACCTTAGGTATGAATTGTGAATTTGAATTGTCAATATTTTTAAATTGTTAATAAAATTCACTGAAGTTGAAACTAATGGAAAAAATTATGGAATTAACCAACCAAGGAACCCCTCTTAACTAGAATCCCAGTCGTTTTCCTTGGTTTGGAAATGTTGGTCCTCCTTGTATGGCTACATTTTCATTACTTGGATTTACCATAGTTTTACTGGTATGGTTTTTTTCAACTTTGTTGGCCTAAATACTCAAATTTTTCTACCTCAACCGGATGCTTCACATCAACAAATTTCACCATCTCAACATCACTAGCCTCATTTTGACCCTTTACCTTCTTCACCCAACATGTATTCCTCCCTTTCTTCTTCTTCGCTTGGTAAGAGCCTTGATTCTAGTAATTAGTTGGCTAAGAAGAAGAAGAAAGGGAAGAAGAAGAAGAAGCAAGATAAGAAAGAAGTCAACCAACCAACCATGTCTGTAATTATTGGTAATGTTGAGGAAACCTCCAACATGCATCATAAGCCCAAATGCCTTTGCAATATTTGTAAGGGTGACCACTTCTTTATCAATTTTCTTAGTATTCCTAAGGTATTGGAAGTATGGTCAGAAAATTCTTATCAAATTAAAGTTGATCCATCAAACTGTGATTGATAGGTTCCTGGGAAAAAGAGTAAAGTTAGGTTTCCTTGTAGGTTATGCAAAGGGAGTCACCATAGTCACATTTTCCCTCACATGGATGAATCCTAAAAATTATTGAAAACCCTTACTGTTTCACAACAAAAACTTCCAATTGGTTACTGTAAAATTTTTCCCAACCTACCTTCAGTTGACGAAGTGATTGATCAAATTCCATGTACCCTCAATCCCACTCTTCCATTAGAGAGTGAAACACATATCACTCGGGTTGATGAACCATTTTTTTGATCCCATTATCCCTTTAGAGATTTAAATTCATATTTCTCAGGTTCTTCTTATTACTTCAGATTCTTCTACGCCAAGTGACATTTTACTTGTTTCTACTGAACACCCTCCAAGTACTGAGGTTTTTTCCTTTGATTGGACTCAACTGACATAACCTCATCTCCCTTCTTCCACCCCTTTCCAAATAATTTTTAAGGCTTTTTGTAATAATTTGCATCGCACAAATGTAGATGAAGGTGATTCTATTAGTATTTTATCATCAACTTCTTGGCAAGCTTTGGGTTCCCCTTGGCTTGTGTCTGTTACACAAAATATTTCAGCTTTTAACATAACCATTAGTGATCCTTTAGGGATCCTTCTTTAGTTTCCTATTACCTTGGAAGGTAAAACTATCTGTATGGATATTATGGTAGTCTAAGGACCCTTTGATTTCAATTTTCTCCTTGGGCGAGACCATGTCTATGCAATGAAAGTTATCATATTGACACTCTTTAGTGTGATGCTTTTCCCTCACAATGGAAACATTGTGACTCTTGATCAACTTGCAATCGTTGATATTTAGTCGACTACCATCAATCCGAAATCCTTGAATATTCCTTATATGGAAGTGGTATCCACCCTGACATGGGTTAATTATGTGTCAACCAGTCCCATGTTTTCAATTACTGATGTAAGCAAGCCTCACACTTTTTTCTCAATTTCTTTTGACTTAGATTTATTAATTAACATGGTAAACCTTATGGGGGTATTTGATCGTGATTTTCTTATCCCTATTGAGTCCCTTGACATGTGTTCATTCCAGATAATTGTTCTTCCATCTGATGAAGACCTCTTGGAATCCATGATCGAGGTGTGTCCCTTGGCATGTGTCCCTTCCATTTTGAATCCATGATCAAAGTCCTTTTGATGATATTTATTTTACTATGTCAAACTCGTTAAAAAATGAAACAGATTTCCACGAGGATGGTTCCTTTTACTGTGTCAACCTCGTTAAAAAATTAAATAAATTCCATGAGGATAGTTCTTTTACTGTGTAAACCTCATTAAAAAATGAAACAGGTCCCCATGAGGATAGTTCCTTTTACTGTATCAACCTCGTTAAAAAATGAAACAATTTTCTATGAGGATAGCTCTTTTACCAAATCAACCTCATTAGAAAATTAAATAGGTTTCCATGAGGATAGTTCTTTTACAATGTCAACCTCTTTAAAAAATTAAACATATCCCATGAGGATAGTTCCTTTTACTATGTAAACCTCGTTAAAAAATGAAACTTTTCATCATGAGGATAGTTATTTTACTATGTCAACCCCATTAAAAAATGAAACAGATCCTTATGAGGATAATTCTTTTACTATGTCAACCTCATTAAAACATGAAACAGGCTATGAGGATAGTTCATTTTATTGTTTCAACCTCGTTAAAAAATGAAACATATCCTTATGAGTATAGTTGCTTTTATTGTGTCAACCTTGTTAAAAAATGAAATAGATCCTTGAGAGGATAGTTCCTTTTACTGTGTCAACCTCATAAAAATGAAATATATCTTTATGAGGTGTTGAAGCCTTGAAATTCGTTGCAACAACATGTGGGATGACCACCTGGTCCAGGCCTTAAATTAGTTCCTTTTCTATTTGGGATGGTAGTTCTAACTGGTTTAACTAGGTCCAGTTAACTTCTCTCAGTCTCCAATGGATTAAAATATAACTTTTATCTACCAATGGAGAAGAGACTGATCATTCGTCTTGCTGATGAGGCAAGAAAGTGATCCTTAAGCTAATTTGGGCTTATCCAAGCCACAATTAAAGTTTTGCCTCTTTGGGAAGAGGACTTATAGTAATGTAGAACTGAATCTAAATGCAAAATTATTCTAAAATGAAAACAAAAGGAAGATATAGATCTAACCCAACCGAGAGAGATATTTTAAGTAATTGGGATTTAAATATATTTGGCTTATAATGAATATCAAGCTAACAAAGAAGTTCAATTAACTGAAATTGTATATACCAAAACACATTCTATTCACATACCTCTTAACTAAGATAATAAAAAAACAACATTTAGGAAATAGTTCACAAAAATGATATTGCTTGTTAAACCAGTAATTCGAATAATTAAACAATAATATATGGAAAAATTTCACAATATAACATTGTTTATTTAATCAATATTAAAAGACATATTTCTGAGTAAATAGTTACTCAAAAATCATAATTCAACCCATAAGAGCAGAGATAAATAATAACATATAATTGAGGCGAATTACTGATACCGAAAAAAATGCGCAAATATGAATAAAATGACACATTTCTGCTATTATAAATGAGACCAGTATTTAAAATAATAGTATTATAAATACCAATTTATTGAAATCATTTCTCTAACTCCAGTCTCCAACAGTCCTTTACAAAGCTTGAATTTATGCTTTTAAAACAAGAGCTACAATAGTGCAAACGTTGCCCCTCATGCATGATTCAGAATGCAAAGGAAAAATCCTCAATAATACCCAAATCTGAGTTTTCTCTCCTCTACCCTATACCTCTAAATATTCTAGACAATAGTTCTATCAAGAATTCCAGAATTGAAGAGAAAAGGAGCCCCTAATACATTCTACAATATGCTATTTATAATATTTACAAAAGGATTTATTCATAAGAAATTTTGTTGAAGAGTGATTCTGCTCAATCAATTTTCATTGGTTCAAAATTATATTCTTCAATTGCTGGAGTCTTCTCATTGATTGAGATATTCTTCTTGTCATCTCTTCAACTGTTTTCCTGCAAAAATAAATCAAAACAAAATTAAAATATAAAAATAAAATCAAAATGCCAAATCTGGATCTAAATCCAATAAAAAATTAATTAAATAAATAATTGAAAAGGAAATATAAACTTTCTATTGATGCTCGTGATGATCTAATTGGTCAACGATATCATTGATGAATGGATCTATACTCAGAATAAGTTGTGGGAA
Source organism: Pinus albicaulis (assembly GCA_034641835.2). NCBI lineage: Eukaryota > Viridiplantae > Streptophyta > Pinopsida > Pinales > Pinaceae > Pinus > Pinus albicaulis. Next base: position 827,250,357 of record CM076576.1, on the reverse strand, counting down.
AATGAAATTGCATAAAATAAAACTCAAAAATTTGATTTTGTTAAAAAATTTGGAGCTTGATCTTCTGCTAAATTTTAGACACAATAAATGATAAAATCTAGAAATAAAACTACTTCAGAAATAATCTCCATGATTTTATCTATCCAATGAGCCATCTTGGGCCTCATTTGGTCAAATAAAACTCCATTTATGAGCTTCCAAAACTGAAGAATTAAAATTGCCAGAATTCTAAAATTTTTGTTGCTTGGGCTAATTTTTTTTTAATTAAATTCTAATCCCAAAATAAATTACAATTATTTAATAATTAATACTAATTATTTATAATTACATTATTAATTTTAAATTAGAAACCTAATTAATTTAAAAATTTGTAACAAAAATTAATTAAAAATCTTGATTTATAAATTAATTAAAATATAATATAATTATATTAATATTTTATATTAAAATTATAATATTAAATTATAATTAAAATATAATTTATATTATAATAAAAATATAATTAATTATATTTTAATATAACCATATTCATTTAAAACCAAAAAAATCCTTGAAGAGCACAAATCGAATAAGGAATAAGGAGAGGAAGGTTAATAAGGGAAGAAGGAAGGTTTAAATATGTATCGCATCACATTTTGGCATTAAAATTCATCGCTCATCGGAGTTTCAAATATGCACACTTATAATTTTTTGCGATGAGAGAAATTTTTCAATGTGTGAAATTTTGTGATGCAAGAATGTGAGGTCGTGGAGGGATAAGATGGGGGAGAGAGTGATGACATCAGGAGGTATAAAGAGGTTTTGAGAAACTTTATAATAACAACTTAACTCTTCATATTAAAACCAAATCACTCATTTCTATCACAAATTTTCAAGGGACGAGCTTGAGGTGCTTCACAAGTTTTTTGTGATATGTGATATCGCAATATCGCATCACAGGTTTTTACAAACTTTATTTTTTAGCATAATTTTTTACTTTGACACCTTTGAAATTTGGAATTTTTAGAATGAAAAGGGTGATGCAAAGTGTGGGCCACATGAATTAACAATCCTACAAATTAAACTTAAGCCATTTTGCAATTTTGGGGTTTTGGGTTTGGCAATTTGTTTTAAAATAACAAGTTGGAGTAAATTAACAAGATCTTGAAACGTGTTTTCGTCTATTGTACAATTTAGCTGGGTTATTTTGTAGGACCGTTAATGAAAAATGAAAGAAATAGCAAAAATGAACTAAAATTTAATATTTACAATGAAGACTATTTTAACTACAAAAAATGAAATATTGGTACATTTTATACATTTTTTAGTCCAAGCAATAAAATGATCAAACTTCAAAAAAATGTCATTTACAAACCGGTTGAACAAATGGAGTGAAACAAGTATCGTTGGAAAGCTTGTGAAAAATAGGATTCAATGAAACAATCAAAATAGAAATCCGAAAAAAAAAAATTGAAAAATGGTAAAATTTTAGTACAAATAACATAATGAAAATCATAAAATGTGCTTAGCCAAAAATTAATAAAAAGGGTCGCTATTATTGAAGTAAATAATTCAAAAATGGGGGGTGTTTGGTTTTTCCTACAACATGAGGATAGTTATTTTACTGTGTCAACCTCGTTAAAAAATGAAACAGATTCCCATGAGGATAGTTCTTTTACTGGGTCAACCTCGTTAAAAAATGAAACAGGTTTCCATGAAGATGGTTCTTCTACTGTGTCAACCTTGTTAAAAAATGAAACACGTTCCCTTGAGAATAGTTCCTTTTATTGTGTCAACCTCATTAAAAAATGAAACAAGTTCCATGAGGATAGTTCTTTTACTTCATGAACCTCGTTAAAATATGAAACAAATTCCCATGAACATACTTCCTTTTCTTGTGTCAAGCTTGTTAAAAAATGAAACATTGTTTCTTGAGGATAGTTCTTTTATTGTGTCATTAGGGGAATTTCGAGGTCTAAAATGGGCCTCCTAAGGAAATTATAAAATAACATTGGAAATAATAAAATAATATTAAATTACATCATCATATTTTATTTTTCCAACTCATATTTTCAACTTATCTTCCTATGTTTTTACTCAAATTTCAAGCGGAAATACTCATTGGATGCAAAATTTGATTCCTCATCCAATGAGTACCCATGTTGCATACTTTCGATGGACCTCACTACAAGAAAAATGAGAAATACATGAAAAATGTGATTCCAATCACGGTTTTTCATGTATTTCTCATTTTTTGTATAGTAGTGTCCATCGAAAGTATGCAACATGGGTACTACTTGGATGAAGAATTAAAATTTTCATCCAACAAATAATCTCACTCGAAATTTGAGTAAAACCTTAGGGAGAAAAGTTGAAAAAGTAGTTTTATTATTTTATTATTTTTTACATTTTTTACATTTTTACCTCAAAAATAGTGACTCATCCCCCATGGTTGACATCATCATCTTGAATCTTATTGGTTCTTATAAATTTTATTTTTGTTGTAGATTTTTCTTAGGAGGCCCATTTTAGACCTCAAAAGTTCTCTATTGCAACCTCGTTAAAAAAAAGAAACAAATCCTCCCCTAATTGAGTCAAGTATTTCATCTGATCTCGTAAATGGACCTTCATTTAATCCAACTATTAGTAACTAGTAGTCTAGTTAAGTGACTGAAATGAAGCTTGGGGGCATGTGCCCTTGCAGGTTATGCTTGGGGGGCATTAAAACTTATCTCAAACATAATTTTTCCTCTGTTTCAAGCTTATATAAAAATGAAACCTATCTCGAGTCCATTTCAGTTATCATTTTCAAGACTCGTTAAACTCATGAAAATCTCAATATTATTCTACTATATTTCATGCTCATAAAACACATGAAAATGTCGAGCTTTTTCTCTCCTTTCCTACTCGTTAATTAAATTTAAACTTAGTGATATGAGTGCATTTTTATCCTTTTTCAGACTTGCTAAAACTTACGAAAAAAGAAAAAACTTGGATTCATTTTTTAAGCCATTTTTTAGACTCCCTAAAAATTAAAATATCGTCGAGTAATTGACTATTCGAACTTGTTAAAGTAAATGAAAAATATTCTTTTCAATATAAGTTTACCCCTTTTCCAGACTGAACAAGACTATTTACGAAAAATGTATACATTGACTAAGCAGGGTCAATAGAGTTCTATCTTGCATTATTTTATCCTTTTTCGGGTTTGAGAGACTAAATTTTTGAAAAAGAACATTTGGAGTTTACTTATGTTTTTCTCTTGACTCCCTAAAACTGAAAAACACCGAGTTTTATTTTCTCTAAGCTCGTTAAAAATTTACGTTGAAAGAACAACATGAGTTTTACTTTTGTGTCTTTTCAAACTCTTTAAACATGGAAAAACATTGAGTTAACCCTACATTGGACTCGTAAAACTCAAGCAGTGCAGGACCTGTCGATTACAATGGGATCAAACTACTCCTTCCTAGGGTTCGTTAAAAATACTTCGAAGGACTCATCTGAAGGATGAGCTTATATGAAAAGCATATGTAATCCTCCTTAAGCTTGTATAAAAATAAATAGGTACTTGACAGTAATGGTGGGGGGAAATTGGGAAAGAACATTCATTTTTGTATTATTAAAGTCAGTATGTCGCTCTTGAACATGACACTCAGTCACATTTTTATTCAGGTTGGGTAATCCATTTGTCTCACAGTTAATCAAACCTCATTGAAATTATTTAGTTGGTTTTAGGCATTATCATTGATTCAAATGCTTTCAATTCTAAATGTCGTGCCATTGATATGTTCAAAAGAAGTCCAACCTCAGTAAAAATTACCTTGCTAATCATAACCTTCAATCGTGTCCGTCATCCCTAAGTCAGTCCTGAATCACATCAAATATTTTTCTTCAAAAATTGGCATGAAGTTTTGTGGCGTAGGTCGTCCTACGATGGATCACTTCCTATCGACATCAACTCATTATCTAGGAAGTTTATCTAGAAACCATTTTCAGTACCATGAGGTCTGCGTGCCCTAATGGTAGGTTTCGCGCTTTCGACAATAGGTTCTCATCATTGGCCTTCGATCGAATGATTCTATGAGTGTTTGGATTAAAAACATTTAATCACACTTCATATATTGTACTGGGGTACCTTGAGAGACATTTTCATTATTAGTGGTTTCTCTCACACTTGTTAACAGTTCACAGCATTTACCGGTAATCAAGTGGTTTATATCATGTTCGACTTGAAGACGTTTACTCACATGGCTAGATTCGTACATCGATAGAGATGGAGATCAAGACCCTGGATCTAGTTTAATAAATTGAGGTTGTGTGGAGTTATTAAATATTCATGATTTTAAATATAGATCTGTTTATGGATGCATCCATACTATGTCTATTGTTGACATGGATCTTTGTGTACTTCCCTACTATTTCATTGAGTTATTTTTACTCTAAGTTTGGGAATGTCTACCTAAGTGATGTTTATATGAAAGCATGACATGGTAATCCTTGAGTTTTTGTTTCAGGTCCTCAACAAATTGGTCTCTGATCCGAACCTTTGGCATGATAAAGTGATTCAATCATCAAACATATTTTATGGATTTTCACTTTTGGGGGCAATCTGTTACACTAAAATTTGTCAACATGACTGTCGATTCAGATATATTGTCATCCGATGGAGTGTCTCAAGTGAATTCCCTATGAAGCTTGAAGTACAAGAATACCATGGAAAAAAATAATTTTGGTTTTCACTACTTAAGACCCCTTTTTTTGAGAATCTGCATCGTTTTCCTTAACAAAATCCACTCATGCGCCATTTCTTCCACTGTAAAATGTGCATATCTATACATTTTCTTCCACTATAAACTATGAAGGTCGGTTCATGTATGTAAAAATAAAAAAGTAAGTTGTAGAAGCTTTGGTTGAGGAACCTTATCGAAATTAGAAACCTCGAACCACTACACACCTACGCCTCATCCCTTGGTACATGGAACTAATATCATTTTATTTAGGATCATATCCCCTTAGAAGTGGAACTAGAAACCTCCTCATCCTTCCTATAAATTTAGCATAGGACAAAAAGAACAGGGGAATATTTGAGACTTGGATTTGTAAACTCATGTCGTTCTTTTTGGATCTGAATAGCTTTTAATCAAGGGAAGGAAAGGAGCCCACTGGAAGAGGCTTGTGACACCATGGCAACCAGGTTGTAAGCTTTTTTCCCTTTGATTTTTAATTCAAAGCAATTATTCTTTCCTAATTGCATCTATTTTTGATGTTATTTGTGAGATTCCTTGATCACTCACATGGTTTATAACTTATTATTGATTCATTTATATATGGTGTGCTATATTAAGGATTTTTTTACCTTTTATTTCATATGTGAGATTCTTTCATCCTTTTGAATGTTTTTTTCCATGCATATCTCTTTTGGAGCATCATGGAGAAGTTGCGAAAAGCATTGGAAAGACTTTAAGGCATTGAGGAAAATATGGTTGTGAAAAGAATTAAAAGGACTTCTACAAGCACTTTGTTAATAGGTAAGTTATCCTTCACATACTACATGTTGCATATTCTAGTTATAGGCTAAGGAAAGAGCTATTGTTTTGTCTGTTTGTTTATAGTTTTTCTTTAGGATTCCAGGGAGATCACTCTTGTCCGCAAGAGGGATTTATTCGGGTAACACCATGTCTTCCTTTATAGTTCTGAGTTAATGACTAAGTATCCAGAACCCTAATCACTCATTGAGATCAATGGTTGGGATTAAATTCAAATCTCATTAGTAATCAACAGTGAATATTTATCTAAATCTCTGATGTGATTAAATTACACTTTATTAAACTTTCCATAACTTAAAATTAAAAGGATATTCACTTTAATAATTAACTTCAATAAAGTGAATTATAAAATAGAAAGGTCTTTGGACAACTTCATGCATGTTTGACACAAAACCTATGAAGAAGTTCCTATCTAAGCTTCAATCATTGACAAAAGGCCAATCTAACTTGACCATCTAAAATAAATAATCAATGTAATAAGGTAATGAGAAATTAAGGTCAATGTGTTATTCATAATAAGAAAACCTATCCTAACTAATGGAAAAAAGGGCAACGGCCCTAAGTTTTGCCAAAAAATTCAAGGGTTGTTGAGGGTTCAACGCCTTATTATATATGTGATCTGTAAAACAAAATAATTACAAAATTTGAATATTTTCAACTAAAATTTCATCTTACATCCTACCAATTCAAACACATTACACACACACACCAAAATTTCACATACCACAAAGCTCAAAAACATGGTTTGACAATGTATACCTCAATAAAAATATTTTAAATTGTAGCAAAAATGGTGGGAACACATGACCACAATCACTATATGTTTTCCACCAAAAAAATTCTTATTTCCAACCTTTATCACTGTTAGCCTCCACAATGTCCCAAGGCTGAAAGGATATCAATGGAGGTAACTTCAAACCAAATTTTTATTTTGGCAGCTAGCCCTACCAAACCAGAGAGGGATCTCTCTATGAAAAATATAGCCAAGGGTTTGACTGGTACAAGAATTGATTTTAGGCTAGATAGATCAGCTCTATGGTTTTAAAATATTTAAGGTTTTTCTGTTGGATCAGGGATGAAAACCATGGAACTAGGTCAACGTATCAAAGGTTTCATCTATAGAGGAGCAAGGTAGATATCCTTTTGTGATGGCTTAAGAATTTTTTGGTGTATTTTATGGTTTTAAAGACAAATATAACATAATGTGCATGAGCACCATGAATTCATTAATGAAGAAGGAAAATTACACAAAATGACATTCCTAACAAAAAAAAGCTTTAAGAAAATAATTATGCTTATAAACCTCTTAGGAAAGTCACTGAAGAAGGAAGATATGGTATGGAGAAAATTATATAATTCATATAAAACTATAATAGAGAGAAAATAATATCACAAACTCATAACACGATAATTCTTGAATAATAGCTGCAACTAGTCCTTTGATTTCTCGTATAAAATGATGAAGTACAAACTACAAGAGTTCTACCCTCTGATGTCCAACCATCAAAATCACTGAAAAATCCATACATATTGACTTAAAAACAACTTCCCCTCTGTCAGGGGTCGAATCCTTTAGTGTAGGAACAACTCAAAAATATCTCTCAATGAAACCTTAATGTCTAGGGAGGTTAAAACAAATCCTCCAAATAGAGTTAACTAAGCCGCTCCTCATAAATGGGGTCTAAAATTACATAAAAGTAATTATAACAAGCCCATTTACCCTTAATTACATCACATCAACAATAAAATAGAGTAATTACATCATCAAACTAAGAATCACTAAGGAAAAAATTAAAAAAATACACATAAGGAAAAGCGCAGCACCTGACTGATAAAGCGCAACGCACTTCTGATAAAGCGCAATGCCTGGCTTGTGAGAGGCTTTTTGAGGCCTTCCCATGCTCCAAATACAGTTATGAAAGATGATATGGAAATCTAAGGATGTCTAGTTGTCATTAGACACCTCAAAAAGGTAAACTCGACACTCCATGATGGAGAATAATGGATTTTCCCACAGGTACTCCCAAAAGCGCAACGCCTCTCTTCTAAAGCACAGCAAAACCACAGCACCATATTGCAGGGAACTTTTAACTGCCTCCTTAAGCTCCAAATATAGATCTAAAGGTACCATTGGAAATATTACTATTTCTTCTACACAATAGAGTCATCAAGCACTAAAATCACCTTCTCCAAACCTGTGAAAATGGACTTGAAGTCAAGCTGTCAAGTAGTGCAGAAAACCTCCTGTAGAAAATTTAATTTGATAATTTATCTCAAATCCTAAAACCTATGCATAAATGGAAGGATATTTTAGTTCCTTTGTATATTGTGGACAAAAACCTCTTTCACGTTTGTAAAATTCATCTCTATTTGGTCATAAACACATTTTTAAGAAAAACTATCGCTATGTGCAGCCCACATCTTGGAAAGGTGAAGCTATTATTTCTTGGAATTTTATGGGATCATACATACATATATTTCCTCCCTTGTGCCTCTTATGCTCAGTGGTTTCAAAAACCATTGCTAACCCTATCTCAACGGGAAAGGTAATTAAGGTTTGGTGAAGGGAAAAAGAGGGAATTTCGGCAATTTTTGGGAATGAAGAGAGATGAAGGGATTAAGGGCTTCCTAAATTCTTGGGAAATTTTAGGGGGGTAGGGAGAGATGTTAGGGAGTAGGTGAAATTGAAATTTAAGAGAATGGATGAGGGGAAGGGATCCAAAAAGGTAAAAAACAATCCTAACCTAGAAATGTCTAGTCTAGGGTAGGGTTTGTAGGAAAATAGGGTAAATGAGGGATAAGAATGATGGGAAATGAATAGGAGAGTTTATAACAGGTGGGGTAAAGTGAGTGAGCTTCAAACATATGGTTTTACTTATAAATTTGTTAATGTGAACATGAAACCAAGAAAATGGACTCAAAACCCTAGAAACGGGAATTTCTCCTTCCAAGGATGAAATGAAGACACGAGAGGTGATTTGTAAGCCCACTTACTTGTCTATGATACACTAGAACCTGTTTTTGATGAATAATACCTCTACAATTATTTTTTGTGCCTCCTAAAGAAGAAAGTTAATCACTGTGGAAAAGAACAATATGTGTGCAGCGAATGCGCAACACAAGCACAACGCAGTGGAGAGATGGGAACTCTAGGGAAAAAAAATTGTTGTTCTAAGGGTGAGAGTGAGTTTTCTTGCTAGAGAGAGGTTTCTTGAAGATGAAATGAGAAAATGAGAATCTCATTTAGTCTTTTGTAGATTTGGAAATCGATTTTCACTTTTGGTGGTTAAGTGGCCCCACCAAGTCTTTTTCACTATTTTATTTTGAAACTACATATTTCAAACCTTAAGAAACATATTACATCATGATTGAAATTAAATTACATTTTTAAAACCTTTATTGAACATTTTTCAATATTACTACTCCTTCAAAGCTGAATTTGGTGGTGAAATGACTGATTTTATGATTTTGACCCTAATACCTAATGATGACATTTTATGGAATGAACTGAATGATGACCATGGTGATGTGACTGAGATGGTGATGGAGACATTTCAACGGTTAATCATCAAAATTAATGATGGCAAGACCAAAACATGGACTAGAATTAGTAACACACCGAAGACACACTAACCAGTGACCAAATTTTTATATGAAGACCTACTGAAACCATAAAAAATTGACTTTAAGCCCCTAAAAAACCTTGTAAGAGCATATTTGATCACTGGTGACTGGGAGGACTGGAAAAAAATAACAATCACTACAAACAATCAATGTGGGTTTATTTTTCATTGAGAATGTATCACTACAACTATATCAAGAGTTATCTTGAATTCTTATGCCATAATGGGCATATTCTTGAAACTTGTCTAGGGAAAAAATATTTAACATAATCAAGAGTTCTGTGAACCAAAATTTTCCCTAATATCATTAATGTGAGTAATTATGACAAATATTTTTAACTAAATGGAAATACCTTTTGGATTCAAACATAGTGAGGAAATTATACCAAAGAGTTAAAAAGGAGAGAAAAAAAGTAGAAGAGAGAGATAAATATAATATGCAAACTATGGGGTACTTGGGATGTTTAAATATTAATACAACCACAATATAGTTAGTATACTTAATCATGTGGAAATAGAAAGCATTCATCTTCTACAACTTTCGTACTTTTTCTTTCCCTTACATATATAAATGACATCCTCTCTTTGTTTCATTTACATTGTGGCATTATAGTTCTAACTGTTCCTTTTGACTCTACACTCATACTTCTTAGAATTATCTAGAAGGAAGATAGAAAACTACCAACAAGGAAAATTATTAGCAATGGAATAATGTTAATGGAAGCTAAGTGAATGTAAGTGATAAATAACTCTAGTACAAAATGGATGGATTTATTAACAAGACTACAATGCTAATATATAATTTCAAACGAAACCACAACCCTTCATTTACTCATATTTAATATAAGAGAGATTAATCATTACAAATGTGTGTCAACCTAATTGAAAATATATAGAATGCATTAAATACTGCATAATTTTAATGTAGATTCAAAAAGTCTCATGTAATTTACTAAAACATAAGACTCAAATCTACTCTACTCATCTTTGGAACAAAATTCACGATCGAGAACACATATCCAAAACATGCATCAAGATTCAACACACATACACAGAGATTTATCTAGGGGAAATCAACTGCCAAAAACTCCTTCCGATCTGTATTTCATTAATAAAATAATCTGGTTGAATACAATATGCTTCTCAAGCTTGATCACAACCTGCACCTGTATCTTCTATCCTCTACCTGACTAACTGAATTTGGCCAATACTTAGCCAATTTTCAAGCCCTCCAAACTCCTATTTCCTTGTGTTGTTCCTCAAGAAATTAGCCCCTATTATTTAGGATATTGCTCAATCTGAATTATGAAATTCCTTTAGGTCCTTCTCTGACTGCATGCACCACCTATACAACTTGTAATATTTTACAGCTAATAGTGCATTGCCCTTAAACTCAAATCTCAACTAGGTAACTCGAAATATATGCATGCATGAATTAAATTAGGTTGATTGATAAGTTAAATAGTTAAACATTGAAGTTACACCCCACTAACAGACCTTCCACTAGTTCCTCCAACAGTTCGAACTAGCATAATTGTCCATAACCCAATTTAACTGAATTAAATTGTTACAACTGAAATTAACTCAACCTAGGCTCCTAAGATTTAGGAATCACTGTAAACAACTCAATTTCATGCCCCCAATTTGAACTAACTAACCTAATTGAGAGATTAATGTTGGTAGTCTAAAATGCTTCATTTTTTACCCCCTTCCTACTTCAAAACCACAACCTTAGACCTCTATTTCATCCTCACAAACCTCCTTATTCCTGTAGTATTCCAAGAATCATGTATATTCCTGCACTAGCTTTATATTTCATATTTAAGGTTTACAAAGCACTTAATTAATAATTTTAATAGACTTTATGCCTTTTATATTTCTTGCAACTAATACTTTCTCCCCTAAAGTATTTGATAGGAAAATGTATTAATCGTTTCATTAGCATGGTTGAGTGCAGGTAGGATTCTTGCACCGTTGGAAACCACTCGCTCCTAAACTCCTGTGACATCTCACTACTTAACGTAGGTATCTCGTTCCAATTTTTCTTGTTCAGTTGTGGTAATCTCGAATTGGACCCCGGAGCAGAGGAAAGTCAGGGATATGGTTAGGTCACCTACCAACGATTAGATTAACACTTCATTACAGTCGCAGGCTTATTTTGGAACACTATTGTTATTTTGTTTCCACCAAAAGGCTTGTATTGGAACAACTATATGTAATTTTGCTATGGCCGCTAGCCTAAGGGTTGTATAAAATGTAGATTTCATATAGAAATTAGTGAGCGATAGAATTCTACTGTAACTCTGGTGAAATTGTGATTTTGCTGTTGTCGCCCTCGTTCCGGGCTAGATTCGATCTCATGATGTACATTTTCTTATTTGAAATTAATACAAAGGTGCTGCTCCATGTTATTTTCATCCTGCGTTTTAATTATTTATTGATGTGTCACTGAGTGCTAAAGTTTCAAGTTTCCTAAAATGAGAAATGATTTGGTTGGCTAGGGCCCAGCCAACCCAGCTCGTTCTCCCTCTTGCTTTATTTTCGTCAAAGGTGTGTGTTGATTTCGTTTGAATGTAAAGTGTGGATTAAGCTTATGTTTCATTCTTTCACAAGAGTTCTGGTTCTATTTAATTGATGGTAAATGTGTGACAGATCCGTGGTGTGAATGTTAATTAAGTTTGATTTACCTTCAGTAATTCCCTTTTCCAAATATTAGTTTACCTCTCCCTAGATCGTGCAAGCACGTTATTCCTGCACTAGTGATTTTGTTGGTTCATCACAGCAAAGCTTTTTCATTCCTTTCTTTCACAAAGATTTGAAACATTTCTGCAAGTGAGTGTTCATTATCAGATAGAAGTATTTTTAATATAAATATTTAAAATCTTAGGGATTAGATATGCTTTGGTAATAAAGGAATGAATGTTGTTACAATGCATTGATCCGTACTTGCACTTTACACTTTTAAGGAAACGATTGAAACTCATTTTGAAATATTAAAGTGAAACTTTCTTAGTTAAAAATATTAAAAGGCAGATTTGATTTATGTGGGCAACTATTACAGGGATAAAACCTGTTGTCATATTTTGATAAATTATTTTATCCCATAAAAGAGTTCCTTGATTGAAGAAAGTATGTTTTGGCTTCTAAAGTTCATTTTTATTTTGAAGTCTATTTTCATTTCTAAGTTCCTTTTGGTTGAAGCATTCCTTTTTCCGTGGAATTTATTTCATATTTCTATTCACCTTTGCAAATTATTTTCTTTGTTATCACGCTCTTTAATTTTTCTTGAAAGTAATTGGAAAACTTAGTGCAGGAACCTCTCGATATAGGAACCAATATCCTAATATAGGAACAGAGTGCTCCAGTCCTAAGGTTGAGAGCTCCTGCATAAAGACATAAATTTCCAGTATAAGTGTAAAAGATACTTCCAGCACATAATCCTTGTGCCTGCACTAGTGCAAGCAGATTGTAGGAGTACAGGAATAAAAATTGAGTGTAGGAAGGAAAATCCTTAAAGAAGGTAGATCTCTTCAAGGGCCCAATTGTTAATCTGTCAACAACTATACATAAGATAAACATAGAATTTAACTTCAGTAATTAGGATTATTTTCAACAGTTTGAAAGTTCATTTCATTGGTTTCTTTGCAAAGTACTTTCTTTCATATTCCAACACTAGAATTTATTTGGTGTAAATTGATGTGTGATATTTCTTTTCTATTCTGCAAGATTGAAATTAATGTAGGAATAGAGATAGGAAAAGTTCATACCATTTCTGGCATTTCATGTGCTTCATCTCTAAGTCTACGAAACCTCGGGGTTGACAATTAAGTGTTGAAGGATTTTTCTTAACTGCAATTCATGCACCCAACATTTTGGCACCATTGCCAGGGAGGTGATTTGAATTGGTAAGAATTTTCCATTTTATACAATAGGGGTAAGTCTGCTATTATTTTTTCTACAGTGTGTTTCTATTGTTTGAAGGAATTTATAGGTGCTGAGTTATTTTAAATTTGCAACATTTTATTGAATTTTGTTTTTTTATTTTTTTTAAATGAATGATTAAAACACGTAGGGGTTTGAAGCCCAATAAGGGCTGAGGAAATACTGATAAATATGAAACTATTTCTCATATTGGGCCTTCTTTTTCAGGCAGAAAGTCCAAGCAAAAGCATACCCATCACACAAGAACTGTCTACTTGGACTCTGGTAATAATAATCTGGGTCTGACACAGCCCACGAACGAGAATAAGGGGACTATTGGAACCCATACTCAACCTCCTTAGCCTGTTGAGAGAAGTTCACTTGGAGGAACAAAAATGGTAGACCAAGAAGACCATGCAGAGGGAACTGGCGAGAACCAGGGAAATGAGGAACAATCCACCTTTGGATTTCCAAAAGTGTATCTTGACATAGTTGTGAAAATGAAGAATATCCCACCATCATCTCTTCCTCATTTATATGGTAAGGTACATGAAGATCTAGACTCTCTTCTATTTGAGTTTGATATTTTATGTAGGAGATATGATTACTCATCTGATGCTCAGAAGTTAAAGTTGTTTCCTACAACTCTCAAGGACACAACATTACGCTGGTTCATGGGACTAGGAGGAAACACTATAGCTTCTTGGGAGCAAATGGAGAGTGTTCTTGGAAAAATATCAGGAATATTGTAAAACTAGAGATATTCAAGACAAAATCTTTACTATTGTGCAAAACGATGATGATACCTTAGAGGACTACTTAGAGATATTTATGTATATCCTCTAAAGGTAAAAGCAAAAACTTGATCTAAGTACCATTAGGACCTTGTTCCTAGGTGGGCTTATTGATGATGCTAGGAATAATTTAAAATTTTCAAGACAAGGGGATATTGCCCAGAAACCTTTTGATCAAATTTGTGACTTGTGCAGGAAATTCTCAAGGAATCAATATAGATCTAGTAAAGGAATTCAAAATAGAAATAAGAAAATTGAATCTATTGATGCTATGATAATTGGATTAGAGAAAAAAATGGACAACATGAAAATTGAGATAATGAATACTATTAGAAAACATATAGACTCTTTGAAATTTCAGCAAAAACTTGTAGAAGAACAAGAGCCATTATCTATTTTTTGTCCAAAATGTAGAAAAAAACATCCTTTAAGAGAATTTCCTCTTGATGTTAAGGGAACTAATAAATGTGAATTTTTTGCAGAGAACCATGCCACGGAAAAATGGCCCTCCATACCTGCACTGAAAGTTGTATTTGAAGGAGGGAAACCTGAAGCTGAGTTATTTAATGCTATGGGAGCACGAAGAAACTAGCCTCAGGTGATTGCGGGTATGGCTCATGAACTCCCACCACATTTTTTAGTTATAATTAAAATCCATATTCATATCCTAAAACTAATCACTCTCAACATTGGAAGCATGGGAACCAATATTACTATGGAAAACCCTCCCAATATTGGCAACAATGATGGCGAGTGCTAAACCATTCACATCATTCATATCCTGCACCTATGGAATCATACTCACCTACATATGCAACTTAACCAATGCCACAACCGTCATTGCCCTAGCTAAGTCAACCTATGCCACCATTACCTTTGTCTCCATCATTTCTACCTCCTCAACTGCCAGCGCAACCCATACCAAACCCCAATAACAAAGTGGTACAAATGATCCATTCCATGAACCCGCTTCTGCCATCCAATTATCAGTCCATGCTAGTTGAAGTCAATGAAATCCAATTGATATAGAGGAAGGTAGTAACCTCAAAAAAGAAGAAGCAACGCATGGTGATTATTGAAGCAAAAGGTGAGAAGGAAAATCCTGAACATTCTGTGAGAGATGTCACCATTCAGCCCATCCCCGTACCTTCATATCATTTTCCATCCTCTTCGAACCGACCTCCCTATCCAGAGAGAATATTTGTGGAGACACTAGTACATTTGGTCAAAATTCTGACACTTTAATTCCGACACTTTTGACGTATTTTTGGCAATTTCCCCAAATTTTCTCAATTTTTTAAATCCTGCCAATAACTGTCGCTATACCGACATATAGAGACATCTTCGGTATTGCGACGTTTAGGAATGTCGTCAGTACACTGATGGTTTGGGACACAACATTGGAAATGCGACGTTTCTAAGACATGGGTCGTTATTGTGACATTTGGAGACAAGGCGTTTAGAGACACTTTTCAGTAGTGCAACGGTATTGGGGAAAAACGTCGGTATTGCGACATTTTACAGAAAACCGTCGGTATTGTGACTGTTTGGGGATAAACGTCGCAATAGCAACGTGTAGATACATTTGTCTTCTTTCGTATATATTGTATTTCGTATTAGTCTTTTGTCTTATTTCGTATAATATATTGTATATACTATATTTTATCTTCCACTAAGGCTTATTTCGTGCCATAATCTTCTTTCCCGCTCTATTGTCCTTCCCCTGTAGCCAAACCATCTATCTGTGATTTGAATCACCACAGAGTCATAGAAAAACTTCCCATACAACTCTTTTTCAACATAAACCCCACCCATTCAAGTGTTGAGACATTGATTTGCTAGGGTTGCATCAGAGGAGACATTAATCTGATAGGGTCATGTCAAAGGAAACATTAATATGCTAGGGCCACATTGAAAGGCTAAGTGGAAAAATGGTAATGTGGTTTCTTAATGCTTCAAAATTGTTCAGTTTGGCTTCAAAACTCCTGTGCATGTACTCCTCGCATAATCAGTTCATGTTCTTATTTAGTTATTTTTATTATCTTTTATGTCTTTCATTTCATGTCTATTTTATAATGATTTTTGGTGATATTTTCTGAGGTATTTAGAGATCTGGAAATCAAATTTTTTTTAGCTTGAGAGGTACATCTAGAACACCTTCATTTTAGTACAAAAATTGCCTTACTTTCACACCTTAGACTGCATGCACCCAAGACACAAAACAAGGCACTTATATGATTTCTCTTCAGCCATAAGTTTAAACTTTTAACACTAAATTTGGTAGGAAATGTGTGTGAGTTTGGCCCTTGAAATATATAAATATATTAAGAGCGTTTTATGTTTCCCAAGAAAATTCCTAGCCATCAAAGCCAACATATTATTAAGTGTTGGTTTGTTTTTCCTTCGAGTTTCCATGCAAGTTTGTTGGTTAGATTTAGAGTTACAGATATCCTCTGCCACATATTTGTATGGAGGAGTGTTTCGTAAGGCTGCACAACGTAAATATTACATTTGAGACCATTCATTGGGTGGTTGTAACACATGCCTTTGAAATTAATGAGGTTTCTCACTAATTGTTTGTCTAAATCCCTCTAACAATATTTCTTTGTTTTATGCCACAACCTTACTTAATTTGAATGTTGTTGACTTGTATTCACATTGGCAAGTAGGGTATGCTTTTAAATAATTATTTTTTGGTCTATAAATACATTTTTTATGGGTTGACGTATAATTCCTTCATTTTCTACTACCGTTTATTTGATATAGTTTTGTTTCATGTAAAATGTTTGAAGAAACTCTTGACTTAATTGCGACACATGTAGTAGTGTTCACTTCTTGTCATAGAATGTTAGTTACAAGCTCATATATGAAGACTAAAGCTATTCTTTGTGACCTAAAAAAATAAGGAAAACAAGATACATGCATCTACTTCGGATATGCCTTATAACTCTGAATTTGAGTTTTGTTTGAGTCTGTCACCAAAGTGTTTGAAAAAATATTTGAGTGAACTCTATCACATGGATGTCAGGCTTGATGGTATTTCTTATCACAAGGATTCTTTGTCTTTCCATATGGTTAATTTCATAGAACTTTGCTCCAATATTATTATCATGGAGATGTTCTATTTTCTGTATCAAAAATCGAATATGCTTCTAAATGACATTGAAAGAGGGTCAGTGACATGGGAAATGGAGACAAGTTGGTTGAGTGAAGAGTGAAAAAAGGATTCTAAGTCAAGGAATATAGGGTTATCAAAACTTTACTTTATTATTTATAAAAAATGAGAAAACCGATAAAAAAAACCCAATTTTTCCTTCAAGTTCAAATTTAACTTGAATTCAACTTGAGGTTTGGTCATGAGGTTTGAAGAACCTAATCAAACCTAAGAATTTTCTTTAGGTTCGTTGAATTTTAAACCTCAAGTTTGAATTTCGGTGAACCATGTGACACAGATGGTATCTGTTGATCATGTCAGCATTCTGTTAAATTATGTTAAATTCTAACAAGCAATCCCCTTTAAACCCCCTCTGTTTGGCCTAAAAAATCATTTTCCGCCTATCGTTCCCCTCCTCTAAACTCAAAATTGCATTAAAAAGGGCCAAAAAACCCACATTTGAAAATATATAAGGTTTGGCACCTTTCGGCCCTAGCCCCTCAGTATTTTTCTCCATGTAACCTGGGTGCTAGACCAAGTTGTAGCCCAGAGAGCGCTTATCGCAGGGGGATATCGGGCGCATTATTATCCGTCGATCTGTACAGATCGGACAACCTTCATTGATTAGCGTCACGCCTGTGGCCCAACCCGTTCACCACTCCGATCGCATGTCCACCGTACAATTAAACCATAAATCAATGGTCCGCAGCTCACCTGCCTTTGTGGTCCCTGTGCAAAAAACATTGTTCAAAACCTGTGGTATCCATCGCACCACCTTTGGAGGGCGGGCGGTATTTTCCATTTCAGAGCGATTCCACTCAAAGTATGACACGTGGCTCCGTCACTGTTTCAAAACCGCCCCCCCATCGCGTGTTATCGTTTGTCATTTGACCTGGCGCGATATTCATATCAACCGTCCGATCTGGGACTCTCCATCCAACAGTCATCGCACTCCGAAGATGCGTGGAATTTAACCCAATGTATCTGTACCCCCGGCTTGCCAATCCGCCGCCCTTCGATATGTTTTCCACCGTCGATCTCCTCCTGAGATCGGACGGTCCATATTTATTCGCACGCTCGCTGTTGATCGGTCCCGCCACGTCACCATTCCACGTGTTTTGTCACGTTTTCCTCCGTCCCCCTATATTTTTCATTCAAAGGTTGAAATGTTAAGTTTTCACGTTTAATTTTCTGCAGTCCACCAACCTTCACCAGAGCATTTCTCTGCCATTTCACTGTGTTTTTCCACCATGTCTCCAAACTGTGCTATCATCCTCATTATCCCTGTTGCATCCACCTTCCCGTGCATTTTTTTTCTTGACGATTTTGTATATTTTGCAGGGTACGAATGGCGGTAAAACGCCATGATTCACAGTCTCAATTACAATAACAGGGAACACCAGAAAGGACCATTTTTCAAAGGCTGGAATTATGGAGAAAGGGTCTGGGAAGTTGTTACAACATGACTTCCATTAAAGAAGCAGGGTTAAACTCTGTCAAACCCTCCAGAGTCATTCAAAGCGTATATTTCGCGATCGGAGACATTAATATTGCAGAAAAAGAGTATCAGTGAAAGGCAGAGAGTTAAAGGCGCATAATTGAAGATTTTCAAGCCTTAACCTAACCATATGAAAGAAGAATACCAGATTGAAGACCCCGTGGATCACTCAGAGAGTATATGCACAGAAAACAATAACCTAAAGGTTTCTTTTCAGCAGGATTTTCTTTCTAGGAAAGGACGGAATGCCCATGTGGTTTTTATTTCTATACCGTGTTCCTGAAGAGACTTCCACCCAGTGCATTTATTTCAGAAAGTAGGCCACAGAGTACAAACAGCACTACAGAGTCATCAAGCAGTATGGGTGTGCATGTTTCCGCCATCCTGTCTTAATGAGGCAAATTAAATGTTCATCATCGACTTCCTTTACTAAGTTTTCTTTTTCTCCTATAAAACCCCCGAAGAACAGATTATTGAGGGTTCCAGATTTTATCAGAAAATCATGCAGTAAGAAGATTTTTGTATGCATTTTGTAAAAAATATCGTATGAATGTACAGAGCCCGTTGGGTTTCAGTGAGGAGGAGTTCCATCTTTAAAGAGGATTCTGGTCTTTGATGTCTCACAGTGTGTAACTTTCTCTCATATGTGCTATTTTAATTGATCATTTCATTTCATCCGCCTTTCTTGTATCATGTTTCTGGAATGCGAGTGGCTCACTAGTTTTTGGTATGGATTTATCCTAGTTGATACCCATGCTCGAATTAGTCAAGCACTTTAAATATGGCTCAGGCATGATATACTGTTTCACTATTCTCTTCAACCATATTTATACTATGTTAGTTTCTTTGGGAGGTTATTTTTAAAACGCTATTGTCATGTATGGATTCTTAAATTGGTAAGCCCATTACATGGTGATATTGTGTATCTGGATATCATCTCAATGACAACTAGTATTCTCTTAATCTTTCATACATAGCAAACACCTTCTGATAATTTATTTCTGTGACATATCTTTTGAATCGGCCCTCTTTACAGTAAGTTGCCTCTAAATTGTCTGATGCTTTTATATTGGAGTTTTGCACATTGCCTCTTTAGTATTCCTTTCCCTGTGTCAGTTTCTGAAGGTCTTGGTCCCATTGAAATTAATATTTCTTGTTTTTCAGGAGATAGCATGAGAGCCTCTTGTTGATAACTCTCCCTGTTATATCATATGCTCCTTTCTATATAAGATGTCCTAGGCATTGGTCTTTCACAACTCAAGGTTGTCTATAGGAACGACAACATCTTTTGTCGCCGCTGCCGGGGAACGAAGTTGAGAAAATTTAAATCTCTGGGCCTCGACAAAACCTAATTCACTCTTCAAGTAGGTGAGTATGGAGAGTTGAGAGTTGTGGATCCCTCACCTTGGCGACTCCACATTCGTTTATTAGATAAATTCACTTGTAGCCCTGGCTCCTCGTAAGCCACACCTGAGGTCAGATACGTCACAGCCAAAGACACCTTCAGTGTCTGACCCAGAAAAGATCATACATAGGAGGAATTGGAGGGAAAGGTTATCAGTCCGCACTGAAATCCCTGAATTGTCTATAGAAAACTTTCCATCCTCTCCTTCCCAAGTAGCCCAAGTGCTAGGTCCTGACTCCCCTGTGGGAGATATCGATTACTATTCAGATAGTCCACCCCGGGGAGGTGTCAGAAATAAAGATAATTTTCACCCTACTCCTGAGGTCGAAGAGGTCAAGGAAGTCACTAAAGTATCTGTTATTAACAGACCGTTGTTCCCCTCAACACCTCAAGCTGTTGTCCAGTATATTCCTATTGTTATTCATACTCAAATTCCACCTCCTCCACATCCTTTTACACATCAAACTATTGCACTACCTCCACCCCCTCCAATGGCCAATGTTCTAGGCTTCTTGTTAAATAAATATTCCCCCCTTGCATTACCTCAAGTGTTGAATGATATGCCACAGGATTATCTGAAGATTTTACCCCGATTCAATGGGGAAAATGAGATTTATGCTCAAAAACATCTTGAGGTATTCTGCTCCTTTGTAGAGAACTTTAATGTGGAACATTTAGATGTATTCTTAAGGCTGTTTTTCCAATATCTTGATGGTGAAGCTCGAAAATGGTTTAAGACATTGGCAGACCGTTCTATTACCACTTGGGAAATAATGGAAGATACTTTTCTCAGGAAATGGGGAGAGAAGAAATATCATGGACATTCTCTTACTGAGTTCAATACACTCAAGAAAAGACATAATGAAGGGGTGTCAGAATTTATCAAGAGATTTAATAAATTGTATTTGAGTCTTCTTGCTGATATGAAACCTCATCAAACTGCCGCTAAAGTTGTTTTTGTAGCAGCCTTTGATTCAGAATTTGGTTTCTCCCTGAGAGAAAGAAAGCCTGCTACTCTGGATGATGCTTAGATAGATGCACTAGAGTTGGAGGCAAATTTCGCCACCACTGGTAAATCAAAGGGAAAATCTGAAAAAGATACTAGAATAAGGGGCAAAGAGGAGGTATCTACCTCTAACCAAGATAGAGACTCAGCTAATGACAGAATTGAAGAAATGAGCAAAATGATTAAGAACCTTTCTAGTAAACTGTTCAAGCTTGAATTGGAGGCCAAGAATTCAGCCTCCAAGAATTTCCACAATGCTCCAAACAGAGGTTGCAATCCTCAGTATAGGAAACCACCCCTGCAAATATTGCAAAGGGAACCAAAGGAACAACAAGATTAGGTACCACACCCATTGTACTTGGAAGGTCCAGTGGACGATCCTACTAGAGACACTGCCTATGGAATGGAGGATGAAAATCTTGCTTTCTCGAATAGTGATGGAGAAGAATGCCTCTTGCAAGGAAGTAATGGAACCGCGTGCTCATTGCAAGAAGAAGAAAAGGCTAGAGACACAGAAGACTCAGAAATTGATCACTATTGTAAGCAATTTGTTGATTTTATGCAAGCACAGTTTAATAGAAGATATGATCTCAGATATTCTAGGAAGAGGACTCGCACTCAAGATCAAGAAGAAGAGTCACTCCAGAAGGAAGCACCTACTCAGAAGGAGTCAACAATGCAGAAAGTCACAGACAAAGGTAAGGGGCTTCTAAATAAACCTTTGCAATCTAATGATCAAATTCCTTCCTCTTCAAAAGTAGTCTTCCCCTATAATACCAAGTCTGTGTCAAGAGAAGTCAAACCCTAAGTTGAAAATAAAGAATCAAAATAGGTTGTAATAGAGAAGTCCTCTCCTGCTTTCAGTCTACAAAAAGAACTTGAGAAGGTCAAAATCCCAGTTCCCTTGACTGAACTATTGAAACAACATGCATATCAATCCCAAGTCACCTATTTCATGCTCCCTCCAGAAGCACCTCTCATCCCAGATAGTCTCAACCTTCAAGAAGAAATACCCATGGTTTTATTTGGCCCACATGTTGAGGAATTAGATGCTTTTACTCCTCCTTTCTATGTGTCTCTAGTGATTCATGACCTGCTATTACATAACTGTATGTTAGATTATGGAGCTTCCCATAATCTAATACCTTTGTCAGTCATGGAACAACTAGGATTACAAATCACCCGTCCATACAAGGACCTCTATTCATTTGATTCCAAAAGAGTTAAATGCCTGGGGATGATCAAGGATTTGGTGGTCAACTTGGCCCAAATCCCAACAAAAAGTGTGGTAATGGACATCGTGGTGGCAGACATCCCAGCTCACTTTGGCATGTTACTGTCAAGGTCCTGGGGAACAAAAATTGGTGGGTCAATCAAGTTGGACTTAACATATGCCACTATCCCAGTTTTTAGTGGCCAGGAGAGGAGGTTGTACAGGGAAACTAGATTTGTCAAGATGGTTACTAAGGCTGACAACTCTGTCAATTCGCCAGTCTACAGTAAAGAAGGAGATTTCTCATGCTTGATGCTGGAAGAAGATCAATATTATGCTCATGAACCATCCTTCTGCCAGATCAAGGCTGAGTAGCCTTCAGAGAGCCATGAAGCAGGAATCTGGACACTTCATTTTGATGGAGGAAATTCAAGAGAAGGTAATGGAGCTGGAATACTATTGATTTCTCCTACAGGAAAATGGGTCCCATTGTATTTCAAGCTAGAATATGAAGCTACTAATAATGTGGTTGAATATGAAGCACTTCTGTTTGGATTGCAGGCAGCCAGGAGCATGAATATACAAAGTTTAAGAGTTCTGGGAGATTCAGAACTGGTGGTTATAAAAGTCAGGAATCAGTGTCAAACTAAACATCCTCGGATGAGGGCTTATAGGAATGAAGTTTGGGATATGATAGAGAATTTTTTCTTAGCATTTAATATCCAGTTCATACCCTGGGAAGAGAATAGGATGGCTGATTTGCTTGCTGTGGCTGCTAGTACATTCTGTCCACCTCAGAACCCCCTCTTAAGATATGAAATTGAGGTACATTATCGACCATCAATCCCAGATAACATTAAGAACTGGCAGGTATTCGAGGATGAAGAACAGATGAAGAGATTCCTGGAAACAGTAGGGGAATTCTCCAATATGGAGATTGATGCTGGTGAAGAAGAAGAGACTGAAGACACTTCAGAAAGAAATTGGGAGAAGAAAATGGTAGGTAATAAAGTGTTGCAATTGAAGGGAAACATTATACCTAGAGGGCTGGTGCCTCTAGAAATATTATTTGACAAGAATGATGTCCCACTGCAGCCAAGCAAAGTGGTAGAAGAAAATCAGGTAGAGGACCTGAATCTTGGTACTGATGCTGACCCCAAACTTGTAAAATTATCCAAGAAGATCCCAGAAGAATATAAAAAGTTATACCAGAAACTATTTCAGTCTTACAAAGATGTGTTTGCATGGTCTTATCAGGACCTAAAAAATTTTGACATCAGTATAATGCAGCACAAAATTCCACTAAAGGAAGATGCAAAACCTCATAAGCAGAAGCTCAGACAAATAAATCCCATGATACTTCCCTCTAATGAGAAGGAAATTAAGAAGTTGTTAAAGGCCAAAATAATTGTGCCATTGAGGTACTCTGAATGGTTGGCAAACCTAGTCCCTGTCCGAAAGAAGAATGGAGAAATAAGGCTATGTGTTGATTTCCGAAATTTAAATAGAGCCTCCTTAAAGGATAATTATCCACTGCCTAAGATGGATCGCATCCTGCAGAAAGTGGTTGGAGCTTCTAGGATGTCAATGATGGATGGATTCTCTAGTTATAATCAGGTGGCTGTACTTCCAGAAGACCAAAAGAAGACCGCTTTCACCACACCATGGGGTACATTTATGTATGCCAGGATGCCTTTTGGGTTGATTAATGCAGGGGCCACTTTTCAGAGGGCCATGGACATTGCTTTTGTTGGGGAGCAAGATAAATTTTTGGTAGTCTACCTCGATGATATCACTGTATTTTCGAAGAATGATACTGAGCACATTGAGAATTTGTGTAGAACCTTCGAGAAATGTAGAAGGTATGGTCTCTCTCTAAATCCTCAGAAGTCATTATTTGCATTAGAAGAGGGTAAACTTTTGGGACACATTGTAACAAAAGATGGGGTAAAGATAGATCCTAAGAGGGTAGAGGTTATAAAGGGTATTTCTCTTCCCAGAAATAAGAAGGAGGTGTAGGTATTCCTAGGGCTCATTAATTTTCTAAGAAGGTTTATTCCTAACTATGCTGAAATAGTTAGACATATAACTGACATGCTGAAGAAAAATAATGAAGTTAAGTGGTCCTAGGAATCACGAGAGGCTTTTGTAGAAGCCCCTGTGCTGGCTGGACTGTATTATGCTAAACCATTCATGATCTTTTCTTTTGCATCACCTCATACAATAGCAGGAGTTTTATTGCAGAAAAATGAAGAAGGATATGAGCAACCCATCACCTTCTTCAATTAGGTGCTCTGTGATACAAAATTAAAATATAACATATTGGAAAAGCAAGCATACGCCCTAGTGAAATCCCTTAAAGCATTCCACATGTATGTCCTACAATCCCACATCACTGCATTTGTGCCTACAACAGCTGTAAAAGATATCCTTGTCCAAGAGGATAGTGAAGGAAAAAGGGGAAAGTGGATTTCCAAAATACAAGAGTATGAGCTGGAGATCCGCCCTACTAAACTGATCAAGGGACAGGGGCTAGCCAAAATCTTATCTGAATCAAACTATTAGGCTCTGGGTATAAATTTTTCCATAATAGCAGGTGAGGAATCTAAGGAGAAAGAAGAGCGACAGGGAATTGAGATAACTACTCCGGAAACACATATAAAGTACCTCACCAATCAGTGGTACAAAGAGATAGTAGAATATCTCCTCACACTCAGCTGCCCTCCAAGCTATGATAAAGCTAAATACAGAGCGCTAAGGTTGAAATCACAGAAATACATAGTCTCCAATGGCCGGCTATACTGGCGAGATCCCTCTGGCATCCTACTCCTGTGTCTCACAGAAGATGAGGTAGAGAATATAATAGCCGAATTTCATGAAGGAATATGTGGGGGTCATTACAGCTGGAGGGCCACTACTCACAAAATCCTGAAGGATGGTTTCTATTGGCCCAAGCTCTTTGGAGATGTTTTTTCCTGGGTTAGAGCTTGTGAGAAATTTCAGAAATTTGTTGAAAGACAGAAATTGGCACCTCTGCCCATGATTCCCGTCCACGTGAACGAACCATTCAGGAAATAGGGTATTGAATTTATAGGTGAAATACATCCTCCATCGAGTGGTCAGCATAAGTGGATTTTAACTGCCACTGATTATTTCACAAAATGGGTGGAAGCCATACCTGTGAGGAATGCAACAGATACTGTGATAATAAAGTTCATGGAGGAAAACATCATATCCAGGTTTGGCTGCCCTACCAGAATAGTATCTGATAACGCTCAGGCCTTCAAGTCTGCAAAGTTTGTGAGTTTCTGCCAGCAGTATAACATCACACTAAGTCACTCTACAGCCTATTACCCACAAGGAAATGGCTTAGTAGAGTCTTCAAATAAAACCTTGGTGAGGGCACTGAAGAAGGCTATCAATGAAAATTAGAAAAACTGGGATTCCCAATTGAAATTTGCTCTATGGGCCAATAGAATTACCAGCAAGAGAGAAACTGGGAAATCCCCATATGAATTAGTATATGGGACGGTAGCAGTATTCCCTATACAGTTAGCCCTACCAGTAGCCCGATTCATGCAAGAAAGTCAAGAAGAGCCTAATGATATGACCGGGAGAATAAATCAGCTGGTGGAATTGGAAGAAACATGCAATCAGGTAAGTCAAAGGCTGACTGAATATCAAGAGAAGATGAAGTACCTTTTTTATCAGCATGCCAAGGGCATGAATTTGCATATGGGTGATCTAGTGCTCAGATGGGATATCTGGAGAGTTGAAAAGGGAAAACATGGTAAATTCGACCCACTCTAGTTTGGCCCTTTCAAAATCATAGAACAAGTGGGTAACAACACTTTCAGGTTGGAAAATTTACAGGGAGACTTGCTTGACGCCCCTGTAAATGGTCAGTTCCTTAAACCCTACTTCCAGTTTTGATTCAGGCATAGACATCCTGGTGTATCATACTATACATTAGTTTCTTGTTTTCATCCTTGTTTGAATAATGTGCGTGTCGTGATGAATTATGAAAAGAAAAGTAGAAGTGCTGAAGAGCAGGGTCCGCATAGAAGATTTACCAATGGTCTGCGAAGTTCTCGACATGCCCAGGGATGAACATGCCATCCCCAGGTGGAGCCAATGTTGATCATGTCAGCATTTTTTTAAATTCTGTTAAATTCCGACAAGCAATCCCCTTTAAACCCCCTCTGTTTGGCCTAAACAATTGTTTTGCGCCTATTGTTCCCCTCCTCTAAACTCAAAATTGCATTAAAAAGGGCCAAAAAACCCACATTTGAAAATATATAAGGTTTGGCACCTTTCGGCCCTAGCCCCTCAGTATTTTTCTCCATGTAACCTGGGTGCTAGACTAAGTTGTAGCCCGAAGAGTGCTTATCGCAGGGGGATATCGGGCACAGTATTATCCATCGATCTATACAGATCGGACGGCCTTCATTGATCAACATCGCGCCTGTGGCCCAACCCATTCACCGCTCCGATCGCCTGTCCACCGTCCGATCAAACCATAAATCAACGGTCTGAAGCTCACCTGCCTTTGTGGTCCCCGCGCCCAAAAACACTGTTCAAAACCGGTGGTATCCATCGCACCGCCTTTGGAGGGCGGGCGGTATTTCCCATTTCAGAGCACTTCCACTCAACGTATGACACGTGGCTCCGTCACTATTTCAAAACTGCCCCACCATCGCGCGTTATCGTTCGGAATTTGACCCGGCGCAATATTCATATCAACCGTCTGATCTGGGACTCTCCATCCAACGGTCATCGCACTCCGAAGATGCGCAGAAGTTAACCCAATGTATCTGTACCCCTGGCCCACCAATCTGCAACCCTTTGAAATGTTTTCCACCGTCGATCTCCTCCTGAGATCGGACGGTCCAGATTTATTCGCATGCCCACCGTTGACTAGTCTCGCCACGTCACCATTCCACATGTTTTGTCACGTTTTCCTCCGTCCCCCTATATTTTTCATTCAAAGGTCGAAATGTTAAGTTTTCACGTTTAATTTTCTGCATTCCGCCAACCTTCACCGGAGCATTTCTCCACCATTTCACTATGTTTTTCCACCATGTCACCAAACTGTGTTGTCATCCTCATTATCCCTGTTGCATCCACCTTCCCGTGCATTTGTTTTCTTGACGATTTTGTGTATTTTGCAGGGTACGAACGGCGGTAAAATGCCATGATTCACAGTCTCAATTACAATAATAGGGAACACCATAAAGGACCATTTTTCAGAGGCTGGAATTATGGAGAAAGGGTCTGGGAAGCTGTTACGACATGACCTCCATTAAAGAAGCAGGGTTAAACTCTGTCAAACCCTCCAAAGTCATTCAAAGCGCAAATTTCACGATCGGAGACATTAATATTGCAAACAGAGAGTATCAGTGAAAGGCAGAGAGTTAAAGGTGCATAATTGAAGATTTTCAAGCCTTAACCAAACCATATGAAAGCAGAATACCAGATTGAAGACCTCGTGGCTCACTCAGAGAGTCTATGCAGAGAACACAATAACCTAAAGGTTTCTTTTCAGCAGGATTTTCTTTCCAGGAAAGGACGGAGCGCCCATGTGGTTTTTATTTCTATACCGTGTTCCTGAAGAGACTTCCACCCAGTGCATTTATTTCAGAAATCAGGCCATAGAGTACAAACAGCACTACAGAGTCATCAAGCAGTATGGGTGTGCACGTTTCCGCCATCCTGTCTTAATGAGGAAAATTAAATGTTCATCATCGACTTCCTTTACTAAGTTTTCTTTTTCTCCTATAAAACCCCTGAAGAACAGATTATTGAGGGTTCCATATTTTATCAGAAAATCATGTAGCAAGAAGATTTTTGTATGCATTTTGTAAAAATTCTCGTATGAATGTACAGAGCCCTTTGGGTTTCAGTGAGGAGGAGTTTCTTCTTTAAAGAGGATTCTGGTCTTTGATGTCTCACAGTGTGTAACTTTCTCTCATATGTGCTATTTTAATTGATCATTTCATTTCATCCGCCTTTCTTGTATCATGTTTCTGGAATGCGAGTGGCTCACTGGTTTTTGGTATGGATTTATCCTAGTTGATACCCATGCTCGAATTAGTCAAGCGCTTTAAATATGGCTCAGGCATGATATACTGTTTCACTATTCTCTTCAACCATATTTCTGCTATGTTAGTTTCTTTGGGAGGTTATTTTTAAAATTCTATTGTCATGTATGGATTCTTAAATTGGTAAGCCCATTACATGGTGATATTATGTATCTGGATATCATCTCAATGACAACTAGTATTCTCTTAATCTTTCATACACAGCAAACACCTTCTGATAATTTATTTCTGTGACATATCTTTTGAATTGGCCCTCTTTACAATAAGCTGCCTCTAAATTGTCTGATGCTTTTATATTGGATTTTTTCACATTGCCTCTGTAATATTCCTTTCCCTATGTCAGTTTCTGAAGTTCTTGGTCCCATTCAAATTAATATTTCTTTTTTTCAGGAGATAGCATGAGAGCCTCTTGTTGATAACTCTCCATGTTATATCATATGCTCCTTGCTATGTAAGATGTCCTAGGCACTTGTCTTTCACAACTCAAGGCTATCTCTAGGAATGACAACAGTATCAATGTTTTTAGCTTGCCAAAGGGATTTCTAAGCTTCTCAATGCTCATAGTTAAGAGTCTTTAAAAGTTTTACCACAAATATAAATTAAATCATAGGCTGATAGAATATGTCTCCCTTAAGAGGCATTAAGGAAAATCAGACAAATACCACCATCTACCTATAATTATCTCTGCCTTTTTGCTACTCTTTTGCCTTCCAACATGAATCTAAGGTGCTTTGTGCACCAACTGGTGGACGGGTAAAATCATAGACTAGTTTGTCTATTACTTAAGATGTTTGCATCATCTCCAAAATGTTAAAACCCTTAAGGAACCTCCCTCACCTCAATTTCCAAGGCCTCTGCCAATATTTGTTGCATGCCTCTTTCCTTCTTCTTTTTTTGCATCTCTATATCACGATTCTAGATGTCTTATTGGGATAAACAACTAGATTGTTGTCAGAAAGTGTAGCCAGGTAGTATACAAGTTGTTTTATACCCACAGAGTAATTATCATTACCCTCCAAATTAATCCCAAATTTCCAACGGTGTCTAAGATTTTTTATAATGATTTTGAAGCAAATTTCAAGCCTTCGCCAAACTGACCTAGAAATTCAAATATGGGAATTTGAGGGAAAAAAGAAATGTGAAATCTTATGTATCAAAATGCAGTCCCAATTTTTTTCGGACATTCTGATTATAGTAACTTATTATTGTTTTTGAGCTAAGTGGCCATGCTATGAGGGGCATCTGTATTCCATCAAAACCAATCAAGAGTTGCACCTGGCCTCATCTACACCCACTCAAGAGATTTTGAATGTGGATCTTTGTGTTAATACAAGCCTAATCACCTCATTTTTAGTTTCTACGCACCACAGCCACGGGCTGTAGCCTCTATTTTTACTGCTATACCCATCAAAACCCATTCTAAATGCCTTCAAATGGTTCAATGTTGGTTCTAAACAGCTCCATGGTACTCCCAAGAAACCCAAGCACTTGAAGAAAATATCCTAAGATAAAGAACTTTAAGAAAATAAGAACTGTTAGTTGGCTGAATCTTTTGCCAGTTAAAAATCACCTTAACGCCAAAAAATTACAACTAGCCTATTAAATCACTTGAAATTCTCCTTAAAACCCCAAAAATATGCTTGCAAATGGACTTCAAAAAATTCTAACAAATGACTTTGTGTTCAAGTCAAGGGGTTTCAAAGGAAAATACAAGGTGAAAAAATCCCTCTTATCCCCAAAACCACCAACAACATCAAATTGGGATTCTGAGGCTATATGCTAATTGGGAATATTACATTCCCCTTTACCATGATTTTGTACAACACCATCAAGAATGAGCATCATATCCAAAAAAGGAATGAAGGTGTGTGTAACCACAATCTAGCGAAAAATCCATATATAGCATACTGCAACCAATCCATTGTATCAAAAATCACCAGTGGAATCTCATGCCATATGTGGTGACTGGTGATAATATATCCTACTAGTATCATAGTGTTTTATATGTGAACTCCACTTGTTTCCACTATGATAGGAACACTCTTAACAACTTTGTGCCATTTTTCTACTTTATCAATAAATTTTTAACTAAAAACATTTGATTAAAATCATTTGGTTTCCCTAGCTAATGATATGCTTGCTTGATATTCTCCATATTTCCATGGCTTGTGTTAATCAAGAATTTTTGATATGAATAGCAACTTATTAAAGTAATTTAGTTTTCCTAAATTTATGACGAAACCAAATTCACCCCCAGCTTGAAACTTGCTTTGCTAAAATTCAAACACAAAGTGTGTACTACTCACCATTACCACCAATTTAGGAGTCTTGACAAGGTCTTCTTGAGGTAGTAAGGCGGTACCATATGGGATAAGTGTTAAATGTCACCTTGGCACAAATCCCACTCTTTAAGCCAACTCTTACTAAATTCTATGGAATACTTCCCTAATATACACAAAAAAACTTCACCCAAGCTAAAAGTAAACCAGTGCTAAGTATTGATGTCTAAGACGAAGATAGAAGTTAATTATTAATTTTATTGATCTAAAGTAATAAAATGAGTTGCAGAAAAATGTAGACCAGAAAGCAAAAAATAACTCGAGCCTCTAAAAATTTAGCTATTATAACACCAAAGGAGAGTGATAGATACCAAGAATTCCTTGAATTACCCTTTGATAAGTGGCTGAAAGTGTATGATTATGTTGATGTTCTGATTTTGAGACCTGTAAAAGTGGTAAAAATGCAGAAAACCACCAAGAAAAGTCCCTTTGTAGGCCACCCACAAGTGTGGAAACACACTAGATCAATAGATCCATGGGTGGTGAATCTTGGGAAATATGTTGGTAACAAAAAAAAGAACCAAACACTTATCTGCAAGTAAAAATGAAGTTTCTAACGATCTGGAAACTACTTGCAATGGAAAACGATTGATTTCCCCTAGAGTTAAAACGCAGAAATTTATTTCGGCAACAAAATATACTTTATAATAGTTGAAAAATGTCTATTTTTACCCCAGAAAGATGATGATAAAGATTCCTGAAGATTCTTATAAAATATCACGAGTAATTTTTGGCATGATTTTTCCTGTTATAAATGCCAAAAATGTTTATGTTTCTACATATTCAGATTATTGTAGCTTTAGCTGCAATATGATTGTTTATTCTTTTCTACTCTTGTGCATATTACTGTGTGTGTAATATAGACAAAAGTTTCTTAAAAATAAATGTGGCATAAATTTGTCTTGACCTTGGCATGCAGGAACATCAAGATGCAGGCAATCCAGTCCTAGAAGTTGAATGCAATGGCGTGACCTTCAAAATACCCAAGGATAGTAGAGGCTCATAAAAATTAAAATTTTCTAAGGTGTGATATTTTCCATTATTGCAGTTAGTATGAGGTCTAAAAATTCACTGAATTTGTAGATAAGTGAATGTAGCATTGTTCTCAATTTTTGACCTTGAAAGCTATAGGATTATTTCAATTTTGTGAGTCCAGAATTCTCTTTCGGTGGTAATAACAAATATTTCCATAAACAGAAGTAGATTAAAATTACAAATAATCCAATGATGAAGGCCAGTTACATGTTCTAGTGATGGAGACATCGTTTATGTATCTTTGTTTTTTGAGCAAGTATTGAAGCATATATTAGCACATAAGTACGATTGACAAATTTGATTGAATCCTTCTCAACAATGGTAGGGACCTTCACATGCAGCAAGTCCCTTCCCATCATTAGCAGATAACTATGAGACTTTTGACAAAAAAATCAGTGGTGAAACTTCAAAATTATCGAAAACTGGCAAGGTAACAAACACTTCCAAGTAAATATGTTCAACAATGAATATGCATACAAATATTTCGGTTGTAATACTCATTTATCTGCTATTTTTTGGATTCATTTGGAGAAGATATCGATCAACTAATTAGAAACAAGTATTCATGTTATATCGTCCCAAACTACATATTGATATATGTTTTTTTATTGATTGATAGTCGAATCTGTACTCGGAGATATTTTTGTAGTTGAATTAACATTCAGTGCAAAAATACCGTTTTTCTTTAGACATGACTTATTTAAGGCTATTAAAACTAGGTTCTTTGAATGAGATATGATGCTTGCATATGATTCTGATATTTTTTTCAAGCTACCCATTAATTAGCCACATGGTTGCCTTAGAGGAATCCAAGCTGGGCCATATGAGTTGTCCCTAAATCTGACAGTCACTTAAGTGTCTTGTTTATTAGAAGAATGCAATTAGTTGTCTTGTTTATTAGAAGAATTCAGTTAGTTAATTGTGTTTCCAAGGTGACACTTGTTTGGATTATGTAGAAGTCTAACATGAATAGTATCCTTGGTTGTCTTGTTTATTAGAAGAATTTAGTGATATTTAGGAGTAGGATGAATTTAGCAACAATCTTCTCATTGTGTCTTTGCTTATTGAGTAAACGTTGAAGCATATATTGACAAACAGAAGTATGATGGGAAAATATGACTTAATTGTTCTAAACAACAGTAAGAGTTTGCAGGTTTTCCTAGTTCCATTCCATCAATGGTTATGTGGCTTTTGACAAAGAAAGCAGGAGTGAAAATTCAAATAAAACAAAGACTGGCAAGGTGATTACAGTTAAATTAATTCAAGTGTATGCTATGGCGTTGATTCATTTGGAAAATATATCAATTAGCTAATTACAAACGCCAAATAGTTATATAGTCATCACAGAGTACATATTGTCGTCTATTTTTTTACTAATTCATAGCTGAATTGGCAGTGTGCTTTAATAGAGGATGTTTTCAAATTTACCTAAACTAACATTGAGTGAAAACTTGTCATTTTTTATTTGGACATCACTTCAATAATGCTTGTTAAAATCACGCAGTGATAAGTGGTTTTTGCATGCAATGTCTATTGTTTTCTTGGGTTACACATGAATTATTTTATAGCCCTGGCTACCCTAGAGGAATCCAAGATGAGCCTTCTAAGTATGTCTTTCAATGGTTCTCTAATCTATCTAAGTTTTATCTACACCCAGTTAAAGGTGTCTCCAACATGACTCTTGTTTGGCTTATGTAGATTTATTACATGAACAGTCATTAAGTTTCTCATTAGAAGTGTACAAAGATACTTAGCAGTAGATATATTTAAGAGTGTTCTTATGAGCATCTCATTGTTTTTTCATTATATATTGAAGCATATAATGACTGCAGAAGTATGATTGGAAAATTTGACTTAATTGTTCTCAACAATAGCAGGAACCTGCAGCTTTTGACAAACAAAGCAGGGGTGAAAATTCAATGAATAAAAAGGTTGCCAAGGTGACAATGACTAAAAAGAAGGCCAAGGTGATTTTCATTTCCAAGTGAATCCAGTCAACATTGAGTTGGATATACATTACATTCAAATTCCTTCAATTGTATTTGGGGATTCATATGGAGATTATATGGATCAGGTAATTACAAACTATATATTCATCCCAAAGTACACACCATTTTCTATGCTTTGATTCATTGGTGGTTAAATTAGTACCGGGTCTTAATAGAAGACATTATGAGATTTACCTGAAGTAACCTTCAGTGAAAATCTGTCAAATTTTTCTGGATATCACTTCTTTTAGGATATTAAAAGTTGAAACTAAGGGTCATCTAGTGAGATGTGAGAAATAAAAACATGGCATATGATGCCTATGGTTTCCCTAGGCTACCCATTAATTGCTATATAGGCATGGTTTTCTTAGAAGAAGTGAAGCCGTGCATTCTGAGTATGAATTAAAAAGGTAAATTCTTTGATCCATCCCAGTTTATCTATAGTTACTGTGTTTCAAAGGTGACACTTTTTTGGATTATGTAGAAATATATTATGAACAATATCCTTAGTTGTCTTGTTCACTAGAAGACTGGACTAATTTTTAACAATAAATATATGTTTCAGCCTTCAGAAGTTAGGAACGATCTTGAAGATGGAATCTGTTTCTCTTTTTGAATCTGAATTTGGATATCCATTACTCTCATTGATTTCCATTGTCGCTAGGTCTTTCACACATAGTTTATTTTTAAATTTAAGGGAAGACATAATACTTTTCACTATGATAAAACCATTTTAGAACCAGGATTAATAGGCTTCAACTGACATCAGAGGAAAAATTTTCCAACAGGATTATAATTTTAGATCTGTTTACCAGGATTCATGAACAATAATATTGATAGAAAAAAATGTCATAAATAGGGTGTCTTACTCTTGGTATAATAGCACATCTCTCACTATGGGTATTTTTCAGAAGCCAAATTTATGAACATGTATGTTGTAGTGGTTT
This sequence comes from Pinus albicaulis, assembly GCA_034641835.2. NCBI lineage: Eukaryota > Viridiplantae > Streptophyta > Pinopsida > Pinales > Pinaceae > Pinus > Pinus albicaulis. Next base: position 827,215,808 of record CM076576.1, on the reverse strand, counting down.
TTGAGATGAGAGCAGTGGGGATGGGGGGACGTGTGAGCAAGATGACTAGAACACACCTGCAAATTTAGAAATCACCATCAATATATATATATATATATATATATATATATATATATATATATACACACACACACATATAGTTATGATTATAATTCTAGACCTGTTTACCAAGATTCATGAACAATAATATTGATAGAAAAAAATATCTTAAATAAGGTGTCTTACTCGGTATAATAGCCCATCTCTCAATGCGGGCAGTTTTCATATGACAAATTTGTGAACATCTATGTTGTACTAATTTTTTATATGAGAACAGTGGGGATGGGGGGGCGTGTCAGTAGGATGGCTAGAACACACCTACAAATTTAGAAATCACCATCAAGATATATATATATATATATATATATATATCAGGACAACTTTTACTTGCTGTTACACCATTTTTTGGTCATCTAACCTATTATCATTAGATGGACCCAAGTACACCATGTAAGACCAATTTTACCCTAAGTAAAATTGCTTTCACTATGTAAAATAACTTAATAAAACACATTTATTAGGATGTTTATGGTCTAAACAGAAAACCCCAAAAGGAAATATTAAACGAACCTATATTTGTTTGATTTTCCTCATGGAATAATTAATTAAACAATAATTTAATTATTATTCTTGGTCATGTTTAACCCAAAACAAGGAAATTAATTAGATAAATCTTTATTTATCTTATTATTTTCTAGGAATAATTATTTAAATCTTATTTAAATAATATTCCTTGTTAAATATGACTAAATCACTTATAAATAATTAAATAAATCATTATTTATTTGATTATCATTCAACCACTTCCTTAAAATGATAAATAAATCATTTATTTATTTATTATTTAAAAATAAAGGGATTTGACCCAAGTCAAATACCTTTTCCCTCCAACAAATATAATAAAATATTCCATAAAAGGTGGATCTAGATTTGGTTAATGTTATTTTAATCATGCATCAAGATCTAGAATGACCCAATATTTTGTTATAAATAGGAGGGTTTTTCCTATCATTCTTCACCTTTTGTTGCCTATTAGATCACTCTGGATCTATACACTTGGTCACATTCTTCATTATTTGCTGTGTGAGCTCCCTTTGAGTTCTATCTTTGTCTGGGTTTTCTACACCAACAAGAGAGAGAAACACTAGATCTGAAGTGCTGAGGACTTCCAAGAACCCATCCCATTGAGGAGAATTGGAAACACCTTCTTGTTTTCCTCCCAGGTGCCCTTAATACAAAAATTCTTTCAAAAAATATTGTTCTTGTCTTGTCTATTGGATGTATGGAGCAAAACCTTATTTTTACCGCTTAATGTCTCTCTATGCATAGATCTGGTTTTTTGCAGCATTTGTCTTGATCAACTAATTGCAGATTTGAAGATATTGGCAGCCATATTTGATGTTAGGGCTATAAGTTATGCGTAGCTAAAGTGGTCTTTTCTCGTACACTTCGACAAAAGATTCATACTAACACTTGCCAATTCTGAAAAAGCTTGGGCAACTTAGGAAAGTGTCGAGTGATGTTCCATTATTGAACCCGAGACATGACCAGAATGTAATTTAGGTCTAGGAAATCGAAATGCAACTATTTTTAGGATACAAGAACTGTATTTATGACAACATTTCTTCTTGATATTTCTTGTTAATGATATTATCTTAAAAGTTAGAAGGCATTCCCTTCTCAATAGGTTCTACAGACTCTTTCGTATTTCTAGAGAGATTAGATTCATAATTCAGATTGACAGGGTGATTGAATAGAAATTTATTTGAAAATTTAGTGCCCAATATGAGTAACTACTATCTGATTGGGTTCACAATTCTCGAGGTTGGGATGGTGGAAGAACTCGACTTAAATGACTCCTAGAAAACTATGTACAATATGTAAAAGATAAGATGACCCCAGCTAAGAGAAGAACAAGAGAAATAAGTTATAACAACAAGGGTCCTTTGAAATGTTTCATTTCTTGGTTCCTTTGTCAAGGAGGCTTGGCTTGCTATAATGTTGTTGCTGAAAAGGCAATGCTTAAATCACTTGAAACCCAATTCGAAACCCTTCATACAAAATCCATGTTTTGAATTGCAACATGTACAATAGATTTAGATTTAGTGTAATACAAGGAAGTGGGTGGGAAAATGATCTTATTGTCCAACCATCAATGTCCAGTGTCAAAATTGAATATACATGCCCCGAATATTCCCAAAATTTTCCCAAAACATCTCCAAAATCTGCTCAAAATGTCCCTTAAATCTGCTTGTAATGCCTTGTGGATGGCCAAGAAGTCCTTGAGTCCTTGATGAAGTCCCTGGTATTTTGGGGATGTTTCATAGGGTTCCTCAAGACACCAAAATGTTGGAATGGTGGATATGGGAGTTTTTCAAGGGGGATGGGTGCTCGTGAACCATAAGTGAACATTAACTTGAATATTGTAGTGAATTTGTAGCCCAGGGCTGTAATTTATTTTTTGGACATATTATATTCATTTTTTTCAAGACCAATATAACAAAAATGATCGAACACAAAACCAAAAACACGAGAATTCGGAAGAGGAATAATTTCTAGATTATCAAATGAAGAGGGCACATATACTTTTATAGTGAAGGAATCAAAAAATATTAAGCACATAATCTTGAGATGCATGAACCTAAATGGCTTAAATATCATCTTGTTCTACCTATGTTTATAATGTAGATGACCATTATTAACTAGATTTAAATTTTAATATCCTCCTTTAATGGTCATTTTAGAGAGACTAGACCGACTTTGTCTCTGAATTTTGAAAATTTATATAAGCCACAAGATGTGGTGAAATTATTTGAAATTTGGTTTTGACTTGTGCACAATAATTCAGCTCAAATTCTCCATATTCTATAAGTTGTGCAATATTTCAGCTCATCATCTCCATTTTCTCCAAGATTTTGGATGAAATGATCTTGGATGAAATGACAATGGACTTCAGTATGTTTGGTGTGCTCAGAGAAGATGAATTTATTTTCCATTGTAATGGACTTTAGTATGTTTGGTCTACTCGGATAAGATGAGATTCTTTGCCATGATAAAGACTCCTTGGTTATCACAAAAAGGTGTTGTGGGCTCATCCTGTTGAACCTACAAACATGCAAGCTTTCTTCTAAGTTATCACAAAAATGTATTGTGGGCTCATGCTAATGAGCTTACAAATCTCCAAGCATTCTTATAAGCTATCAGAAATTCTAAGCTATCACAAAAAGTTTGTGTGGGATCATCCTAAGCTATCACAAAAAGGTACTTTGGGCTCATCTTGTTGAACCTACAATCATGCAATATTTCTTCTAAGCTATCACAAAAAAGTATTGTGGGCTCATCCTAATGAAATTACAAATCTCCAAGAATTCTTCTAAGCTATCATAAAAAGGTAGTGTGGGATCTTCCTAATCTATCACAAAAAGGTAGTGTGGGATAATCCTGATGAAATTACAAATCTGCAAGCATTCTTCTATGCTAATCTACTTCACATGTCCCTTTGACTATTGTTTTGTATTTTTATTCTATAGAGAAAGGTGAATCTATATGTTATTTTTGTTGGTCCAAATAAGTGCCCCTATGTTAAGACTGGAGACATGCCTTGTTGTAGACTTCCTGTCATCCATGGATCCTGCTCAATCTAAGTTTGAATGGCCAAAAAATTGAGTTTCTTTGCTTTTCCCAAATAGAAGGCCAAAATCCAATGTTCCCTTTACATGTTGGAACACCCTATTTTTGGTTGTTCAGTGTTATGTTTTTTATTTTGCAGGAATATATAGCTCGATTGTTCGGTGTTATGTTTTTTATTCTGCAAGGATATACAATTAATTGTGTAGTCTAGTGGAAGTAATATAGATAAAGTTCCCACTAGTTGCTTGTAGACTAACTCATTAACTTCCTTTGAATCAATCTTGGTTGAAATTTTTTGTGTGTTAGACTTACATGTAGATGAAATTTTACAATCTGCCATCATGAAGATGCCTAACAAACCTTGGGCATGCTTTGTTTGTAAAACAAAGATATGATTATTTGTCAAATTCTACACCTAAGAAGCAATGATTTCTTTTACATGTATGTCTATTGCCGTTGGTATTCTGACATTTCATTACCATCGGTCTTCTGACATTTCATCACCGTCGGTCTTCCGACATTTCATCACTGTCGGTCTTCCGACATTTCACTACATTTCACCCCGTCGGTATTATGATTTTTCACTACACTTCACTATCGTCGGTATTTTGACGTTTTAGTACCATCGGTCTTGCGGCATATTTTTCCCATTTTATAATTTTAGAAGAGAGATGCTCTAGTTCGTCGGAAGAGAGACACATACTTGGTAACGTCGGAATAGCGACGTATACTTGTTAATGTCGGAAGAGCGACGACCATTTGGAAACGTCGAAAAAAGTGTCACTCTTCCGACAGTTAACTCAAGTGTCAGAATTGCGATGTTAGGAGAAACCACGTTTTTCCCCACCTGAAAGTGTCGCTCTGGGGATGCCTATGTGTCGCAAGAGTGACATTTTGGCTGTCATAAATTGGGCCAAATGTGCTATTCAGATGAATTACCCCATTCCTGAGTCTATTCTGGCTTCTGAGCTTAGGAATATTTTCATAAAGGTATCTTTGCTCCAAGCTATCAAAGAGATCCCCATTTGCATGAAAATAATTAGGGAACTATGTCTCAAGAAGCCAGGAAGGAGAATATTGGAACCCTAAACTATTCAATTTGTTGGAAGAGTAGCAGAGCTAATGAAGGGGTGTGTGCACATGGAAAAATATACTGACCCTAGAAACCATGTTGTCTCTATTCAGATAGGTGATGACCCTATCTCTAATGTGCTTATAGACCTGGGGGCATCCATGAATGTTATTACCAAGAAAAACATGGATCAACTTGTGTTGGTCCATATTTTTCCTACTCCCACTGTGCTTTAATTGGCACACAGATATAAAATCAAGCCGGAAGGGGTGTTGGATGATGTGGATATTTCATTAGATTCTTGGGAATATCTTACAGACTTCATTGTGCTTCAGCCGAAGAATACTGTGGGAGGAAATTTCTTGATCTTGGGATGACCACAGCTTGCTACAACCGATACCTGCATTGGATGTCACTCTGGTGACATGTATATTTCCCATGGAGATTCTAGGAATAAGGTCACCTTATATCCACCTGCTAGATCCATTCAGGAGCTCTGAGACACTTTGTGGCTAGATTATTGTAGTAAGGAGGAGACTCGGTCTATTTCTATGCTACATCATTGTGCTGAGTCATCTCAAGAGGTTGAGATACAAGATTTCCTAAGCAATCTAGATACCATGCCCAATTTTGAGTCATTGAGCCAAATATTTAGTCTATATTTTCAAGAAAGTCATGATTCCCGACCTTCCTCACCACTGTCTCTAGCAGCACCTCTGTGTACTCTTGAGCCTGATACCACTCCTGTTGAGATTAGTCCAGGAAAATCTTTGCATATCAGTTCAGACTTAGATTTGTCCCAGCAAGAGCAGCATGTGAATTTCTTGTGAAACCATCTTGACACCTTTACATGGGGTTACAAAGATATGAAATGTATCCCTCCTGAAACATGTACTCCCCATCTATATATTGAAGAGGGATCCCAACCTGTTTGACAACCCCAAAGGTGTATGAACCCATCTCTAAGAGATTTTGGAAAGGAAGAATTACAAAAACTCTTAGATGTTGATTTTATCTATCCTATTTTTAATAGCGAGTGGGTCTCTCCATTGGTATTAGTCCCGCAGAAAGATGGGAGATGGCGCATTTTCATTGACCACAGAGAATTTAACAAAGCCACTCTTAATGATTACTTCCCCCTTCCTTTTATCGATCAGGTGCTTGATACTCTTGTTGGTAAGCAGTACTTCTCTTTTCTAAATGGATTTAGTGGTTACAACCAGATACAGATCGCACCCGAGGATCAAGACAAAACCACCTTTACATTCCCATGGGCTACATTTTCTTATGAGTGCTCCCCTCTGGGCTATTTAATGCCCTAGATACCTTTCAAAGTTCAGTCTTAGCCATTTTTGTTGATCTTGAGTGTATGGAAATCTATATGGATGACTTTTATGTGTTTGGTTATTCATTTCAGGAGGCCCTCAAAATTCTAGAAAAAGTGCTTCTTCATTGCCAATAAGCTCATCTTTCCTTGAGTGAAAAAAAGTGCAGACTAATGTGCAAGGCAGGAGTAGTTCTTGGCCGTCTTATTTCTGAAAAAGGTATCTAGGTTGACCCCGCAAAGATAGAGATTATTTTGAGTCTTCCTTCACCCAAAACTCAAAGGGAAGTGAGAGGCTTCCTAGGACATGCAGGTTACTATAGGAGATTCATTGAAAAATTCTCTAGGATAGCTACCCCCATTTTTCAATTTTTAGCTAAGGATAGTGAGTTTTATTGGTCCGAAGCTTGCCTACAGTCTTTTGAGACATTAAAGTAAATACCAGTACAAGCACCAGTTTTGAGAGGACCAAACTGGTCCTTGCCATTTCACATTTCCTCTTATGCCTTAGATACTTCCATTGGCACAAATTTAGGACAAGAAGAATACAAATAGTCCTATGTTATCTACTTCATCAGCAAAAACTTGTCACCCACCGAACTAAACTACACAGTCACTAAGAAAGAGTTTTTAGCTGTAATTTTTTCTATTAATAAATTCAGACAACATTGCAGGGTATGAAGTCTTTGTGCATACTAATAATTATGTGATAAAATATTTCATGAATAAACCATTGAATAGAGGTAGAGTGACTAGGTGGTTACTATTGTTGCAGGAATTTAATATTATTGTTGTTGATAGACCAGGAAAATATAACATTGTAGCAAATTATATTTCAAGATTAAATCATCTTGGTGGAGTAATTCCTCTTGATGATAATTTTCATGACAAAAATATTTTTGTTGTGTCAAAAGAATCCCTGTGATTCCCTTACATTTCTAACTATTTATTTACTGAAAAAACACCACCTCACTATATCTTCTCATGAAAAGCAGAATATTATACAGAAAAATGATGCATATTCTTGGGTTCAAGGAGACCTCTTTGTTAGTATGAATCTTTCACCGTAAAATACCACTTTAGCTACACATAAAAAATATCCCTAACATCAATTATGGCTGCCAAATATCTTTAAATATGCAATCAGGTGATCCAAATAATGCTGCACAAATCCAGATCTAAGCATAAAAGACATTAAGTAGATAAAGTAAAATGTGGCTCCATGCATCCAATAGACAAGACAAGAATGATGTATTTGAAATAATTTTTTATATTATATTGAAAGGGGGCACCTGGGAGGAAAACAAGAAAGGTGTTTTCCAGTTCTCCTCAATGGGATGGGTTCTTGACAGTCCTCAGCACTTCAGATCTAAAATTTCTCTCTCTTGTTGGGGTAGAAAACCTAGACAAACATAGAACTCAATGGGAGCTCACAAGAAAAAATGGAGAAAATGTGACCAAGTGTATAGATCCAGAGGTGATCTTTAGGCAACAAAAGGTGACTAATGAATGGGGAAAACCCTTCTATTTATAACAAAATATTAGGGTGATCTAGAACTTGGTGCATGAATAAAATATTATTAATAAAATTCAGGAACCACCTTTAGGACATTTTATTATATTTGTTGGAGGGAAAGGATTTTGACTTGGGTCAATTCCTTTATTTATAAATAATAAATAAATAAATTATTTATTTATTATTTTACAAATGGTGGGAATATAATTAAATAAATAATGATTTATTTAATTATTTATAAATGATTTAGTCAAATTTAACTAGAAGCACACAAATAGGATTAAATATCTTATTTTAGAAATAATCAAATACATAAGGATTTATTTAATTTATTTCCTTGCTTTGGATTAAATATGACCAGGAAATATAAAGAAATATAGATTTGTTTATTATTTCCTTTTGGGGTTTCCTATTTAGACCATAAACAACTTAATAAAGGTGTTTTACTAAGTTATTTCACATAGTGAAAGAAATTTTACTTAGGGTAAAATTGGTCTTACATGGTGTACTTGGGTTCATCTAATGATAATAGGTTAGATGACTAAAAAATGGTGTAATAGATTGCCCCCCAACGTACGAGTGTTAGGAGCAAATCGTATGACCGAAGTGCGTTGTAAGAACTCAATCACTAGACATCAAGAGGGAAGTAAGAGAGAGAAATGTAAGGTAGTCTAATGTGCTAAAGGACTAGACCCTGAGGAGACGAGACTTATAGGTGCAACAAGTCTCTAGTTTATGAAGTGGTACCTGTGCTAAAGGTGGCGGGGGAGGCATACCTATGCCCGCCAAGAAAAATTAAAAAAGAATAGGATGTCCAATAAAGAAGGAACCGAACTATAAAGTACATGCTGGCATACATACGAGCCAGAAAAATAGAATGATGAATCCCACATACATGCTGTGCCTGGAATAACAGTTAGGACTTATACAATAATATTTTAGTACATGAGATACAAATACAACCAAAATGCCCCTATACACGGGGAAGGGCTCGCAAAATTTGACTGATACATGAAAATCGAAAAGGCGCTGCAAGCGGCTGAGGCCGACATCATCAAATGTAAGGAGTTGCATCAAAGGCTGAAATGAAGAAGTCATCCGGGCATGTGGGGGGCTACCTGCAGGGCCACCCCCTCATGAGGGTTGAGACATATCACACACACGGAACCGCCTGGCTCAGCGTCGCCACATCATCGGGACTACCGGCAAGATACGAATCTCGATCATGCCGGAAGGAGTCGAGAAACATCCAAGTCAGGTGTGATAAACCCCGCTCCTGATCCGAGGAACCGCACAAGTGGGCACCCGAACCAAGGTACACCGCCCTCTAGACCTGGCTTCTGGAATGAGTTGATTTTGCGTAAGGAGGTTTGGCTATAGAAAAATAAGGGGATCCCACCATGACGAGAGAAAAATAAAAGAGAGAATACCAAATGTATACTCAATGATGATGATGAAATGGGGGAAGATCAAATGGGACCAGCAAACATGTGAGAGTACAAGAGGGTAACTCATGACAAACATCAACACGAGCATGGACAAGTATGGAGGCCAAGTGGTGCCCCTATTATGAGTGTTGCAAGTGAAGAAATTCGATTTTGAGGAGCGTTATGGTTGAGGGGCATAGGTGCCCCCAAACATGTTTTGGTCATGCCAAAATGTATAAAGGGGAATCTAAACACATTTTAATGATGTGGTGTGCCATTTTTTTCGTTATGGTTATGCAGTATGAGAAAGGAAATGGAGGATTACCAATCTCTTTTAGTACTGCATATATGAATCAAATTGACTTTAAGTTTTCGGGTTGGCATACCTGGTGTCACTATCCCAAAGAAAGGATTTTGAGATAATGAATTGATTCTCTCCTAGAAAACCCATAGGTTGGTCAACAACAATGTCGAAGAGACTGGGTTGCTAATGTAAGATGAAGGAATGATAAGGGGTATCATCCCTAGAGTGATCTGAAGTGATATGGGACTCTAGAGGTTCATCTAAAGGTGGAAGAATAATGGTATTAAAATTGACATGACTAGATACACTAGGAAAGTTGTGGAGAATTTCTTCTCCTTGTCTCTAAAATATGGGTGCCCCCTTACCCAAACATGGGGTTTCAATGTAATGGCCATGAGGTGTATGTGGTGCGAATGCATGGGTTCGATGTAGGGGGGAATAGAAAAAGTCAGGGGTGGGGATTTCTTCCATAATTTCATCATCGTGATAGAAGATGGGGTGACTGGTGGAAGAAATACCACCTCACGTGGCGGAGCTACCTGAATCATCACCATGAGAAGAGAGGTTCACATGCGCATCGCCAGAAGGGGTGATAGAAGAGTAAGAAGATAAAGGATCTACCGATGTTGAGCCGAGGGTGATCGCTGAAGAAAGGTCAAGTGAAACAACAGGGGAGGATTCAGAAGGAATGTTCCCCGAGGGTCTCATGGATGATGATAGGTAGAATATGGTGGACGAAGGCTCCCTCATCTCGACATCAGGAGGGGGAATGTCAATGGGAGTCGTCATGTCTAGTAGTTCTGCCGAAGCAAAACGCGCAAATAGAGGAGAGGTGGACTCGTTGCGCTTGGCCTCGAATTGGCGGACCGTGGCTAGAGAGGTGCGGAAGTCCTTGAGGTTGGAAAAAAGGTGGGTGTAATGTCCATGGAGATCACACAAATCATAGGGGTGGTTGGTGTGAATAGTCTTGGGGTTCTTGGCCGCAGTCGCGAAAGAAACAGAGGCTTCCACGACCGTGGACTTAGGGAACGTGACATTAACCATGGGCTTGAGATGAGGCAGTTCAGGATAGGTATGGATGGCGTGACTGACAACATCACACAAAGCACACTGGATGGTATGCTTTGGAGGCTGAGGAGGGGCAGGGTTTGTCGGGATAGCCTTGTCCTTTGATGCCCCCCTACGAGATTTTCCATTCTTACCCGAAGCGGGAAATATAGGAGGCCTTGCTGAGGATGGAGGCACCATTGCGACCCGGAGAAGTCATGGGGGGACCAGCTTGAACCGAGGTCAAAGCAAGATAAGGTTTGGGTCGTACTGTGCAAGGTAGTGACCAGAGGGTCATGGGCACCAAACGAGTAAGCTCGAGGTCAAATTGGGGAGGAGAGGGGTGGCCATGATGGGAACCCTAATAGACCCTACTAGGGGAGCAAGGAAAGTGTATCTCGAACAAAGGAAAGGCCAGAGATGGAATGATTCCGGTGGCCGATATCAGTGGAATCAACCCAAGAGATCAGTAGAATAAGGTTCGATGAAGAAGGCGTTGGCTGAAGAAGCGAAACTGATCAGTCGTTGGAGATTGAGGTTGCTGACTAGCCAAAGTGGGCTCCATAAGGTCATCCCAAGAGGATTGCATCATGAAAACGTTCACCAAGCTAGGATCAAATACAGGAGGAGGGTCCAAAAAGGTTCCAAGCAAGGAGGAGTCTTTATAGACGTCGGGGGAAACACTGGTCAAAGAATCAACAGTTTGCTTATTGGTGACAGTAGAGATGGTGGACTCAGGGGAGGTCTAAGATTTTGGTTCATGGTAAGTCAACTGGTCAATGGTGACAATCTTGCCATTATGAGGGAAAAACATCTTGTGGTGGACAATGGATGGGACGATAGACATGGCATAGGTGTAACTACGCCCCAAAATAATGTTGTAGTCAAGAGGGGCATCGATAACTTCAATGTCGACACAAACAGTATTACCCACAAGGGTGATAGGATAGTTACGGAATAGACCAATGGGTTGGGAGGCATGGCCATCCCACACATGAAGGGTGATTGTGGAAGGGGCCAACTCAGGAGATCCGAGTTGTTTCCAAACCGAAGCAGACATAACACAGGTAGATGCCCCCTCATCAATAATACAATGAGCGACGTTGGCATTTCGGATTTTGACTGGGATTTGGAAAGCAACAAAAGCAGGCAGGGGGGGATGGTCTGACTGACGGGCATCGAAAACAATCAATTGGTCATCGTGCGTGATTCACAAGACCGCCACAGAGCAGTAGAGCCTTCTTTTTTGGGGAAGGACACTAACGAGAGCTCTGCGACCGTTGAAATGGCGGCAGGAGATTGTGCCAGATCATCTACTATGCTATATGAATGGGCAGTCCGACCAGAGGCAGCATTTCGGCATAATTGGCCCTTAGGAATCTTTGTATGAACCTCAGCTTTGGGCGGAGGGATTTGCAAGGGACCATTGGGTGTCGACAGAGGCTCGGTGGGACCTGAAGATGGGGACTTGGAGACAAACGGAACGAGAGGCGTGGAGTACTGACGAGACCAAGTTTGAAGGTTGAGGTCGACGGTGAGAGGTTGGTCAGCGGCCATCATGAGAATCTGGTAATCGGAGGAACTAGAAGGGGAAGGTTGAGTGGTCACCGGGGTATGAGGTGGTTGAGTGGCCATGAATCCATGTTGATGGAAAGGATCGGTAAACACAGCGGGTTGAGAAGTAGCCAGATTGGGAGGGATAGTAGGCGAGGAATGTTGTCCCCGCACGGTGGCCTGAGACTCCCACATCTGCCGCATCTATGGTAATAGGGGACAATCGTGAGTGTAATGTCCATAAACACCGCAACATGAACAGGGCTTATTGGTGCGAAGCGGCCTATCCGGCTTGGGCTGAGAGCCCTGTGGTTGGTTGGCAGTGTTAGGATCAAGACTCGAAGGATTGGATCCACGATTACCAGGGGCAGATTGATTGCCTTTCCTTTTTCTTTGAGAAGGAAGAGAATTGGTCACGCCCTGCTGCACAAATACTTGCCCTGGAGGGGGTAGTAAGTGTTGTGGCGGGGGTTGAGAAGGCAAGGGGGTGAGAGGTCCAAATGCTGGAGGAGCTGGAACACCAGGCTATGGGTAAGGATAAGGGTTAGGATGGGAAACATTGAGGTAAGTAGGAGTGGGGGAAAAATGAGGAGGCATGCTGTATCCTAGATACATGCTACCCGGAGGGGGGAAAGTGCTGGAGGTGCTAGCCCCTCCTGGAGGGAAACCATAGCCCATAAGAGGTTGAGCATAGGTATGTGAAAGAGCTCCAACAATACCGTCAGCAGAGTGAGATGCCCCCGGGGCGTTAGTGCCACCGGGCTTGGGGAGGTCAGGAAGGACGGTATAAACATAACCAGATTGAGCATAAATAAGGTCATATTTCAAGGCTATTTGGAGGGCAGCTTCTTCGGTTTGGGGAAAATGGGATGCGACATCTTTGCCAATGGGAGGTAAGAGAGAGCGAAGGAACCAGTCCATATAAACCCGATCTTCAAAGGGGGGAGCGCGACATAAGCTCTGTCTTCGTCACCATTCCTGGACATGAGTGGAAAGGTGGGTCAAAGAGGATTGATGAAAAGAAGTCAAGAGTTCAGTACCAGTGTCATATCGGAGAGGGAGCTGGAAATAAGATAAAAAGGCTTGGGAAATGGTCGCAAAGGTGGTATGGGAAGAGGTGGCTTGATCAACATACCATTTAGAAGCTTTGCCGATAAGCGTGTGTTGGAACAATCGAAGAAGGATGGAGTCATCAGTGATGGAATTGGAGGAACACCACATGTGGAAAGATCGGATATGGTTGGAGGGATCTTCACTAGCAAGGCCTTCGAACTTGGGAATGTCGGAGGGGAGCTTGGTTGGCATAGCAGGCCAACTGACATCGTGGCGAATAGGATCATTGATCAGCTGATTGAAGTCGGGGAGACTGAGACCAACCATATAAGGGACCAACGAGGCAGTCGAGGTAGGTCCCGTAGTGGTTCCATTGGAAACGGACCCAGCAGTAGAACTGGGGTTGCTACTAGCTCTAGGTCCTGAACTAGACATGGTGAAGGTAACAGGGGGAGAACTAGAAGTAGGGGGAGAACCCGAACAATCAGAGGAAGAGTCAGAGTGCGGACTCGGGGGAGGACTTACTCGATGACGGCGGGAAGGAGGAATTCGACTAACCGGAAACTGAGGGTGAAGGCCAAGAAGTCTCCGGGACAAACGCCTTGGAGGCGTAATGATGACGGGAAGAAGAAAAACCGAATGGGCAGGGAGGGGCAAAATCAAGTGAGGTCAATGTCAAAACAAGGGCAGAGAGGTGCAGTGTCAATTTATTTTAAATTCTTTTCCAAGCGGTGTTAACTAGGCTCTTCTTCGCTTAGGGTCAGTGTGTGGCGTGCGTTAATTTTAATTGTTTAAACCCAGACGTTTTGAGAGTAAAAGAAAAAGTGTGTTGCGTAACTGAAAATAAATCTGCAGTAAATAAGATTGAAAGAACAGAAAATTAACATCTAACAATGCATCAATCTAACCCAAGAAGGCGGGTCTCTCAAAACTAGTCTATAAGAGGGAAAAAATCTAAGCAAAGCATGCTAAAAAGAGGCCAATAGATCTAAAATCGAGAGGGACAGGGATCTAAAGGAGAAATCTGTTGAAAAGAGGTGCAGAGAACAGCAAAGAGGCAGAGGCAAGGTTGCTGCTAAAAAAGGAGGGAATCAGCTAACAGTAGAGGGGACAAGGAGGCGGCCCTAGAAAAGAACTTAAAAAAATCTATATGAGGTGATTTTAAAGGGATAAGAGCTGATCTAAAGGGATCTGAAAATGAGGTATCAGATTTGAAAGAAATAAGGCTGAAACTCTAGAAATTCAGACGTCTGAAACAACAAAAACTCTCCCATAGAAAGTGGAGGGTACTAGAGCCCTAAGGGGAAAGAGTCCCACTTAGTTGAGTGAAACAGATCAGAAAAAGGTCTAAACGGGTGGAGACAGAGGCTAGAAAACCCTGACAGAAGCTTCAGAAAAACCCAAAAAAAGTGCTGGAAAATTGCAGAAAAAAGTGCAGGTTGCAGGTTCTGACCTGTTTTCAGTCCAGGTCACAGGTTTGGGGCAGAAAAGTGTGACCTCAAGGCCAGGGCGCAGTTTTTGGGCCGATAAGTGCGACCTGCAGATTCGGGTCTCGCGACAGCAGATTTTAGAAAAAATTGTTGCCAATTGTTAGTATGAATCTTTTGTCGTAAAAGACCACTTTAGCTACGCATAACAGATAGCCCTAACATCAATTATGGTTGTCAAATATCTTTAAATCTGCAATCAGGTGATCCAAATAATGCTGCACAAATCCAGATCTAAGCATAAAAGACATTAAGCAGATAAAGTAAAATGTGGCTCCATGCATCCAATAGACAAGACAAGAACGATGTATTTGAAAGAATTTTTTATATTATATTGAAAGGGGGCACCTGGGAGGAAAACAAGAAAGGTGTTTTCCGGTTCTCCTCAATGGGATGGGTTCTTGACAGTCCTCAACACTTCATATCTACAATTTCTCTCTCTTGTTGGTGTAGAAAACCCAGACAAACATAGACTTCAATGGGAGCTCACAAGAAAAAAATGGAGAAAATGTGACCAAGTGTATAGATCCATAGGTTATCTTTAGGCAACAAAAGGTGACTAATGAATGGGGAAAACCCTTCTATTTATAACAAAATATTAGGGTGATCTAGAACTTGGTGCATGAATAAAATATTATTAATAAAATTCTAGAACCACCCTTTAGGAATATTTTATTATATTTGTTGGAGGGAAAAGGATTTTTGACTTGGGTCAATTCCTTTATTTATAAATAATAAATAAAAAAATTATTTATTTATTATTTTAAGGAAATGGTGGGAATATAATTAAATAAATAATGATTTATTTAATTATTTATAAATGATTTAGTCAAATTTAACTAGGAATATTATTTAAATAGGATTTAAATAACTTATTCCTAGGAAATAATCAAATAAATAAGGATTTATTTAATTGATTTCCTTGTTTTGGGTTAAAGATGACCAAGATATATAAACAAATATAGATTTTTTTATTATTTCCTTTTGGGGTTTCTTGTTTAGACCATAAACAACTTAATAAAGGTGTTTTACTAAGTTATTTCACATAGTGAAAGCAATTTTACTTAGGGTAAAATTGGTCTTACATGGTGTACTTGGGTTCATCTAATGATAATAGGTTAGATGAC
The DNA here is from genome assembly GCA_034641835.2 of Pinus albicaulis. Lineage (NCBI taxonomy): Eukaryota > Viridiplantae > Streptophyta > Pinopsida > Pinales > Pinaceae > Pinus > Pinus albicaulis. Next base: position 827,200,228 of record CM076576.1, on the reverse strand, counting down.
CAAAAAATGGTGTAACACTCTTTTATACTGGGCTAGACCTCATTATCCATAGGTCTGTAAGAGAGGAAGAAGTGCTTGAAATCTTAAAATATTCTCATGATGAACCTTTCAAAGGCCACTTCGTTTATAAGTGAACTGCATACAAAATTTTACGAGATGGTTATTTTTGGCCCTCCTTATTTAAGGATGCCAAACAATATGTGAAGCAATGTGTTAGCTATCAGCGAATGGGCCAACCCAACAAAATGAATGAAATGCCTTTATGTCCTCAGGTTATGATTGATCCCTTTGAAAAATGGTCTATTGATTTTTTAGGACCAATAAATCTAACATCATTAAATAAAAAGCATATCTTGGTTTGCACAAATTTCGTTACAAAATAGGTAGAAGCTAAAGTTATTTATTTTTCTACTGAAAAAGTTGTTGTTGATTTTCTTTTTACTGAGATATTTACTAGATTTGGTGTGCCTAGAGAGATTGTTTCTAACAATGGACCGCGGTTTATTTCTAATATGGTACAGGGTGTGATGGAGTAGTACAAAATTCAACACATGAAATCTACATCGTATCACCCGCATGAAAATGGTCAGTTGGATTCCACAAACAAGGTAATTGAGTCCATCCTTACGAAGACAGTGAACATGCATAGAAAGGATTGGGCTAGCAGATTACTAGAAGCCTTGTGGGCATATCGAACCACTTGGAGAAACAGCATGGGACACACACCATATGAGTTGGTATACGGGAAACAAGTCCTTTTGTTGATAGAATTCCATATTAAGACCTTCAGGACTAGATTTCAGTTGGGACTAGACCTCTCAAAAGCACAATTGCAGCGTCTCATATAGCTTAATGAGTTAGATGAATTTCGAATGGATGTAGCTCATCAGAATACATTGGTTCAACAACAGCGCAAGAAATGGCATGACAAGTCTATTCGAAAAAATCAGTTCCAACCAGATGATTGGGTACTCCTTTATGATTCTATATTTAAATATTTTAAGGGGAAATTCCATACATGCTAGATGGGACCTTAAGAGGTGGTCAAATTGTTTGAAAATGGAGCGGTAGAAATAAAAAATATTGATGGACGAAATTTAGTATTCCTAGTGAATGGGCATAGATTGAAGGTATATTTTCAGCCCCTCACTAAGGATAGTTTTATGTAGCAATTTCAACAACAATCCAAAAAGGAGGTGATATGGTAGGTGGCAAAGAGATGATATGGTAGGTGGCAACACCAACCTTTTGAAAATATGATTCTCTCTTTTCCTGAAACAAAAAATAAAAAATAAAAAGAAAAAAATGACAAAAAAATGAAAAAAAAAAAAAAAAAACTTCTTCCTGTAATTATGAAAATCATTTGACTGACATGATTGCAGAAGGATCAACCTGAAAACCAGCTTGGTGGTAGGAAGATAAAAAATTTTAATAAAAAGGGAATTTTGGTTTATTTTTAGATGTGTTGGTTGTCACCAAGAAGAAGCAGGTTCAAATGTAGGAACCAAGCCCTTATCCAAGTTTGTGATAGCTGGCATGGAAATTTTTATTCAAGCAACGCTCAATTCCCACTGGATTTAATTTTTCCAGAATCAGTGCAGGAATATTTTAAATGTAAAATTATGCCCTTATTCTGCTTCCCGTTTCGTAATTCCCTACCATTTTTCTTCTTTTAATCCCATTATGAACAACCCCCCTTTCTTCAAAGAAACTATCCCTATCTGATTTCATATTTCCCACTTTTCCACTGAAATGTTTTTCCCAAATCCCTTTTTCGTTTATCCCTCTTGGTGGTTTCACTCTTGGAATCCCTGTCGTAATATTCCTTCCCATTTTGGAAATTACTCCTTTCCCACTTCTTTTATTCCTCATGGATCGACTACAGGATCTTATGTGAACTCATAAGTCAGATTGAAAGGAATGTTCAACATCAAAGAATGGTGAATAAAACTTCCCTTCTATATTCAAGCAAATTTTTTAATCCAACCTATCAATTATATTCTATCAGAATTTATTTTGGTTCCCTTTTTATCTTTGATGATATAGAAATCCTTGGTGCAGGAATGTGTGTTCACGTGAAGGCATGTTTAAGTGAAGGTAGGTTCAGTGCAAGCACGATTAGTGCAGGCACATTCAGTACAAATATCCACATCACTGAGCACGCCTGAATGTGAAAACACATGGTCCCAGTGAAAGAATGTTTAATGCAGTTCAAGAACACCTGGTGCAAAAACGTGCACTGGAGAGTTTATCTTTGTTTCAAAAAAAAATTTGCAGATAGAATGACTGCACCACCGATAGACCATGGCATATAATAATTTGAATTATGGTTAAAGCTTTTTTTTATCATTTACTAATTTAGGAAGAAATCATTTAAGTACAATATATTTTAGGTTATGAAATCTCATCTTTTTAATGAGTAGTGAGTACATCTTATGTGAATCATGAAGCGAATGTAGATAATACGATTCACCCAAACCCCAATACTTACCTCTTTTTGGAAAACTATTTCATCACCTGTCAATGATGGACTTACCTCATAATCTGATCATGCATGACTGTAACAATGCATCACCCTCTAAACCTTTGCCTTTTCCAATCGTCATTGCCTACCTTTACTTGGACTAATACGTGTGTGCACCCGCCCTGAAGGTGTAATTTTAATGATGGAGCGTGATTGTGGCTAATAGGGCAATGGGTGGATGGCTCTACCATCATAAATCTCTCGGCAGACCCTTTGAATTCTTGATTATGATATTTTTTTGAGGTTTAGATAGAGAGTTGGGGTGAATTCAAATAGAAATGGCACCAGTAAGGATTGAACCACTATTTGTGAATGAAATAGAGAAAACGATCGAGCATAGAAACAATCTTGCAATACTACAGGAATCCGGCTTTTTCCCATTTCTGCAAAAATTTGATGGATTTTACACAACCTTGGCACTAGAATTCGCTAGAACATTTGATGGAAGCAGATCCAAGGCAACTTCGCTGGAATTTGTAGTCACGGAAGAATCCACATCTCAGGCTACAAGCTTAGCAACAGTGGGTGAACAATGGTTTAAGAAGGAGAATATTGAGAAGAAGTGGTGGCACTGATTCCTAGTCAACCAAAAGCTAAAGGTGGACTGGAAGAACGGGCTTCTGCGAAGCGCTATTCTCGGGAAATGGAAAGACCTCCTTTACATATTTAAGAGGTTTCTTACCTCTCAGGGCCATTATTTGTTGACTTTTGTGTATCATATATGTTTTCTGTTGCATTTTGAGTCGGGAAAAATCTATCATATACGTCTTTTGTTGCATTTTGAGTGAGGAAAACTCATCAATTTCCCCTATTATCTGCTCAATACCTTGGAGAAAATGTTGAAAGGTGTTCAGAGAGGGAAGTCAAGTCAGGTTGCATGCTGGTTGTATCATCACAGGCTGATCGCAATTTTAGTTAAGAAGGAGATGGAGGTAAAAAATGTGACCTGGAAATCATTTTTGGAGTTTCAAGGATGAGGTGCAGGGAATTCATCCGAAAAAATGAATGCATGAAAGAAAGTAAAATCAAAGACTCTAACCTCGCACCCTACCAAGACAAAAAGCAAGGAAATATCATTGCAGACAAAGGAGCGATCTATCAAAGAAACTTCGTACTCAGTAAAAACAATGACCAGGATCTCGGCTAAGAAAAGGACTTCCACATTGGGGGCGGGTCAGGTTCAGTCGACCTCCCCGATATTGTTGGACAATTCACCACCTACTTCACTAGGTGACCATAACCTCTCGATTCTCGCTGAGGCGGCAGCTCATATAGTGGTTAATGAAGGCTATGTAGAGAAGGAGGACGACATACCCCTGTCAACCTTCCCTCATAAGATAAGGAAGAGAAACATTACACTGAGTGCAAGAAGAGACCCTCCAGAGGGTCAGGTAGATGATGAGGCGTAGAATATTGAAGCCCTCGATAATTTTGATGTGCAGGGTACTGAAACCCCTGATGAGTTGGATGCGTAGGGTACTAAAGCCCCTGGTAAGATGGACGTGTAGGGCACCGAGACCCTTGGTGACATGGATGTTCCGAGTGCCAAAACCCTTGGTGACAATGAAGCTCCGGGCACTGAAGGCCTTGATGATATTGAAATGCAGGAACTAGGTGGCCAAGATAACTTTGACCCTGGTGATTATGGCACGTGTTTAGAATCAATTGTAGATAATATGTTTACATAGGGAGAGTTGGGAACAAAAAATTCCACCCTCTATCTGAACAGTCGGATAGAAGAGCTCGAGCAACGAATTCATGGCTTGGAAGCCTTAAACTAAGCCATGAAGGAGAAGGATACAGTGCAGAAGCAAGACGTTACATAATTGGCAAAATAATTCAAGGAGAAGAAATGACAAGTCAAGATATGGAAGTTTCGAGCATCAAGGTGCTTTAAATGTCTTAAAAAGGCGACAAGGCGACTCAAGAAGGCTCGAGGTAAGAAGATGACGATAGTGAAATTTGGGATCAGCATACAGGTTCAGGATTGAAGGGAGGCTCCTTGTTTTTATTTTTGCAGTAGGTAAAGGTTGTGTGAGGACACACAACATCTTAAGGATGGGAGGATGTTGGTAGGCTAAAATACTTCATTTTTTACCCCCTTCCTACTTCAAAACCAGAACCTTAGACCTATATTTTATCCTCGCAAACCTCCTTATTCCTGCACTATTCCAAGAGTCATGTCTATTCCTGCACTAGATTTATTTTTCATATTTAAGGTTTACGAATCACTTAATTAATAATTTTAATATATTTTATGCCTTTAATATTTTTTGCAACTAATACATTATCTCCTAAATTATTTTATATGCAAATGTATTAATCGTTTCATTAGCATGGTCGAGTGCAGGTAGGATTCCTGCACCGTTGGCAACTGCTCGCTCCTAAACTCCGGTGACAACTCACTACCTAACGCAAGCATATCGTTCCAATTTGTCTTATTCGATTGTGGTCATACCGAGTTGGACTCAGAGTGGAGTAAATTCAGGGATATGGTTGAGATTAGGTCGCGAGCCAACGACTATATTAGCACTTCGTTAGAGCTGCATGCTTCTTTTGTAACGCTATAGTTATTTTGTTTCAACAGAAGTGCTTGGATTGGAATGACTGTATGTAATTTCATTATGGCCGCAGGCCTAAGTGTTATATAAAATGTATATTTTAGATAGGAATTAGCGAGTGATAGCAATGCTATTGTAACTCTGGTGCAATTGTGATTTTTCTGTTGTTGCCCTCGTTCCGAGCTGGATTCGATCTCATGATGTACTTTTTCTTATTTGAAATTAATAAAAATATGTTGCGCCATGTTATTTTCATCCTGTGTGTCTGCTCAACTTAGTGTTCCTAAATTGATGTCATAAATTTTCAACCAGGGCTAGTAAACTGTTGAAGTGAAGTGCACTATATGTGCCTAGGTATCTGCTTCCTACTTCGTTGTGTTTAGTGTTTTTGGTTTTGTGTTTTTATGCTAAGAGGAAAAGAACTAAGTGTCTAACAAAGGGAAGTTACTGGTCACACTAAAACAGAGAAAAGGCTATTCTAAACTATGTATGGCATCTAAGAACAGAAAATGCAAAACTTGTCAAGAAAAATAACTCATAACATGAACTCAGTCCAATTCATTCATTAGAATTATGTTGGAATAGCTTGAGAAAAGGATAAGCTTAATGCAATGAGGTTCTTCTAAGTAAACAACAACTTACAATATCACAAAAATCTCATCCATGGTTAGAAATTTGTTGGAACACAATTGGAAAAGATTATCTGTAGCATAGTAAGGAACTCTACTCTAAATTAACTTATGACACTGAAATTAATCCATTCTACAACTCAAATTGTCACTACTAAGCCTCATTCGAGAGTTAGAAATATTTTGGAATAGTTTTGGAAGAAGGCTATTTGTAAAATTATAAGAAATTGCAGAACAGTCAAGGCCTTGAACTGATATCACTAATTCCTATCCATATGATGATGTGTTGGAAGAGATTAATACCAAGATTAATTTGTAAATAATGAAGGCCTTGAAGTCTAATGCAACAGAACTAAAATACAGCTAACTAATAAAACTTAAAATACATTAAACAGAACTGAAATAGAATGCAATCAATCAAACTTGAAATACAGTGAACAGAACATAACTAGAATGCAATTAATCTCCAAAGTTTTATAGATGAAATAAAGTGCAACTAATCACTGAAATAGTACAGCTCTATCTCATTCGGTGTTAGTGATATTTTGGAACAATTCATAAGAACAAGACTGGTTGTAACATTTGATGTGAGTGAGCATAAAAACATAACGTTCAGGAAAATGCAACTAAGCTCTAAAATAATACAACTATGTCTCATTCAGTGTTAGTGATATTTTGGAATAATTCATAAGAATAAGACTGGCTGTAACATTTGATGTAAGTTAGCATAAAGCATGAAATTCAAAAAGCTGCTTGAATTAGTAATGAAACAGAGCTAAAGTTACTTATCTAAAAAATATGCACAGAGCTTCTCGGGCAGTAGGGGCCCTCTACCACCAGATTAGCATACAAATCTCCTCAAGATTGCCTTAGATCATGCAATGAAGTTGAATGTCTTTCATTAAAGGGAAAATACTTCAGAAACAGAGTATTACGGACTTTTGAGATCTAACAACAAAACATCAATCTAGCTAACTGTCTCTCGGTCTCCCAAGTCATTCTTATAAAAGAAATACATAACTACCCTTGAGAGGAAATAGGGATAAGTGTCTTTCCCAATTAAAATCAAATTAGAACTCTTGTGGAAGCCTCGTACTCTTGCTGAAGACATCTGTAGAGTTCTTGTCCCGGTAGAAGTCTACCTCTTAGTTTTGATTTCTTCCACGTGCATAACCACTTGGAGATTTTTACTCAGACTTCATAGGGGACAAGTAATGATGTAGATGAAGTCTGGATTTCAACCATATGTGTTTTTCCTCTAAGTGACACCTGTAACATGTGTAAACATGAAGATAGTTGCGGAATAGGCGACTGGCTACAAAATGGCTGCATTCTGTAGCTAAGTCTAGTCAAAAATTACTACAACAACAAAACCACGAAAATATAGCAAGTCAGTAATTATATGCATTCCTAAAGTGACTTTAATTAATCCTATTGATCTTTTAAGCCTGCAACTGATAAAGGACAAAGGAATTGAAGTGAAATTTGGTGAAAGAGAAGGACATCTTTGGGGCTCAACATACCCCCACTGCAAGGCTTTTTCATGTTCTCATGCAATCAATTCATGTATTCTGAGACTTCTGCTAGGACATCTAGGCTCCTTCTTCTGCTTTGCCTGATATTCCATGGCCTCCTAGGCTTCCTTATGACCAACTTGAATCTCAAATTTATAAGTGCCCTACTCAACTTTTTGTTTTTCTTCTTCAGCTTCTCACTAGCCTTGTACAATTTTTCCATTCGTAGAGAGAGAGTTGTATTCATATCACTTTTCAGCTTAACCTGTTCCCTTAAAATTTCATTTTCATTCTTTATATGCTTGTTGAGTACTTCTAATTCATATTTGTCTCTTCTTAGTACATCAATTGCAGATTCTGGTGGGCTAGGAGTTCTTCCTCTACTTCCTGAGGCTCTCTTTTCTAATGACTCGACATAATTATAGATTTGTTGTTGTGATGGGTTTATCTCTGGAGTTCCTTCATCAAGATCTTCTTCGTACTGGTACTTAGGTGATCTAGCAGTTGGTGTCTCTCCATCCTCAATGTTTATGATTCCCGTTTGTCTAACCTCTGTTTTCTTCAATATACCTCTAAGCATGTGGCTTCGTCTTGGTTGAGATGGTCCTTCACCTCTCTCCTTGGCATACCTTCTTATCATCTTCTCCTTTTTAAGTTGTTTCTTAATTTCAGCCAATTTCTCAAAAATTATCTCCTCACTGTCCTCTTGTATGGACTTACCAGTTTTAGTTTCAATAGATTTGGAAATTTTCCCTCTCCTGCTTCTTCTTGTAAGTTTGCCTTCAGATGGAGATTCCTTGGGTTCTTCAAAGTGATTGCTCACTAGAAACTCATCCCAATTGTCTCCCACTTTTCTCAAATGATGTTCAATTAGGATTTTAACTAGGCCATGGTGATACAAAGTGGTTTCCAAGAATTGAACCCTTTTTTGAACATTAGAGGCCATTCTCTTTAGGCTATGAAGTAAGAAAAAGGGTAAATTGATTTCTTCATCTAAGAAATGCATCATTAGCCGAATATGATAAATATATAAGGTACCAAACCTTCCCTCACAAGTTATAAACTTTTGCAAAATGAGCAACATATTCTGCCATTTATTCTTCAGTGCTGAGCTAGGAATGCCCTTCTTAAAAATTGAAATATCCATACCTGGTGTTTTGAGCATTTGCCTCCATGCCTCATTATGAAATTCCTTATTTTTGAACCATCGTTCACCTTGCCTTGGTAATTCTGCTACCTCTGCAATGAAGGATTCTGTAATAGTGAATTTGATATCTCCTATTTCAACTTCGGCTCCATTGAAGGGCCGTGCAAATGTCTTAGTTATTTCCTTATGAAAACAATTGAAATTTTCCAAAAACTGTAACCACCCAACTTGCTGTAGCATTTCTCTAATTTGTGGGTAACCCTCTAAGTATTTTGTTTCAACTGTTTCAGACCTTACGATGAGACCCATGGCTTCTCTTCTCAACCTTCAATTTACTGCTCTTCTATCCATGGTGAAAATGGCTGTTAGATAGTTGTTTTTACCCCAAAGGTGCCTTCTCTGTTTATGCAGTAGGAATTAGCTACGGAAGGATGAAATGAATAGGTTATATAATGAGTGAAATATGGTGAGGGTGATTCACACGAATTAATGATTTTGAGAGCCATCATGGAAGAAAATACCGTGGAAACATCTCATGAGAAATTCAAAATCATCACTGAATACTCTGGGCTAGTGACGTGACCGAATAGGTCACTTCAGTATTTAACCGTTAAGTTTTAAATGATGATTTGATATGGCAGAATGGAAGGGATTTTGTCCAAAGTTTTTATGATATATTTAATAGGCATGATCAACACGAATAATCAAAACAACTTTTTGAATCATACATGACTTAACTATACTATAACTTTCATATTCTGTCATCATAATAATTTCACAACTTTACCTTTGCCTTTCCTTTAATTTTTGTGGTTTTAATATGCTTTTTCTTCCTTTGAAAATCGTTGATTCTTCAGTCTTCATAATCCCTTTGATTTTGCTTATTGTCATAGGTGTGCAGGATCAATTTGCTGCTGAACAAGTGATTATTGGATAGTTTCCTTCAGGGTATCTGGCTGCAGAATGTCTGGCTGGCTGCAGAATGTCTAACTGGCTGCAGAATGTACCTGTAGGAGCTTTGAAACATGAAATGAAATGATTTGAAACATGGATGGAGTGTATTATGAAATGGATTAGAATGGATCATGAAATATGGTGTAATGGAGCATGAGTGAAGTGAAATGTAATGGAATGAAAGAGATCAAATTTTAAAAGTTTGAGATGAAAATGAGGTGGACCATGGAATGGAATGAATGAAGTATGGATGAAGGGAGTGAATGAAATATGAATGAAGTGAGACATGATGGAGTGAGACTTATGATTTTGTGATAGCTGCTTGCAGAAAAAAGAACAAATTTGAAAATCTAAAGTGTCAGAGGGATTCTGATTTTCACTTTATCTTTTCATGTTTATCTTTTCACTTTAGTTTTCATGTTTATAATTTTTTTTTTTTTTCATGCATTTGAATTCAGAAAATTCAACTAAGTTGATGAAGAAGAAAAATTCTTCTTCATTAACTTCACATCACTGTTTTCCTGGAATCTCTTGACAAATTATTCTCTTGAAAGTGGCTTATGATACAGCTTCAACCTATGACCATTTACAAGAAAAGTGACCTTCACTTCATCTATTGTCCTGATTTTTATTGCTCCATTGTCAAAAAAATTCATAACTTCATATGGCCCAAGCCAATGTGTTTGGAATTTACCCTGAAAATCTTTGAACTTTGAATCAAACAAGAGAGCCCAGTCACCTTCTTTGAACTTCTTTTCTTTGATGTATTTATCATGCCATCTAGTCCTTTGTTGTTGGACTATACTTTTTTTCTGGACTGTATCTTGTCTGATCTCATCCAATTCATTAATCTGCTCCAATCAGTGCTTTTGTGCTTCTGTTAGATCAAGTCCTAGCTGAACTTCCATTTTAAAAGTTTGAATCTGAAACTCTATGGGAAATAAAACTTGTTTTCCATAAACAAGTTCATAAGGAGTATGGCCTATTGTGCTTCTCCATGTAGTTCTATAGGCCCACAAGGCTTCAGGAAGCCTGTCTGCCCAATCTCTTCTATGTAAATGAACAGTCTTTGTTAGGATCCCTTCAATGACTTTATTAGTAGATTCCACTTGACCATTTTCTTGTGGATGATAGGGAGTAGATTTTCTGTGTCTGATATTGTACCTTTCCATCATTTGTTCCACTAGCCTTGATGTGAATTGAGCTCCTTGATCTGAAACAATTTCCCTTGGGACACCAAAATGAGTAAAAATATCCTCAAAAAGAAAATTAACTACAGATGCTTCAGTAGCAGAAAGTAATGGCTTGGCCTCTACCCATTTGGTAACATAATCAGTGCAAACTAATATATATTTTTTTTGTCTTGATGGAGGACTAATAGGTCCTACAAAATCTAAGGCCCATTTCTCAAAAGGTTCAATATGTACCTGAGGTTGCAATGGCATCTCACCTGAAGGAGAAGGTTTCCCTACCCTTTGGCAACTGTCACACCTTTTGACATACTCTTTAGCATCTTTAAAAAGGGATGGCCAATAGTATCCTAAATGAAGGACCTTATAAGCTGTCCTTTTATCAGCAAAGTGTCCGCCACAAGGTTCATCATGACATGCCTTGAGGATCTTAGGCATCTCATCTTCCCGAACACATCTCCTAATGATAAAATCTGGACCTGTTTTGTATAACTCATTAGCAACCCATGAATATTTTGCACTATCATAAATGATCTTTCTTTTGTCTCTTGCATTCATTATTGAAGGAAATTTCCCTGAAACTAAATAATTAGCAATGTCAGCAAACCAAGGAGTTTGAGTAGAAATTGCAAAAATATATTCATCAAGGAATTGATCTTCAACTGGAGTATTGTCTTTGATGTTTTGGAGTCTAGATAGGAAATCAGCTACTGTGTTTTGTTTTCCAGGCCTATCTAGAATGGTAATGTTGAATTCTTGTAAAAGCAATAACCATCTTATAACTTTGCCATTAGTAATTGATTTGTTCATTAAGTATCTAATTGTAGAATGATATGTGTGAACAAAAGTTTCATAGCCTGTTATATAGTGTCTGAATTTGTTTATGGCATGAACAACAGCTAAAAACTCTTTTTCAGTTACAGTATAGTTTAACTCTGCAGGAGTCAAATTTTTACTGGTATAGTAGATGGCATAAGGAATCAGGTCTTTTTGTCCTAATACTGCTCCTAGAGCTGTATCTGAGGCATCTGTTGAAATATGAAAAGGTAACTTCCAGTTAGGTCCCCTTAAAATAGGTGCTTCAGAGATTTTTGTTTTCAAGGTCTCAAAGGCTAACTGGCAATCAGGATTCCACTTGAATTCACAGTCCTTGGTAAGTAATTTGAAAAGTGGAGATGTTATCTTGGTGAAGTTTTCTATAAACCTTCGATAATATCCTGTAAATCCGAGAAAACTCCTAACATCTTTTTGACAACTTGGAATAGATAAGTTAGAGATGACTTCAACTTTTGACTCATCAACTCTAATCCCATCCCCTGAAATGTGATGCCCCAAAACAATTCCTTCAATAAACATCATAAAACACTTCTCATGACTTAGTGAAGATTTGCTTCTTTACATCTCTTTAAAACTTTTTCCAAGTTTACTAAGGCTTCTTCAAATGTGTTTCCATAAACTGTGAAATCATCCATATATACCTCCACAGAATCATGTATTAGATCTGAAAAAATTCCTAGTACTGCCCTTTGAAATGTTGCAGGTGCATTGCATAGCCCAAATGGCAATACTCGGTAAGCATAGGTACCCCAAGGACAAGTAAATGTGGTTTTGTCTTGATCTTCAAGTGCTACTTGAATTTTGTTATAACCACTAAACCCATCTAAAAATGAGAATTACTTTTTGCCAGCTAATGTATCTAACACCTGATCTATGAAAGGTAGGGGAAAATGATATTTAAGAGTAGCTTTGTTTAATTCTCGGTAGTCAATACATACCCTCCGTTTACCATTTTTCTTTGGCACAATTACCAAAGGAGAAACCCACTGACTATATAAAATGGGATAGATAAAGTTGACATTTAACAATTTCTGCAATTCTTCTTTAACAATTTCCCTAAGATCTGGATTCATCCGTCTTTGAGGTTGTCTGATTGGTTTACAATTTTCCTCTATGTAGATGTGATGAGTGCAATTCTTAGGGCTTATCCTTTTCATATCAGTGTACTCCCATGCATATGCAGAAGAATGTCTCTGTAAGATCTTGACTAGCTCTTCTTGTTGATATTTCTCTAGGTTCTTGTTTATGTTTAAATTTTTTCCTGGAAATATCTCAATTGTATAACTGCCAAATTTATCTATGGAATAAAGAGACATCTGTCTTGATGATAAACACTCAATGTTGGATTCTTCTTGAAATTTTTCATGTTTGTATTTTGAAGAGGATTCAAAGTTTTCTAAGGTATTCAGAATCTGGGTATCTTCACTAATTTCTGAAATTGTGAAGAGAGGTTGTATGTCTTCTTCATCCTCAATCCATTGAGTATCATCTAATTCTGTAATTGTCTTTGCTAGAGGATACAAGGTAAATTTCTTGGTTGAACTACCATCAGAGATGTACATATCACCGAATCTACAACTAATGAAAGCATCAGCTGTAGCTAACCAAGGTCTTCCTAATATAATAGGATGCCCTCCTATATTATTCTTAGGAGTTAGGATCATAAAATCCACAGGATACTCCCAAGAATCTAGGGACACTGGAATGTCTTCTATTACCCCATCAGGTTTGATCACAGATCTGTCTGCTAATTGTAATAATGTGGGTGTAAAAAGAAGATTAGGAGGTTTTAGTTTATCCATGATTTGTCTACTCATGATATTGATTGCTGCTCCTAAATCAATAAGTGTGTTTTGGATCTCAGTTCCATTGATGTGTATCTTAACAACTGGATTTCCTGGGTCTAGATACTTTGGAATGGCAATCTTACCCATCATGATATCTACTATTTTTCCTGCCAGTTGAATTTTCTTTGTCTCTCTTATTCTTTTTCTTTTTTTCTTCATGCTCAACTCCTTTATTGTCTTTTCTAAGATTGGAATTTCCTTGATAGCTTGCAATAATGGGATCTTAATACAAACATTTCTCAGCTCATCTAGGAAATCATAATTAGGCACCATAATTTGTTTTTCTACACCTCTATCAATTTGTAATATTTCTGGAAAGGGAGGTGTAGAAATGGATGTTGATGGCTGTTCTAATATAGGAGTTGAAATTATTGGTTCTTTTTGTTTTGATTTTTCAAAGTTTAGGTCTTGGAAAGGTGTGTTCTCTTCAAGACTTTTATTCACTAGTAGAGAATCTTCCTCAGAGTTGTTTTGCTCTTGTATGATTACAGAAGGTTTCTTCTTTTCAAGTATTCTTCTAGACCTAAGTTGAAAATCACTAAGGTCTAAAGGAGTAATCAAATAAGTTGGAAACTGTTGGCCTTATATCATGTATGTATTCTGAGGATTTTTATTGTTGGGGTTTGGTATGGGTTGGGCGGGAAAATAATTTGTTTTCTAAGGAAATGGTAATGTAAGTGGTGGATTTTGAGGATTTTGTTGAAAATTTTGTTGAGGAGGGAAATGTGGATATGGTGGATATTGATAGTACTGAGAGTGTCTTCCATAGGGATTTTGTGCTCCTTGTGCCCAATTTTGAGATTGATTTTGGAATTGGGGCCAAGATTGCTGCCAAGAATTCCAATTTGGTGGGGGTTGATTATACATCTGATCATGGAATCCTTGTGTTTGAGGTCCTTGCCACGGCCTTCTAGAGACAAAATTGAGAGATTCTGTGGAATTTGTAGAGGTTTCTTCTTGAAAGACAGCTTTAAGAACAGGAAGTGAAGGAAAACTCTTGGTCTCATGTTTTTCTGAAAAAATTACACAGGTCTCTACTACTTTTGCATCCAAAGGGCACTCTCTCAAGGCATGCTTCTTTCTACATTTGGGAAAAAATATTGCTAGGGAATCAGATTCAGATTTTTGCTTGTTTTGTTACTTTAGGGTGTCTATTTGTTCACTAAGACTCCCTAAAATATCATATTTGAATTCATCAAGCATATGTCCTATTTCTGCCCTACTTACTGTCCCAGAAGCAGACTTACTTGCCCTTGCAAGAGCAGGGTCTCTTGGTCCTTTTAGAGTTTTAGATTTCCCTCTTGAAAGGTTGATACATAATTCAGCTATTTCAAGTAATGTGAGCTGAGATATATCCCCTTTTCCCATCATGTTAAGGATATCTAACCATTCATCCCTAATTGTCTTCAACAAGAGAGATTTCAAAGTATCTTGGTCTAATTTTTCCATTTTTTCCCTCTTGATGTTATAGTTAAACCTCTCTAGCAAATCTTCAAGATTTTCATCCTATTTTTGTAACATTTTAAACACTTCCTCCTTATGGTTGACTTGCATACAGTAATCCAAATACCTCTCTAAAAATGCATGTTTCATTTCTTCCCATGTCCTAATAGAACTGTTGATCAAACTCATAAACCATTTTAATGTTGCTCCTTTCAATGTTGAAGGGAATAGTTTAAGTTTTTTCGCATCTTGTAAGTAATCATAGGTTCTACATAGGACTTCAAATTCAAATAGAAAGGTTTCAGGATCTTCAGTTTTGAGTCCATAAAAGTTTGGAAGGACAGAGGGAAAAAAAAATTTCATAGTTGCATTAGTTTCTTCATCTACTATAGGAAACCCAAAAGAGCTTCCCATTTCTCTTCTACCTCTTCCTCTGCCTCCTTCTTCACCTCTACCTCCTTATGCTTCTGCACCTCTACCTCTACCCCCTCCAAATAGTGTGTGTTCTCCATTAAAGACTCCTCCTCCCCCTTCTTCTTCCATAGTTGATTCTTCTGTGGAAGTTGAAAAGTTTATGTCCCTAGCAGGGGTCCCTGAATCTTCTTCTAAGACAGGTTCAGTGGATAAAGTGGAAGGTCTTTCTAATGGAATATTTGATCTTAAGTCCTCTGGAAGTCTAGGATCAGTAAAGGATGGAATGTGGGTTTGAGTTGGAGGTGTGCTGCCTCTTGGTCTTGGTGGAACAAGTGGTGTTCTAGGAATCAAGCTTCTGCTTCTTATGAATCTACCCCTTGAGTCTCTTTCTCTACACATATCATTGTTTTTGGGAGGTAAGAAACAAGGCTACCTAGTTACACTTCCCCGGCAACGGCGCCAAAATGTCTGCTCAACTTAGTGTTCCTAAATTGATGTCATAAATTGTCAACCAGGGCTAGTAAACTGTTGAAGTGAAGTGCACTATATGGGCTTAGGTATCTGCTTCCTACTTCATTGTGTTTAGTGGTTTTTTTAGTTTTTTTTGTTTTGTGTTTTTATGCTAAGAGGAAAAGAACTAAGTGTCTAACAAAGGGAAGTTGCTGGTCACACTAAAACAGAGCAAAGGCTATTTTAAACTATGTATGGCATCTAAGAACAGAAAATGAAAAACTTGTCAAGAAAAATAACTCATAACATGAACTCAATCCAATTCATTCATTAGAAGCATGTTGGAATAGCTTGAGAAAAGGATAAGCTTAATGCAATGAGGTTCTTCTAAGTAAACAACAACTTACAATATCACAAAAATCTCATCCATGGTTAGAAATTTGTTGGAACACAATTGGAAGAGATTATCTGTAGCATAGTAAGGAACCCTACTCTAAATTAACTTATGACACTGAAATTAATCCATTCTGCAACTCAAATTGTCACTACTAAGCCTCATTCGAGAATTAGAAATATTTTGGAATAGTTTTGGAAGAATGCTATTTGTAAAATTATAAGAAATTGCAGAACAGTCAAGGCCTTGAACTGATATCACTAATTCCTGTCCATATGATGATGTGTTGGAAGAGATTAATAACAAGAATAATTTTTAAATAATGAAGGCCTTGAAGTCTAATGGAACAGAACTAAAATACAACTAACTAATAAAACTTAAAATAGATTAAACAGAACTGAACTAGAATGTAATCAATCAAACTTGAAATACAGTGAACAGAATTTAACTAAAGTGCAATTAATCTCCGGAGTTTTACAAATGAACTAAAGTGCAACTAATCACTGAAATACTATAGCTCTATCTCATTCGGTGTTAGTGATATTTTGGAACAATTCATAAGAACAAGACTGGCTGTAACATTTGATGTGAGTGAGCATAAAAACATAACATTCAGGAAAATGAAACTAAGCTCTAAAATACTACAGCTATGTCTCATTCAGTGTTAGTGATATTTTGGAATAATTCATAAGAATAAGACTGGCTGTAACATTCGATGTAAGTTAGCATAAAGCATGAAATTCAAAAAGCTGCTTGAATTAGTAATGAAACAGAGCTAAAGTTACTTATCTAAACAATATGCATTGCATGTGAGTTTCTCGGTAGTAGGGGCCCTCTACCACCGGATTAGCATACAAATCTCCTCGTGATTGCTTCCACTGCGGCTAAAGTTGAATGTCTTTCTTATTAAAGGGAAAATATATCAAATGTTATATTGCTTGACTTTTTGAGATCTAACAAAACATCATCTAGCTAACTCGTCTCTGCCTCCCGAGTCATTCTTTACAAAGAACACATAATTACCCTTGAGAGAAAATAGGGATAAGTGTCTTTCCCAATTAAAATCAAATTAGAACTCTTGTGGAAGCCTCATACTCTCGCTGAAGACATCTGTAGAGTTCTTGTCCCGGTAGAAGTCTACCTCTTAGTTTTGATTTCTTCCACGTGCATAACCACTTGGAGATTTTTACTCAGAATTCGTAGGGGACAAGTAACGATGTAGATGAAGTCTGGATTTCAACCATATGTGTTTTTCCTCTAAGTGACACCTGTAACCTGTGTAAACATGAAGATAGCTGCGGAATAGGTGACTGGCTACAGAATGGCTGCATTCTGTAGCTGAGTCTAGTCAAAAATTACTACAACAACAAAACCACGAAAATATGGCAAGTCAATCATTATATGCATTCCTAAAGTGAATTTAATTAATCCTATTGATATTTTAAGCTTGCAATTGATAAAGGACAAAGGAATTGAAGTGAAATTTGGTGAAAGAGAAGGACATCTTTGGGGCTCAACACTGTGTTTTAATTATTTATTGATGCGTCACTGAGTGTTAAATTTTCAAATTTCCTAAGACGAGAAACAAGCGGGTTGGCTAGGGCCCAGCCAACCTAGCTTGTTCTCCCTCTCACTTTCATTTCGTCAAAGGTGTGCATTGATTTCGTTTAAATGAAAAGCGTGGATTAAGCTTATGTTTCATTCTTTCACAATATTTATGGTTCTATTACAATGATAATCAATGTGTGATGGATCCGTGGTGTGAATGTTAATTAAGTTTGATTTACCTTCAATAATTTCCTTTTCCAAATATTAGTTCACTTCTTCCTGGATCGTGCAAGCACATTATTCCTGCACTAGTGCATTTACAATTATACAACTTGATTTTGTTGGTTCATCACAACAAAGATTTTTCATTCCTTTCTTTCACAGAAATTCGATAAATTTCTGCAAGTGAGTGTTCATTATCAGATAGAAGTATTTTTAATATAAAGAGTTAAAATATTAGGGATTAAATATGATTTGGTAATCAAGGAATGAATGATGTTAGAATGCATTGATATGTACCTGCACTTTACACTTTTAAGGAAAGGATTAAAAATCATTTTGAATTATTAAAGTGAACCTTTCTGAGTTAAAAAAAAAAAAGGTAGATTTGATTTATGTGGGTAACTATCACAGGGATAAATCATGTTGTCATACTTAGATAAATTCTTTGACTGCATGAAAGAGTTCCTTGATTGAAGAAAGTGTGCTTTGGCTTCTGAATTTCATTTTTATTTCGAAGTTTATTTTCATTTCAAAGTTCAGTGTGGTTGAAGAATTCTTTTGTTTGTGGAATTTATTTTAGAGTTCTATTCGCCCTTGCAAATTATTTTCATAGTTAGCACACTCTTTATTTTTTTCCTGAAATTAATTGGAAAACTTGGTGCAAGAACCTTTGAAGTTCCTGTACAGGAACCAATATCTTGATACAGGAATAGAGTGCTCTAGTCCTAAGGCTGAGATCCCCTTCATAAATACATAAATCTCCAGTATAAGTGTAAAATATACTTCCAACACATAAGGCTTGTGCTTGTACTAGTGCAAGCAGATTGCAGGAGTACAGGAATAACAGCTTAGTGCAGGAAGGAAAATCATTAAATAAGGAAAATCTCTTCAAGGGCCCAATTTCTAATCTGTTAACAACTATACTGAAGATAAACATTAAATTTTACTTCGGTAATTAGGATTGTTTGCAGTAGTTTGAAAGTTTCTTTCATTGGTTTCTTCACAAAGTACTTTCTTTCATATTACAACACTATAATTTCTTTGGTGTAAATTTATGTGTGGTATTTCTTTCTGATTCTGCAAGATTGCAATTAAGGTAGGAATAGAGATAGGAAAAGTTCATACCATTTCTGGAATTTCTTGTGCTTCATCTCTAAGTTTACGAAACCCCCAGGTTGACAATTAAGTGTTGAAGGAGTTTGTGTAACTGTAATTCCTGCACCCAACAATTACAACTATTTCACCTCAGTTAATTCTTTCAAGTTTTCTATTGATGTGTAATTTCGAATTTCTCCTAAATTAACAAGGGAAACTTAAACTAGGAATTTTTTGGTGCATTTTCAACACTCCTTCTCAGTAATAAATGGATTATGAGATACCAAAATCCTACCTCTATGGAACTCAAATTTTCCTCTTGACAAAGCCTTTGTAAAAATATCTACATCTCATTCCTCTATATGAATGTATTCCAACAACATGATCCGCCTATTCACATATTCTTGTAGCTGGTGGTACGAGATATCTATGTGCTTGGATATATCCTGAAAAATTGGATTTTCAGAGAGTTTGATACAACTATGATTGTCACAGTAAATCACAGTAGGATCCATATTCTAACCAAATAACATAACAATAATCTTCCTCATCCATATCGTATCACATGTTCCTTGAATGGTAGCAATGTACTTTGATTCTGCTGAGTTGAGTGCCACAAATCTCTTCTTCCTGTTGTACCAAGAAATTGTTGTTGACCCAAAACTGAAAATTCATCCTGATGAGCTCTTCCTGTATGATGGACTCCCTAACCAATATGCATCTGTGAATCCTTAGAAATTCACTCCATTTTTCAGTCTATACCAGAGTCAAAACTAAGTAGTGCCTCTTAGGTTTCTCAGCACATGTTTTACTGCCTTCCAATACAGTTTGGTTGGCTTAACCATTGCTTGACTAAGCTAGCTAACTTCATAACACATGTATGGTCATTTTTTCACAAAATACATAAGTGAACCTACAAGTTTCCTACAAATAATATCCTCCACTTCCTCATGTGAAGTGGCATCCTCCTTCCCCCAAATTCCTGCTAAAGGAGTGCCCATGGGTTTTCTACTCTCCATGCAAAAATTCCTCAATATCATGTTGGCATACTTTCCTTGAGAGAAAAATAGTTCCCCATCTCCTTTCCATAATTCCAAACTTAGGAAATATTGCATGAGCCCCATGTCCTTCATCTAAAATTATCTTGTAATATCCTCCTTGCAAGAACTGGTCAACTTATCATAACCAATTAAAATAAAATTATCGACATATAATACTATAATCAACAATTTACCTTCAACAAAAATATGGTAAAGTTTTGCATCTACTTCATTTTGGGTCAAGCCCGACAGAGTGAGATATTTGTCGTTCTTGGTGTACCAAGAATGAGGTTCTTGCTTCAATCCATACAATGCTCACTTGATTCTGCGCACATGAGACTCTCTGTCGAAGGTCTCAAATCCTTCTGGTTGCTCAATGTACACATCTTCCTCAATCACTCCATAGAGGAATGTTGTATTCACATCCATCTGATGAATATTTCGTCCCATGTGTGTTTCCACTGCTAGAATTTATATGATAGAATAGTAGCTTGCTATTGGAGCAAAGGTCTCCTCATAGTCAATTCCCTCCACCTAAGAGAACCCCTTGGCCACAAATCTAGCCTTATGTTTCTAGATGCTTATATCTACTGCTTTCTTCACTTTGTAGATCCATCTTGAACCCACCACTAATTTTTCCTCTCATATTGGGAACACTTCCCAAACAATGTTTCTGATAATGGAATCATATTCCTCTACCATGGAATCAACCCATAGTGGTTACTACACTACTTCCTTGAATGAGGATGGTTTTGTATCTATTACCTCACTCACTAGGGACATGTAGAAAATGTACTGAACCATTGACCTCTTTTTTCTTGTTGTGATGTGGGTGCTCCCACATTCTCTCTAGCATCATGCAATAATCATTCATCTTCCTTGGTTCACTTACTTCCTTCTCTGGATGTCTCTTCTTGAGTGGGTCTCTCCACTCTCTTCTCCTCTTCTTATGGCTACTCCACAATATCCTAAGGTTATTCCTTTGGAGCCAAAAGCTCCTGATATGAATGCAACTAAAGCTCCCTCTCAAGAGAACACCCCATTGCCTTCTCCTCATCAAACTTCACATTTCTACGAAACAATTTCATCCTGAGAGATGGAAAGTACACACGATAACTATGAGGTGTTCTTGTGTACCACACAAATATGCAACTCTGCCATCGGCTCTAGATTTTTCTTTGATTCCTTGGAAACATGACAGTAGACTGATATTCCAAAGATCCTGAAGTGTGACACATCTAGTTTCTTCCTTAAAAAATATTCATTTTCTGTACTCATACCAAGAATCCGATGAGGACTCCTATTCTACAAATAGACCATTGTGTTGCATGCTTAAACCCACAACTGTAGTGGTAGGCCTTGGTCATGAAACATCACCCTTTCTGCCCCCACAATACTTTTGTTCTTCCTCTCATCCACCCCATTCTGTTGTGGGTTGTGGGGTGTTGTCAATTCCCATCAAATGCCTTCCTTTGCACATAAATTTTTAAAATCATTCGACACATATTCACCATAGTTATCGATCATGAGAGCCTTCACTTTCCTGCCAATTTATTTCTCAACAAGTGATTTAAATTCAACAAACTTGGAGAATTTCTGGTATTTCTTTTTCATGAAGAAAATCCAACACTTCTGTGAGAAATCATATACATATATAACACAATACATGTGCTTGGTAGTGGAGGCTTTCAAGAAGGGTCCACATACATCATAATGGATCCTTTCAAGGATTGCATCTGCCCTGTTATCCTAATCATTGAAGGTGGCTTTTGTGCACTTCCCCAAGGTACGCCCTTTGCCTGTATTATGTTTCTCTAGTAATCCATAGGGGAGTCATGTGGTGATTTTTTGCATGATCTTCAAAGCTCCATGATCCAAATGGCCAAGTATCTATGCCATAATTCTTCAACATCTATGCTATGCACCTTTTCTGCCTTTGTAATCAAAGAAGCACAATCTTCCACATGAAACCTATATAGTATTCAATCAAACCACGATATGCTTCACTTATCGCATGGAGATGTGTCTTAGGAATTAAATTCCTTTTCTTAATATCACATCGTAGCCACTATATTCCAACACCATGATGGAAACCAAATTCTTCTTTAGACCCGAAACAAACATCACATCCTTGAGCCTGAGAGGGGAGCAAGACTCCCTCTGAAAAGTAATTTTACCATTACTAGATGCGCTATACCTCCCATCATCTCCCATATCGATGTGCATCTAGAGGTCTATCTCCTCCAAGACACTGAAATTTTTTTGGTTTCTCTTCATATAGAATTAGGAACCACTATCCAAATACCACACACTACCCATAATTTTTCTTTCCATGCATGCAATGAGGTGAATTCCAACTAAAATTGTGAATCCAAATATTCACCTGCCACTCCTCCTGAGGGCTTCTTTCATTCCTTCTTGTGTGGACACTTTGTGGCATAGTGTCCCAGTTCATGACAGTGAAAGCACTTGATTTGGACAAGTCTTTATTCTTGCCCCCTTGACTGTAATCTCCTTTGGATTGGGATTTCCTCCCTTTCCCTTTCTTTATCTTTCTATCCAAGGAAAATTTCTCCTTATCATCACACTTTGATGAGGTTTTGTCTCTATTTTTTTGCCCTATTTCTCCTTGCACCAGATCAGACCAGAATATTTCCCAATTTTGTAGCTTCTCCCTCCCATTTACTGAATCTTGGTAGTTGTGCCAGCTCTTGGTAAGGCCTAGAAGTGTTAGTCTTACCATATCATCTTCTACAACCATAACACCAACACTCCCAAGTTCATCTCGACATTGTGTTAACCTACTCAGATACTGTGGTATTGTCTCGCCCTTCGATATTCTGAAGCTTGTCCTTGAGTGCCAGCTTTGTTTGGTCACTAGTGTTCTGGGAAAAAAATTTCAAGTATTTCCACATTTCATATGGATTCTTTTTCCCATGGGGATTAGAGATAATATTGTCTATTACTTCCTCCAATACGATCCTCCTCACCTTGGCTACACTCTTTTTCCAATATGTTAGATTATGAGCATCAACTGTTGTTGGCTTCAGGATATCATTATCACTGAATTCCTTCAACCCATTATCTTCCATCACTTCCTCCATGTGGTCCTTCTAAGAAACATATTTTGAGCTTACCTCAATAGCATACTTGAGTCCTAGTCCATAGAAATCCATCCTACTAGCTCTGAAGAATTGATCATGAAAATTTGATCCTCCTACAAAGACAAATTCAAATTATCTTCTCTACTATGAATCCTACTCTAATACCATGTATAATTTTAATTTTGATTCAAAAATTCTCGTGTAATTTACCAAAATATAAGAATCAAATATACTCTACTCATCTGTGGAAGCAAATTTGAGATCGAACACACATATCAAAAACACGCATCGTGATTCAACACACATACATAGAGATTTATCTAGGGGAAAGAAACTATCAAAACCCCTTCTTATATGTATTGAATTAGTCAAAGAATCTAGATCAGTACAATATTCTTGCACAAGCTTGATCACAACCTACACCTATATCTTTTATCCTTCGTCTGACTAGATGACATTGGTCAACACTTAGCCGATTTTAAATCCTTCCAAGCTCTCATTTCTTGTGTTTTTCCTCAAGGAAATATCCCCTATTGTTTAGTAAATTCCTCAATCTATATTGCACAATTCCTTTAGGTCCTTCTTTGACTAGATGCACCACCTATACAAATTGGAATATTTTACAACTGATAGTACACTTCCCTTGAACTCCAATCTACACTTGGTAACTTGAACTCTATGCATGCATGAGTTAATTTAGGTTGATTTATCAGTTAACTAGTTAAAAATTGAATCTACACCCCATTGCTAGACCTTCCACTAGTTCCTCCAATAGTTGGAACTAGTTTAACTGACCATAACTCAATTTAACTAAACTTAAATTGTTACAACTGAAATTAACTCAACCTAGGCCCGTAAAATTTAGGAATCATTGTACACAATTCAAGTTCATGCCCCAAACCCAAATTAACTAAGTTAAATAAGTGATAAAAGCTATATCACCTTAGTTAACTCATTCAAGTTGTATGTTTATGTGGAATTTCAAATTTCTCCTAATTCAATCAAGGGAAAATTAAATTATGAATTTCTTGCTGCATTTTTAGTGAAAACATTTAATTATACTTGGTTTTTTGCATTTAATTATATAATGAATATATTTTTGGTTTATTTTGATAACAAAACTTACAGAATTAAACCTAAAAAAATTTCATGTCCCTCTCTCGTTGTGAAAGCATTATAGAACTCCAATAGGTAGAGAAAAATTCTTAGTGAAATATGCCCCATGTTTATAAACTTCCATTTTTTTTCTTCTAATTTCATCATTCTTTAGGAATCCCTTATGCAAAAGGGTCACATTAGGTAATGTTGCACTTGGAACTAAATAAATATTATTTTGAACCGAGAAATGAAAAGGTGCATTGTCTCCTCATAGAAGGATGTAAATCCAATTCCCTTTTATTAAATTTATTGTTCTATAACTTTATTTATTATATTTTTTTTACTGGATTGTTCAATAACAACTTTAGTGATTCTTGTTAAATGACAAAAAAAAAACTTAAGTGATTGTTATTTCATTTTTAAGATAGGAATTTTGCAAATATTTTCTTTCATTTTGTATTTTAGATTTAACTTTCTGAGGGTTAAGTTTGACTTGTTTTAACAATTTATTGTAACCCTATTTTTCTCTTTCATTTGTTTCCTTTTTTGAATTAAATTTCATCCTTTTATATATAATTCATTATTTTTTATGCAATAGCATCAAGAGCATGGTTATGGGTAAGAAGAAACTCTAAGATAAGGATGGTTAGGATGATGACGTAGGGGGAATAGAAGGTACAAATATGAAAACTACAAGGTACCCATCCCCTTAATACTTGATTAAGGATGTGGGATAAGCTAGAAAAAACCTCCAAGATTAAATTATGGAGATGGTGCTGTCAAAATTACCCTTCTCATTAAATTCAACAAAACACATTTCTGACACTATCATAATATTTTTCTCATTAAGAGATTTCTAATGATATAACTTCCTCTTAAAATTGAGTTCTATAAAATAATTTATTCCCCATTTAAATATTTTCCCTTTAAGGAAACAAAGCATCCATACAATACCACATGGTTGACATGTAAAGGACCTTACCCATGTGTTACCGCTCCATCCTTTTGTACCACAATGTTGTATCACCTCACTAGCCCATGGCATCTAACCTAGACCACTGGTAGGTATATCGGTTATTGGTTCTTGAGAAATATTTTATTTTGTAAACATTCTTATCTCATTCCCATCCAACCCTATATTGGGCCACTAGCTAATGAATCTATTAGGTCCCTATAATACTACTATATCCCCTTATTTTTATTGTTAGTGTAGCCCCCTTATTATTGTTTTTGTTCCCATCTAGTCCCCATATTGTTATTATTGTACCCCATAGAATCCTACTATTGTTATTGTTGTGCCTTTACATTATGTCAACTCTGATTATATTGTGACCCCTTAGACTCCTATATATAGAAAGAAGATTTTATCATTTGAATCATGCAAAAAATTTTCATTTATGTAATTTAAAGGAGGTTTACCCCTTGAAGAGGATAATTTTTAAGTCTTTTCTCTATCTTTCCTTCTATTTTGTGAGTTGGATGCATAACATTTGGTATCAGAGCTTTGCATTCTAGGGTTTTTCTTCTTCAAACAGGACATCTTGGAATTTTCGCTACAACTTTTTTCTACAAATATTTAGAACCTAAAATATAAACCACATGTATCTGAAATATTTTTGAGCTTCATGTGCGAATTTCAAATATTTTTTTGCTATTTTTTCGGAGATATGATCCGGGGAAGTTAGGGTTTTTTCAAGCTCCAAAATTTCATCTGAAATAGGTGACCTATGGAAAATCATCATAAATTTTGTTTCAGGAATCATATTTGAATTATCAAAAAAATGGTCTAAAGTGCACAAAATTAAGTTTTCTGTGTAGCAATTTCATAGCCAAATATTGAAATAGTGACATGTGGCATCCCAAACAACTTAGCTCTACTGAACCAGTCCATAATTAGGACATCATGGGATATTTTACATAACTCTATATTGAAGAATATAATAATGGTTTGATTGTTGGAATTGGAAATAATGTTCATAGGGCTACAACAAGACCAAAATTCAAACCTTGGAGATCCTAAATTACAGATTTACAACCATTTCACGATCGAGCTCCTAAAAGAAAGAAAAATGTGTGTGTTTTTTTTTAAATTGCATAACTTTTGTTTGAAAAAACAGTTTGAAGTGATTCCTAGGGAATATTGAGGCATATATATCAGTATTGGGTTCTAAAATTCCTCCCAAAAAAATTAATTCCACACCATTAAGCCCTCATAAAGCTCTACTATGAGGCATGAAGAGGAATATTTGCGGCATGATATATCAAAATTACGGGAACAAGTGCAACAAATTTCGCTCTCACAAAGTACAACAAAAGATTAGATAAAAGGTGACATGGATGGTTTAAAAGGAAATATGTATGGTTTAAAAGGTGACGTGGATGGTTTAAAAGGTGTCATGAATGGTTTAAAAGAAGACATGGAAGGCTTGAAGGAAGGTTTGACAAAGTTGCTACTAGAAAGAATTCCTAATGGAAGAAGGTATTAGATGAAACTCATGATGAGAAAAAAATAAATGCTAATCATGATTTCATAGACTCTAATGTTATATTGAAGACGCACCATATTCCAAAGATCGATATGAGGAATTTTGATGGCAAGGATCCGATAACATGGATAATACATATGGAGCAATATTTTGATCTCCATAAAGTGCAACAAAAACAAAAGATACGCATTGCAACTTTAAATTTAGAACCCAATCAGTTTTTATGGTATCGATGGCTTTCTTCTCGTAAACCACTTGTAACTTGTTCAATTTTTACGAAGGAAATGATAGCATTTTATGAATATACAAAGAGAAACACCTTCTTTATCAAATTAATAAATCTCAAACAAAAGGGTTCAATGGCAGAGCACATTGAAGACTTCTAAAAATTTAATATAAGGGTAAATGATATGCCAAAGGAGCATATGATTGATTTCTTCATAGGGAATTTAAAGGATAACATCCAACATGAGGTTCACCTTTTGGAACCTACTTCATTGGAGAAGACATTAAGGTGGGCAAGAAAAATTGAAAGAAAAATTATGGCAATAAAAAATCCTACCACTCACAACTATAAATATGGAAGTGTTGCTTATGTTATCCTTCCACAACCTTCAAGGTTGACACCACAATAATTGTAATAAAAAATAGTAAAAATGATTTTCTACAGTTGTGATAGAAATACACTAAATGTCATAAATGTTTTGAGAAGAAATTATTTTACATAGGTTGTGAAGAGGAGGAAGAAAAGGAACAAGAAACTTCAAAAGAAGAGGATATACACTAAGAACAAACACTAGAGAAAGAAGAAATGAATCCAACCATATCTTGTAATTCATTGGAAGGAATTACCTCTCCTCAAACTCTCAAGGTAGAAGTACATATCAAGAAGAAAAATATAATAGTGTTTATTGATTCGAGTAGTACCCATAATTTTATTCATTGTAAGATAGCAAAGGAATTTAATTGCTTCCTATACCCAGCACCATATTGTCAGGTGATGGTTGCAAATGGAGGAAATATAAATTTCTCTTGAAAGTTCCCTAATATCAAGCTAACCATGGGGGAATATGTATTGAATAGTCCAATGCTCTCCATTCCAATGGGTGGTGTCGATGTTGTACTAGGAGTCCAATGGTTACAATATTTGGGTATGATAACTTTTAATTTTCAATCAATTTTCTTGAATTTTTTTTTAGAAGAAAAGGAATTTGAATTAAGGGGTATCGCGGGGAAAATAGGAAATATAATCAAATATAATGGAATGGAAAAGATTATAAATAAATAAAAATAGGGCGTAATTGCACAATTATAATCAGTAGAGGTTCAAACATAAAAATCATTTATTTCTCCATATCTCCAAAAAGTCTTGGAAAATTATTCCAATGTATTTGAGACTCCCAAGGACCTCTCACCTATTTGTTATCATGATATTTTTATTAATTTGATTCTAGGAATTGTTCCTCCAAACATCAGGCCTTATATATATCCATATTCCCAAAAGAGTGAATTGAACGTATGGTTGCAGAAATGTTAGAGGTTGGTATAATTCAACCTAGTCAAAGTTCTTTTTCAGCTCCAGTAGTATTGGTTCACAAGAAGGATGGATCATGGCACATGTTTCCATATTTAGGGAACTCAACAAGCTCATTATTGAATATAAATTTCCCATTCTTGTCATTGACTAATTATTGGATGAATTACATGGAGAAATTTACTTCACCAAATTGGATCTTCGTTCAAGATATCATCAAATTAGAATAAAGACTAAAGACATTCCGAAAATAGAATTTAGAACTCATGAGGGTCATTATGAATTTTTAATCATTTATTTTGGCCTTACCAATGCACCTTCTACATTTCAAGGTTTGATGAATTCCATTTTCAAACAATTCCTTAGAAAATTTGTGTTAGTGTTTTTTGATGATATACTAATCTACAACAATTCTTGCAAGGATGACTTTCAACATGTTGACAAGGTGCTCAAACTATTGGAGGAGAAACAATTATATGCAAAAACTCCAAATTTTTCTTTGGAGTACATGAGGTGGAATATCTAGGTCATATTGCATCTCATGAGTGTGTTAAGGTATACCCTAACAAAATTAAATCCATCAAGGAATGGAAAATCCCCACAACCATAAAACATTTGTGAGGATTTCCATGGTTTACAGGGTATTATCACAAGTTTGTTAATAATTATGGGAGAATTTCAGCCCCTATAACAACATTACTAAGGACAGATTTTTTTTCTTGGACTCCAAAAGCAACTAAGACCTTTCAACATCTTAAAGAGTTAATGTTCCAAGAACCGGTATTAGCTACGCCAAACTTCACAAAAACCGTTATTGTGGAATGTGATGCCTCAAGAAATGGAATTGGTGTTGTTTTAATGCAAGAAGGAATAACCATTGTTTTTTAAAGTCATCCAATCAAAGGAAATTATTTACACAAACTTGTTTATGAGAAGGAAAGTTTGGAAATACTACATGCACTAAAGCAATGGAAATCTTAACTAACGGGAAGAATATTCAAGGTAAAAAAAAATCATGATAGTCTTAAAATATTTTAGAATAAATATTATCTTTAGAATAGCAACAAAAATAGGTCACAAAAATGTTGGGTTATGACTTTGAAATCATGTACAAAAAAGATAAGAATTTTTTTTTTGCATATGCACTCTCAAGAAAGGATGAGGATGTGCAAGAATTTATTTGTGTCGTTTCTATTATCCAACCAGATTGGATAACTGAAGTAAGGGATGAAGGAATAATGATGAAGAAGTGTGGACATGCATTCAAAATTTTCAGCAAGATCTGAGTACATCTAATACATTTAGAAGGAAAAATTATTCATTATGGTACAAAGATCTCTTATAACTTTGTAAGAATTCCCAACTCAAAAAAAATATTATTTTGGAATTGCACACCTCTCCCGTACAAGGGCACTGAATATTTTTAAAAAATTACCAGAGGGTCAAGAAGGAATTTTTTTGGGATGGCCTTAAATTTGATATTCAAAATTTTGTGGCAGAATTTTTGGTTTTCCAACAAAATAAAGTTGAGACAAGTAATACTCTCCATATGTTATAGTCTTTATCCATTCCAAGTCAACATTGGTAGGATGTTTCAATGGACTTTATCACAAGTTTAACCAAGTCTGAAGGAAAGTGTTTCATCATGGTGGTAGTTGATAAACTTACCAAGTATGCACACTTTTGTGCATTATCTCATCCATTTAAAGCTAGTATAGTTTTTATTGCACTTATGGAAACAATTCAAAAGCTACATGAAAACCCAAATATTATTGTAAGCGAAAGAGATCCCATTTTCAAGAGAAATTTTTGGAAAGAAATCAATTAGCTCATAGCTCATCTTATCATCCTCAATATGATGGGAAAACTGAGATAGTGAACAAATTTTTGGAAGGATATATTCGTTTCTTTGTAACTGATAAGAAAACATAATAGGTCAAGTTGTTACCACTAGCTAAATGGAGGTATAACACTTCCTTCCATACAACAGAAAAAATGACCCCATTTATGGAACTTTATGGATATCATCCATCATCCAACACGTCATATTAAAGTAAAATTATAAGGTTCAAGTAATGGAAGATTACATCTAGCATCAACAACAAGTTCTCCAACTCTGAAAGGATTACCTCACATTGTCGCAGAATCAAATGAAACAATAGGCAGATTAGCATCGCATCAAAAAAAAATTTGATGTAGGTGTTGAGTCCCAAATCTGCATCTTTTTCATACACTTTTCTATACCTTTTTCACTCACCTAAACCTCCCAAATTGTCAATATCATGTGAAAAAGAGCATCTAACATGGTTTTTAATTATATTTTTGTGTTTGCTATTTGATCTAGATTTTGTTCATTCAGCTGCGGAATCTTGCCACTTTCCGCAGCTGCTGCAACTTTCCGCAGCTATTTTGTGAAACTCTATGCTACAGGGGTCTACAAGGAAAACGAGCCACATGGACAGGTCAGGAATGACGTGGACATGGTTCGTGTCCTATTGGTTCAAGAAAACTCATCCAAAGAAGCCACGGTCAAAGGCGTCCACATGGAAGTCAACCATGGAGTTTCATGTCGGCCGGACTCTGTTTCGTGTCACAAGAAGATTCATACGGTCGTTTCTAAGCCTACGGAGGATAAATCGACATCTGTACAGGACTCTAGAGTCGAATTCAAGCAT
This sequence comes from Pinus albicaulis, assembly GCA_034641835.2. Classification (NCBI taxonomy): domain Eukaryota; kingdom Viridiplantae; phylum Streptophyta; class Pinopsida; order Pinales; family Pinaceae; genus Pinus; species Pinus albicaulis. Next base: position 827,169,522 of record CM076576.1, on the reverse strand, counting down.
CCACCTCTCGTAGATTTATTTTCCAACACGGCCATGCTCCTATATCCGTGGACGTAGTGGTCTACGTGCTCTCCACCAGCATGAACTTTAGGAGACAGTTATAGTTCGTTGTTATATATAATGTGTTTGCATACGCATATAGAGTTAGTTGATATTAGTGAATGTTAGTCTCTGTTATCTTTTGCTCTGTATTGTGATTATGCTGCACTTGTGCCGTAACATTACCATTCTGTAATGACTGCTTTTTAATACAAGAAGACTCTGTTTTCCAACTTAATTCGTATTTGAGGACCGTTGCCAAGGCTGGTGTAGAGGGCCCCTGCTCAGCTAAGGTTTTGTGCATTAGTGTATAATTTTAATTTTGTTTCTTTAGAGATCATTGTGTCATAATCCATTCATATGTTCATATATTGCATTTGTTTCATTTCTGTTTATACATTTCCATAATTTCCATTTCATTTCTGTCTTTCATGCTTTATGATTGTTAATCACTGATCAGTGTTTATGTTTTTCAGGTTTTAGATAGGCAGCCCGGGCATTTTTATAGCTTTTTGACTAATGACATGGATCTAACATTGTTCTGCTGCTAGTTTGTTTTTCATAGCTTCTGTTTAATTTCAGTCTTGCTTTGTTCATTTCAGTTTTGCTTATCTGCTTTAGTAGTTAAATTTAGATATATTAAGCTGCTCATAGCATCTTCAGTTGCCTCCGAAAGCCACAGCTGGACTGATGGTGAGGGACTGCATTATGAAATGTGTAGTTTAGTATTAGTTTCTGCAAATTTAGATATATTAAAGTTTGCTCACTAGCATCTTCGGTTACTTATAAACCACGAATTTGGAGGCAGTGGTGAGGATTGTATGATGAAATGTGTAGTTTAGTATTAGTTTCTTTTACGCAAATTTAGATATATTAAAATTTTGCTCATAGCATCTTGATTGCCTCCGAAAGCCATTTGGGCTGATGGTGAGGGATTGCATTATGAATGTGTAGTTTTAATATTAGTTTCTTTATTCAGCAAATTTTAGATATATTAAATTGTGCATGACATCTTTAGTTGCCTCCGAAAGCCACAGCTGGACTGATGGTGAGGGATTGAATCATGAATGTATGGTTTGATATTAGTTACTTTTTGCAAGTTAAATATCAGTTACTCAAGTTGTTTATGATTACTTCCGAAAATCATAGCTGGACTAATGATGAAGGATCAGAAGATAAATTGATGTAATCTGATTTAGATTTATTTTGTTGCAATTTTGAATTTCCTTAAGCATAGTTTCTTTTGTGTTTAGTCGGCAGCAAGAATAGTTTGGTTTTCATGCTCACTAGTTCACTGTTTTGATTTATTAGATTAGCAGCACCTTTTCATTTCAACAGTACATTTTCATTTTCTTTCAAGTCTTGTCATTGTAAATTTCAAATTTCTTTTTAAAGTTTCAAGTTGGTAAATCATTATAGGGGAGATCATTTCCTTAAAAAAACATAACCAAACTTGTTTTCATCTTAGAATTTCCATTCCACCTTAGAAAACCAAAAACGACAAAAAGTTAAGAAATAGGTTATCTTGCACATATAGTGCGCCGCACTTCATCAGCTTACGATTCCCGGATTGACAAATTAAATGCAGCAATTTAGGATACACTAAATTGACCAAACATTTTGGCGCCGTTGCCGGGGAAGTGTAACTAGGTAGCCAATTTCTTAAAAAAAAAAACATAAAATCATAAAAGAAGGGAAAACTTGATAACTTCTTGAAGTGTGCTCTCCTCTTGCACCTAGTGTGATCTGGAGGATCAGAAAAGAGAGTTATTGGTTTAGTAATTTCTTAAGTATGCTCTCTTCTTGCACCTAGTGTGACCTGGAAGATCAGAAAGAGAATTATTAGCCCAACTTTTTTTTTAAAAAAAATTAAAAAAAAATGACATGCATAGAGCAAGAGATTCTAGGGGAAGGTTTATAGCTAAAGCCAAGAGTTCGATTTTCACAACTCCATCTTCTTCAAGGCATAGACCAGATTCACCACCATCTACCCCTAGCCTTAAGATTTTTGGAAGTCAAGGAACAGCTGAATTAGAGGATTCTCCTATACCACCTACTAAAACCCATTCAGAAAACAAAGAGACTCTCTCTCATCCTCCCTTGGTAGAAGAACTAGAGGACTTTAAGAACTCTAAAGAAACTATCATGGAAGAGGAAGTAATAAATAGAGGTGAAGGTAGAAGAGGAAGAAACAATGGAGACAACAATGGTGAAGGAAATAATGGTAGAAATAGGGAAGGAGACAATTTGTTTGGATTCCCTATAGTTGATGAGGAAACTCATGCAACAATGAAAAATATCTCACCATATGTTCTCCCTAACTTTTATGGATTGCGAAGTGAGGATCCTGAAACATTTCTGTTTGAGTTTGAAGTTGTGTGCCGAACTTATGACTATATGGAAGACTCTCAAAAACTCAATCTGTTTCCTTCAACATTGAAGGGATCTGCTTTGAAATGGTTCATGGGATTAGCCACTCAATCTATTAGGACTTGGAATAATATGAAACAAACATTTTTGGATAGATACTTGGACTATTGTATGCCCACCAACCACAAGGATGAGTTATTCAAAATGATGCAAAAAGAAGATGAAAATTTGGAAGACTTACTTGAAATATTTCAGTACAATTTGAAAAGAGCAAAGATGAGCAACTTAGATGAAGAAACCTTGAAAGCCCTCATATTAAAAGCCATTAGAGATGAATGGATAGATATTTTAAACATGATGGGGAAAGGAGATATTTCTCAACTTCCACTTCGTGATATAACAGAACTATGTGTCCATCTCTCAAGAGGAAAATCTAAAACAGGAAAAGGGCCTAGGGATCCTTCTCTTATTAGGGCTAACAAATCTGCAACTGGATCAGTAAGTAGGGCAGGGATTGGTAACATGCTTGATGAGTTCAAAACTGATATCTTAGGGAGCCTTAGTGAACAACTAGACACCCTTAAAATCCAAAACAAGCAGAAAGCAGAAACAGATGCTTTAGCCATCTTTTGTCCAAAATGTAGGAAGAAACATGCTTTAAGGGAATGTCCCTTGGATGCAAAAGTTGTAGAAACATGTATGATTTTCTCGGAAAATCATGAGATCAAGGATTGTCCTTCAATTCCTGGACTCAAAGCTGTTTTTCAAGAAGACCCAAATTCAGTAGAATCTCTCTGTTTTGTCGCAAGGAGACCTTGGCAGGGACAACAAACTCAAGGGTTTAACAACCCTATGAATTATCAAACCCAACCAAATTGGAATCCTTGGCAACAACCTTGGCCCCAACATCAAAATTCATATCAGCCATGGGTACAAAGGATGCAAAATCCTTATGGGAGATTTGCTCAATTTTATCAATATCCTCCATCTTTTCAAAATCAACAAGCTCCACAACTTCCAAGCCCAAATCCACAACTTTCATTGCCATTTCCACAACAACAACCTTCTCAACAAAATACAAATCCTCAACTCATGCTCCCATACCAACGGAAGACAAATCAACTTCCAGCTCAGCCATTGCCAAATCCTAACAATAAGAATCCTCAAACTACTTATATGGTAGAAGGACAACAATTTCCTACCTATATGATTGTTCCTCTCAACGATGTACAACTCGGATCTGGTAGAGTTTTAGAAAAACCTTCTATAGAGATTCAAGAGCAAGATACCTCTGAGGAGGACTCTCTTCAAGTTAATAAGGGTTCTGAGGAAGAATCTCTTCAAAATTCAAGCATGCAAAAAGAAAAAGAAAAGTTAACACCCACAACTCCTATAGTTGAGCAACCTGTATCTTCATCTACACCTCCTTTTCCTGAAAGACTACAAATTGACAAGGGGGTGGAAAAACAAATCTTGTTGCCTAACTATGACTTTCTAGATGAATTGAAGAATGTTTCTATCAAGATTCCCTTGCTACAAGCCATTCGAGAAATTCCTATTCTAGCAAAAACCATAAAGGAGTTGAGTTTCAAAAGACCGGGAAGGAAACTAAAAGACACAAGAAGAATCCACCTGGTAGGAAAGATTGCAGATATTATGATGGGAAAAATTACCATGCAGAAGTATGTAGATCCGGGAAGTCCAATTGTCAAGACACATATAAATGGGATAGAAATTCCAAACACATTGATTGACTTAGGGGCTGCTATCAACATTATGAGTAGACAGACTATGGACCAGCTAAAACTTCCTAACCTTCTTTTTACACCTACTTTACTGCAACTTGCAGATCGATCAATTATTAAACCAGATGGTGTATTAGAAGATATATCAGTCTCCTTAGATTCTTGGGAATATCCGGTAGATTTTATGATTTTGACTCCCAAGAGTAATCTAGGAGGGCACCCACTTATTTTAGGAAGACCTTGGCTAGCCACAGCTGATGCTTTTATTAGTTGTAGATCTGGGGACATGTACATTTCTAATGGTAATTCGACAAAGAAATTCAATTTGTATCCTCCGGCAAGAGCAATCACAGAAGTAGGAGACAATGAATGGGTTGATGATGAGGACACTATACAACCTGTCTTTACCATTTCTGAAATCAGTGAGGATAGTCAAATTCTGAACACATTAGAAAATTTTGAGACATCTTGAGAATATGACCCCACACAATTTCAGTTGGAATCTGACATAGAATATTTATCATCTAGACAAATGTCTCTTTACTCTATGGAAGAGTTTGGTAATTCTGCTATTGAGATTTTTCCAGAAAAAACATTGAATATCAACAAACATTTGGAGAAGTCACAACAAGAAGAACTAACGAGAATCTTGCAAAAACATTCTACTGCATTTGCATGGGAGTATACTGACATGAAGGGTATTGATCCTAAGACTTGCATCCATCATATCTATATTGAGGAAAACAGTAGACCAATCAGACAACCTCAAAGAAGGATGAATCCAAATCTTAGGGAGATAGTGAAAGAAGAGCTCCAAAAACTACTCAATGTAAACTTCATTTACCCAATTTCAGATAGCCGATGGGTTTCTCCTTTGGTTATAGTACCTAAAAAGAATGGTAAATGGAGGGTATGCATTGATTACAGGGAATTGAACAAAGCAACTTTAAAGGATCACTTTCCTTTGCCTTTTATCGATCAGGTATTAGACACATTAGCAGGTAAAAAGTAATTTTCATTTTTGGATGGTTTTAGTGGCTATAATCAAATTCAGGTAGCACCTGAAGATCAAAATAAGACCACATTTACTTGTCCATGGGGAACTTTTGCCTACCGAGTGCTTCCTTTTGGGTTATGTAATGCACCAGCAACATTCCAAAGAGCAGTACTAGGAATTTTTTCTGATCTAATCCATGATTGTGTAGAGGTTTATATGGATGATTTTACGGTTTATGGTAATTCATTTGAAGAGGCATTAGAAAATTTGGAAAAAGTTCTTATAAGACGTAAAGAAACAAACCTTTCATTAAGCCATGAAAAATGCTTTATGATGTTTACTGAAGGGATTGTTTTAGGACATCATATTTCGGGAGATGGGATTAAGGTTGATAGATCAAAAGTTGAAGTCATCTCCAAGTTGCCTATTCCAAATTTTCAAAGAGATGTTAGAAGTTTTCTAGGATTTACTGGTTACTATAGAAGATTTATAGAAAAATTCACTAAAATAGCATCTCCACTCTTTAAATTGCTTACAAAAGACTGTGAATTTAAATGGGATCCTGATTGTCAATCAGCTTTTGAAACTTTGAAAACAAGAATATCTGAAGCACCTATTTTGAGAGGACCAAATTGGAAACTTCCTTTTCATATTTCTACGGATGCTTCAGATACAGCTCTAGGAGCTGTGTTGGGTCAAAAAGATTTAATACCTTATGCCATTTATTACACCAGTAAAAATTTGACTCCCACAGAGTTGAACTATACTGTGACTGAAAAAGAGTTTTTAGCTGTTGTTCATGCAATTAATAAGTTTAGACATTACATAACGGGCTATGAAACTTTTATTCATACTGACCATTCTGCAATTAGATATTTAATGAACAAACCTGTTACTAATGGCAGAGTGACAAGATGGCTTTTACTTTTGCAAGAATTCAATATTCCTGTGTTGGATAGACCAGGAAAACAGAATACAGTAGCTGATTTCTTGTCTAGGATTCAGAATACTAAAGAAGATTCTCCTGTAGAAGATAAGTTTCCTGATGAATACTTGTTTGTAGTAACTATTAAGACCCCTTGGTATGCAGATATTGCTAACTATTTGGTTACAGGGAAACTACCTTCACATTTATTTCCAAGAGAAAAACGAAAGATTATTCAGGAGATTTCAAAATATTCATGGATTTCTAACGAATTGTTTAAAACAGGGCCAGATCTTGTGATCGGAAGATGTGTCAGGGAAGATGAAATGCCTGATATTCTTAAGGCATGTCATGATGAACCATGCGTCGGACACTTTGCAGACAAAAGGACGGCCTATAAAATCCTTTCTTTAGGATATTATTGGCCTTCCCTCTTCAAAGATACAAAACAATATGTCAAAAGGTGTGACAGCTGCCAAAGAGTAGGGAAACCTACCCTTTCAAATGAAATGCCACTGCAAACACAGGTACTCATTGAACCCTTTGAAAAATGGGCTTTAGATTTCATTGGACCTATTAATCCACCATCCAAACAAAAGAAGTATATATTGGTTTGTACTGATTATGTTACTAAATGGGTAGAAGCCAAAGCATTAGTATCTGCTACTGAAAATTCGGTTGTTCATTTTCTTTATGAGGATATTTTTACTCGCTTTGGTGTTCCAAGAGAAATTGTGATAGATCAAGGAAGCCAATTCACATCCAACCTGGTGGAGAAGCTGATGGAAGAATACAAAATCAAGCATAGAAGATCTACTCCTTACCATCCACAAGCAAATGGTCAAGTGGAGTCTACCAACAAAGTTCTCGAAAGTATCATCACCAAAGCTGTTCATCTACATAGAAGAGATTGGGCAGAAAGGCTTCCTGAAGCCTTGTGGGCCTACAGAACTACATGGAGAAATACAACAGGACATTCTCCCTATGAACTTGTTTATGGGAAGGAAGTCCTACTCCCCATTGAGTTCCAAGTCAAGACCTTCAAGATAGCAGTTCGGTTGGGGATGGACTTATCAGAAGCCCAAAAGCATAGAATGGAGCAATTAAATGAGCTAGATGAGATCAGACAAGAAGCAATATTAAGAACTGATCTAGTTCAATATCAAAGAGCTAAATGGCATGACAAGTACATCAAAGAGAAGAAGTTTCAAGAAGGAGATTGGGCATTGTTATTTGATTCCAAGTTTAAAGATTTTCAAGGAAAATTTCGGACTCATTGGCTTGGGCCATATGAGATTGACAAGATCTTTAGCAATGGAGCGGTAAGAATCAAGACCATTGATGAGTTTCAAACTCCTCTTATTGTGAATGGCCATAGATTGAAAGTTTATCATAAGCCACTCTCAAAAGAAGATTTTGTCAAAATGTTTCAAGAAAGTTCTGCAATCAGGCTGGTACAGAAGAATTCTTCTTCTCCACCAGCCTAGCTTTTGTTCTTTTCAGTTAAAAAAAAAAAAATAAAAAAAAAAATGGTATAAGCCTGAAAACCAATCATTGATTGGCAGTCTTATACAGAAAATATAGGGTGAAAATCAGGGAAACCTGACACTCTATATTTTCCAAAAAAAAAATCTCTCCTTCATTTCACAAGCTTTGTCACCACCCACTCCACTTCATTCCACTTCATTCCATTTCATTTCATTTCATTCCACTTCATTCACTTCATTTCATTCCATTCCATCAATAAAAATATTTTTCATGACCATTTCCATCTGGTCATTTGTCATTTGTTCATTTCCATTCCTCCAAGTAATAGCTGTGTCAGTTTCCGCAGCTGACATCTGTTTCCGCAGCTAACTCCAGTTTCCGCAGCCAGAAGCAGATTCCGCAGCTACTACTCTGTTTTCAAAGAGAATGTACAGTGAGATGTTATTTCCAAAATTATGAAATAAAATGCAGGTGAGAGGATCAAAAATGAAGACATGGAGCATTCAAGACACCAATGGAGATCAATTAGTTGAATACCAAGGGAAAAGGCAAAGATTCCAAAGGTATGAATAAAATTTATTTCAAATAGCATTGAAAAACACATTTTTATATAGTTTTGAACCATGAGCTCTATCCATTACGTGCAATGATTATATTGACAGTTCCGTAACCTTTCACGATCTCCATATTATCCTCTTGCATTCATTCACAAACGGTTTCATCATTAAAATTCCGATTTTCACTCATGTTCCAATATCCCACCGGAGACGTATTTGATTTGACCAAGGACTCTTGCAGCCGCATAAATCCATAACCGTTGATTGAAACATGTTCATATTTATTGCGCAGCCACCAAAATTCAAAACGCTGCCGAATGTGTTATACTTTGTTAATCTCTTTGTCGTGTCTCTGTCGTGTTTACGAAACCCCACTCTGCTCATTCTCACTCCCAGATATCTACCCACTGTCTCACTCCATTTCGTTCCTTTTGCTCATTCTCACTCCCGGATATCTACCCATAGTCTCACTCCATTCCGTTTATGGTGCTCATTTCCATTTTATGATACATCCCCACAGTTATTGTGCTCGTTCCTGTGTATTCAATCGTTCCATTTCCACTTGAACCCTCACGCAGGCAAAGTTGTGAAGAGCAGAAAAGAGAAATGGGTAAATTACTAAGAGCAGAGCCGGAAGGACCTAAGTTTATAGAAGGATATCCACAAGTGAAGGAGATATTGAAGAAAGCAAATTTGCTGCGTTTTATTCAGAAATTCAGGGGTTATCACAAAGAAGTTACGAAAGCATTTGCAAGGTCATTTAATGGCTTGGAAGCAGAGATTGGAGACCTCAAGTTTGCGGTCAATGAAGCATCTATAGCAATAGCCACGGAACTTCTTCAGGAGGGTGAGCGTTGGTTCAAAAATAAAAGCATCAGTGATGAGGCATGGAGAACAATCTTACGAAATCAAGGTATGGACGTAACTGTTTTTAAAAGAGGAATTCCTGTGCATGCATTGAAAGAGGAATGGGCTACTTTATTACTAGTTGTTCAGAAATTCATTACATGTGAAGGCCGTTTTGGGTCCATGTATATGTACCATACCAGGCTATTGATGAATTTTATAGAAAATCAAACTCTCAATCTCCCATATTTTCTATTCAATAGCTTGAAGAAAATGGCTGTGACTGTTCAGAAACACTTAGGAGATGTAGAGCCCCATCTATATCACCACAGCCTTGTAAAAATTCTGATTGAAAAGGAGTTAAAGGAAAAGAAAGATACATGGGAACAATTTCTGGTTAGAAATTTCTTTGAGGAACCTCAGGAAATTCCTGAAGGTAGTTCAACAAGAGGGAGTAGAAGAAAAAGAATAAATGTTGAAACCCAAATTACTCCTACTCAGGAAATTCCTGCAGCTAGCACAGCAAGAAGAAGTAGGAGGAAAAGAACAATTGATGAAATCCAAAACACTCCTACTACTACTATGGAAAGAACTGATAGGGAAGAGAGACTGGTAAAAAGGAAGAAGAAGGAAATCAAAGGTAAGAAGCCAATAACACCAAAAGAAAGAGAAACTATTGAGGTTGTACATAAAACTCCTTCTTCTGAAGAAGAAGATCATCAAGTGCTATCAGAAAGATTAGTTTATCTTCAAAAACAGTCATCCATGCCCAAGAAGACAGAAAAAGGAAAACAAAAACAAAAGGATAGTGTACCACAGCGTGTGAGGAGAAGCAGCAGACTTAAGGGAAAATTGAGAAAAACGCAAATTAAGGGTCCTCATTTCATTGATTTGGGTGAGGAGACATCTGAACAGTCCCCAACTGACCATAGTCCATCTCAGTCAGTTAGTGAACCTGGTTCCTTTCATTCCCAATCAGACAATGAGCATACTCCATCTTATTCTCAGCAACAAAATATTGATGTAAGCCCTCCTCGGCCAGATTTTGAACATAATTCTCCTTTACAGCATTTTGGGGACAGCCCAATGAAAATGACACCTGAAATAGACCCCAAGCAATAGGAGGTATATGACTATATAGAATCCTTGGAAAAGGCAGCCACAGGTCCAAGTACTTCTTCCATTCAGCCTCATACATTGCAGGATGATTTAGTTCAATCATTAAAACAGGAAATTTTTGAGCTGGAGCTTTTAAATCGGCACATCAAAAATGAAAATGAAACATTGAAAGAACAAGGCAAGCTGGATAAGATCATCCATGATAATACTATGTTACACTTGGGAATATGGCAAAAGAAGAATAAGAAATTGAAAAGGAAATGCCAAAAATTGAGCAGAGCACTTGTAAATATCAAATTTAGGTGCTTAATGAAGAAACCCAGAATGATGGCAGTACCAAAGAAGAAGAGAAGGGGATTAGATGTGCTGGCTGAAGTATCAAGGCACATGAACTGAACAAAGAGTATCAAAATTTTGGTTGCATGAGGACATGCAACACCTTCACAGTGGGGGTATGTTGAGTCCCAAATCTGCATCTTTTCCATACACTTTTCTATACCTTTTTCACTCACCTAAACCTCCCAAATTGTCAATATCATGTGCAAAAGAACATCTAACATGGTTTTTAATTATATTTTTGTGTTTGCTATTTGATCTAGATTTTGTTCATTCAGCTGCGGAATCTTGCCACTTTTCGCAGCTGCTGCAACTTTCCGCAGCTATTTTGTGAAACTCTATGCTATAGGTGTCTACAAGGAAAACGAGCCACATGGGCAGGTCAGGAATGACGTGGACATGGTTCGTGTCCTATTGGTTCAAGAAAACTCATCCAAAGAAGCCACGGTCAAAGGCGTCCACATGGAAGTCAACCATGGAGTTTCATGTCGGCCGGACTCTGTTTCGTGTCACATAAAGATCCATACGGCCGTTTCTAAGCCTGCGGAGGATAAATTGACATCTGTACAGGGCTCTAGAGTCGAATTCAAGCATCCACCTCTCGTAGATTTACTTTCCAACACGGCCATGTTCCTATATCCGTGGACGTAGTGGTCTACGTGCTTTCCACCAGCATGAACTTTAGGAGACAGTTATAGTTCGTTGTTATATATAATGCGTTTGCATACGCATATAGAGTTAGTCGATATTAGTGAATGTTAGTCTCTGTTATCCTTTGCTCTGTAGTGTGTTTACGCTGCACTTGTGCCATAACATTACCATTCTGTAAATGACTGCTTTTTAATACAAGAAGACTCTATTTTCCAACTTAATTCGTATTTGAGGACCGTTGCCAAGGCTGGTGTAGAGGGCCCCTGCTCAGCTAAGGTTTTGTGCATTAGTGTATAATTTTAATTTTGTTTCTTTAGAGATCATTGTGTCATAATCCATTCATATGTTCATATATTGCATTTGTTTCATTTCTGTTTATACATTTCCATAATTTCCATTTCATTTCTGTCTTTCATGCTTTATGATTGTTAACCACTGATCAGTGTTCTTGTTTCAGGTTATAGATAGGCAGCCCGGGCATTTTCATAGCTTTTTGACTAATGACATGGAACTTACATTGTTCCTGCCAGTTTGCTTTTCTGTAGCTTTTTGTTTAATTTCAGATGTTTATTCATCAAGTAAAGGCATTCGTTTGTGGATAATCAGTATTCTCAAGTTACTCATAGTATCTTCTGGCTGTTCTCCAAAACCACTGATCTAAGGTGAGGGATTGTATTATGAAATGTGTAGTTTAGTATTGTTTTTTTCTCAAATTTAGATATATTAAGCTGCTCAGAGCATCTTCAGTTGCCTCCGAAAGCCACAGCTGGACTGATGGTGAGGGATTGCATTATGAAATGTGTAGTTTAGTATTAGTTTCTTTTCTGCAAATTTAGATATATATTAAGCTGCTCATAGCATCTTCAGTTGCCTCCGAAAGCCACAGCTGGACTGATGGTGAGGAATTGTATCATGAAATGTGTAGTTTAATATTAGTTTCTTTTCCGCAAATTTAGATATATTAAATTGTGCATGACATCTTTAGTTGCCTCCGAAAGCCACAGCTGGACTGATGGTGAGGGATTGAATCATGAATGTATGGTTTGATATTAGTTTACTTTCTGCAAGTTAGATATCAGTTACTCAAGTTGTTTATGATTACTTCCGAAAATCATAGCCGGACTAATGATGAAGGATCAGAAGATAAATTGATGTAATCTGATTTAGATTTATTTTGTTGCAATTTTGAATTTCCTTAAGCATAGTTTCTTTTGTGTTTAGTCAGCAACAAGAATAGTTTGGTTTTCATGCTCACTAGTTCACTGTTTTGATTTATTAGATTAGCAGCACCTTTTCATTTCAGCAGTACATTTTCATTTTCTTTCAAAGTCTTGTCATTGTAAATTTCAAATTTCTTTTTAAGGTTTCAAGTTGGTAAATCATTATAGGGGAGATCATTTCCTTGAACAAACATAACCAAACTTGTTTTCATCTTAGAATTTCCATTTCACCTTAGAACACCAAAAACGACAAAAAGTTAAGAAATAGGTTATCTTGCACATATAGTGCGCCGCACTTCATCAGCTTACGATTCCCGGATTGACAAATTAAATGCAGCAATTTAGGATACACTAAATTGACCAAACAGTAGGTGACTGGGTATTTTTATGGCTACAACCATAAAAAAAAAATGTTCCTCAAGAAAGCTAAGAAGGATAATAAATTATCACCAAAGTACTATGGTCCTTACAAGGTGTTGCAAAATATTGGTACTATGGCATACAAATTAGAGCTTTCTGCATCTTCTCGATTGCACCTAGTTTTCTATGTTTCATGCTTAAAGAAGGTTATAGGTGACAAGCTCCCAATTCAAACAATATTTTTTAGAACTTGAAGAGCAAGTAAAAATCATATTGGAACCTGAAGAAGCCACTTAAACAATAAATTGACAACTAAGAAATCGAACAATTTCAAAGTATCTCTGGCAAGTGGAAGAACTTATATGTTGAAGATTCCACATGGGAAGATGAGAATTTTATACAGAAGCATCCACAACTACTTAAGCATTGAGGAAAAAAAAAATTTGAAGGAGAGAATAATGTTACTCCCTATAATAATAATGTATCCCCTTATTTTTATTGTTAGTGTAGCCCCCTTATTGTTATTTTTGTGCCAATGTAGTCCCCATATTGCTATTATTGTACCCCATAGAAGCCCACTATTGTTGTTTTTGTGCACTTACTTTTTTTTTGCTCTGATTATATTATGGCCGCTTAGACTCCTATATATAGAAAGGAGGTTTTGTCATTTGAATCATCCAAGAATTTTTCATTTGTGTAATGTAAAGGAGGTTTCCCCCTTGAAGAGTATAATTTGTAAGTTTTTGACCTATATTTTCTTCCATTTTGTGAGTTGGTTGCATAACAAAATCCCTAGTCTACTCAATGTATGAAATTGAACATTTTGATAGGCTAAAAAAACCTCAATCATGTGAGGAAACCTTATCTTTTTCAATTAATTAGTGTTTTAGGTTCTATTAGTATCAGGGGGGTTAAGCCTAATTGGAAGGCCCAAACCTCTCGATAAACCAACACTCGACAACATACCTCACAACATCTAGTATCCATGTCACCTACCACCTCAACTGCCATTTGGATACCACCTTATCACCACAATGCACTCAGATCCATATCATCCCCACATTAGAACCATGTCAACTCCACGTCAACACCACATCATCTCCACGTTAGCATCACATAATTTCCATATCAATGCCACATCAACTCCACATTATAACCACATTAGCCTCTACCACATCAGGTTCTTATTAGGTTTAATAGTATAAGGAATAAAGTCATAATAGAAGGGCCAAAATTCCCTGATATTGATAGCCCAATATTTTTCACTTGATAACCTTAACCATATATCTTCATTAACAGACAAAAATTGTGGGTTCTACTAATGTCGAAAAGTCTTGTCGACCACTATCTAGAGAACTTCTTACACTAGTCTCTCTGTTGTCAAGATCGTCACTTAAAGACTCCCAAACTTTCTATTAAATTATGAACATTCTGGGTTATGTTTTTGGGGGGATGGTAGTTTATTTCTCCCAATAGAATCCAATGCATTCTCCTAATTTATAAAATTTTAAATTTTGACACATGATAGATGATGGACTGATATTCCCTTCTAGTTGGATCTTGGTATTATCCCCTATGTTAGCCATGTGACTAGCGGTTAAGGTCAAGGCCATCCAATCCCAAAATTTATTTAAAATACTATATTAAGGGACTCTATCCCCAAATTTATGTCCATCCTAAATAAAGGAGTGAATTCCCAAATGTAACATCAACCCAAAACTAAAGGTGAAATCCCCAAATATGTTTTGGAATGGAATATTGGTAAAGGGGACTCTTAACCTATATTGAGAGATGAAAAGTACTTTGACAATAAAATAAATCAACCTGGAAGAGTTCTACACTACATATTTCCTCCCCAGTCATGAAGGAACATAAACACTTCATCCCCACTAGCAGAAACCAGTCAATTTCTCAAGTAATACTAGAGGGGGATACTACATAGAATTTCCTCTTCTAATGCCTTTAGACCTTCTCTCTCCCAAATCAGAGAAACCTCATAACTAATTAGTAATCTAAACAAATGTACATCATGGCTATTTAATTCTCTAGCTAGAGGCTAAACACCTTCACTTCAAGGTCATTTAAGCTCTTGATTAGACTTCTAAGTATCTTAAGAGTTATATAGTGAATTCTACAGCACTTCTCACCAAATTCTCTAAGCCCACAACAAAATACACTCCTCTGGCCTATCTAAAATAGGCCAAGATGTTTTATTAAGCTTACTGAGATATTTTCGCTACCAGCCAAAGGCTAAACACCTTCACTTCAAGATAATTTAAGCTCTTGATTAGACTTCTAAGTATCTTAAGAGTTATATAGTGAATTCTACAACACTTCTCACCAAATTCTCTAAGCCCACAACAAAATATGCTCCTCTGGCCTATCTAAAATAGGCCAAGGTTTTTTATTAAGCTTACTGAGATATTTTCGCAACCAGCCACCTATCATGGCTATTTAAGAGACTGAGGGGTAATCTTCCTCCTTCATCCTATTACCCACAAAAAATGGGTAACCCCATTGGAGATAATCTTCCTCTTATCTTGTATAAATAGCTATCCAAAAACCTTATACATTGCACAGTATATGATGATATTCCATATTTCTTTTCCATTTTTATTGGCCAAACACATCTCACCATCCAACATTCCTCTTAAAGGAAGGTGGGTTACCACTTAGTAGGAACTTTAAACATTTTGTAATCAAGTGCTTTTACTTAATGTTTTATGAATTATAAAATGGATAAAGGGGTGGTATAAATGATTGAATGATCTTAACTATAAATTGGTTCTCTCACCTTACTAAGGGGCTAGTTTTTATCCCTATTATAGTGGTAACTCCCTTGAGGCCTTAGGGTTATAGGAGGGGCGCTACTTGAGAAACTTGGATTGAATTATCATTCCATGACCATTCCATATTTACCACTCTTCACCATTCCCTTGATTTTTCATCCATAATTCATGTTTTTTCTCATTGCTTCATTGGTATCAACACCCTCACATCCTTCTTCTTGAGTTAGGGTTTAAAAAATATGCCCTAGGGGTTGATGTAGCTAAAATAAAGGTAAAATCATAAGATGGCTACAATGATAGAAAAAGAAAAATGAAAAATGAAAATATGGCTAGGACATTGATTAGTGTATGGTAAAAATCCTAGGATGAGCTCTACCTCCCTCATTATCCATCACTTGATCCTTGAGAAATATATTATCCATTGCAAAATAAAGGAACCCTTACATGTTCCAAACCCGATGAGCAAGAATTGAAATCATCATTAAGGGGTAAATCAATGTTTCTCTGAATAGTTATACAATCTAAATAATTTCTTCATTCTAAGAAACCATGCCTCTTGATCTTCTAATTTCTTCATCTCTCCATAAAATGTAGGTATTTTGACTTTCTTGAACTCATAGGGAAAGTATTCACTCCTCTTATAAGGATGATGTCGATGATGACCGTGGTACCTGTTGGAACTTGAGTTAGAATAGAACCTATTTACATCACCTCTCCTATCTAGTGTATACAAGGACCTTCCATATTTGATCGTGTCATCCCTCTCTGACCTATGCCCACCATGAGACCTACTTCCATATGCCCCATTAGTCCTCTCTTCTTTTTCTTGACTAATCCTCAATTGTCCATGTCTCTGCAAATCTAAAAAACTCTTAAGGATGACTACATTTACCTCTGCCTATTTTTCCTAATCCCTTGCAAGTATTTCTTGAGCCTCAAAAAACCTATTAATGTCTACTTTGTAACTTCTGAACTCTACCCTCAAACTCCTCAATGTTTATGCTATATCAGGAGAATACACGTCTTCTTGCTACCTAGTTGATATGTAGGGGGATTCAGGTGAACTGTATTCTACCATTTTTATTTCCATCTTTGATTCTCTTCTTTCTACATGTGACCATGTCAAATAAAACAAATATCCTACCATAAGTAAAACCATGCCTCAATGAAGTTCAAGGGGGGCTTATCTCATCATCAAAATCAATCCACATTAACACAATACATGTATAATAATAATCACATATAAATATATATGCCAACATGATGCATGATAATACCAACTGCATACCATGACTCCATGCATGAAAATGCATACATTTCCACATGCATCTAGACGCATAGGTTAACTATGCTAAACATAACCATACCACCCAAAGAGAGTGAAACTTGCTCTAATACCAGTCTTTAAAGCCTCCTCCCATATTTAACCACTTTAACGAGCCTACCCAGGGTAAACACAAGCTAAGGGCTAATATGACATGACTCGACCTCTTATATAACCTTAAGGAAATTGAGCTGAAAAAACAAGACATTGTTGACTTCCCTCAGGTGCTACAGGACCCCTAAGAGCTAACCAATCACTCCAGTTTCCCAACCCTTGAGATAACTTTATTTTTCACTGACCTAGAGCCTCATTCACTCCCATGACAAGGCTTACATGTGAATGTAACCCTCCAGTCACTCCCACAATCCTGATTCCCAACAACTACAGTATTTTTCACTCAATTCTGTACCAGAAACCCCAAGATCCGAGCCACTTTTTCAGGCTAGGGTTCATGCCTCTTCCTGTGACTTAATGAAACTCTAGAAATGATAAATGACACAAGGAAAAATCCTATAAAAATAACTTAATCAACGAATTTACCTAACCCAGTCTAACCATGACAATATTTATGTCAAACACATTGAGAACAGAAGATCTACATGTCATGAATGCATATCTTAACATAGAGATCTGAAACTTATTTGAGTTTTACCAAGAAGGTATAATTCCCTCTCACAATAGCTGCAATAACATTGATTATGTCATGCATTCATTAACCAATCATTTATCAATCAAACATCATAGGATCCATAACTTGGATTTTTCATAAAATCATTCTTATAACCAGCATATAACCATATAACTAAAAATGATAGAACAATCATTAAATCCACATAATAACAAGTACATTTACTCATGAAATATAAAATAAACTTAGCTCTTATTGACATATGCAAATAAAAACAATTTAGGGACTTCCACGTACCACTCGACCATATATTGGGCTAAGAAAAATATTTCTTTCATCCAATCACCCTTGTTCCATATTCCAAGCATGAATGTGGGGTCTCATGGGATAAAACAATCCATTAAAAACCAAGGGAAACTAGAGTTTAAACCACCTCCACCATAACACTACCATGATCTCACCTAAACTGGTCTCGAGATCACAAAATAAAACCGAGTTTGGATGCCTCAAAATTCCTTCACCATCCCTTTAGGAATTTTGGTGTCTCCACCCACCAGTTGAGGGCTTCCCGGAGAAAAATATCTCCACCCCCAACCCTTGGGATTTTCCTAACCACCTAACCTAGGTCCAAAACCTTCCAACAATCAAAATCTCAACCAAGAATGAATCCCATCATGCCATTTCTATCTGGAAATGGAAAGGCAAGGCTAAAAAGATTGCAGAAACCCGACAAAACCCATGAAAATGAAAAAAATGTACCAAATACACACATTCATATACCATGCATGCCAAAACCAACTAGGAAATCATACATGAAACCTGTTACCTGCAAGTATTCCCACTAAATTTGCTTGATCCAACCGTTCATTTCTTGATCCTCGTTTTCCTTTTCTTTTCTTTACTTTCATTGTCCTTGATTGTCTTTCTTTCTATTTATGGATTTCCTTCTCCTCTCTCACACTAATTCCAAAAATAAACTAACAAGAGTCTGAAAAAAAAAAAAAAAAAAAAAAAAAAAACTATGAACTGGTTATCAAAATCCTTTTTATCATTTATTCATCTAATTTATTCATTTTTCCTCTATTTTCCTTAATTTACCCCTCACATGCAACCTCTAGACTTTCACCTCCATTTTCTCCTATTTTCCTTTATTTTCATAAATAAATTTTCAATAATGCCTTCTTTCCTTTTCAAATCATTTTCCGATGCCTTTGCCAATTTCCCCTTAGCCGTAATAAACAACAACTGCTTCCCACTAGGGTAATTTTCCCAACATTTAGCTTGGAATACATGTCCCATGACCTTGGTCTTATTTTCATTTATTAACTTTATTACATGAAATTTTAACCTGGTGTTGTTACATGTTCAGTCTATAGACTTGGTTTGCTTCATGATTTTATGAGTGAAGTAACCAAAGCCTAAGTTAATCACTATTTATTTATGTTAATAATGTTTCCAGAGTATTAGGGCAGTATCTAAGATTGGAAATTTATTATTTGTTTCTTTTAGAACTTATAAGAATGATATTGTTGGTTTGGAGAAAGGAATAACTTTTGTAGGATTTCTAGAGTCTCTTGGAATTACATGTGTTGTGTCTTGAAGCTTGCGAGCCTTGGATTGAAAAATAAGTGTTGAGTCATCTATATAGATAATATTAACACCCAACACATTTTTCTCTCAAAAACCCCATGAAGAGACTAATGAAGAACCTATTAGTGATCATGATGAGTCAATCATGGATGTTGAAGAGGGATGGAGATTCAAAGGGTTGCATTTCTCTAGAATAAAAAATGATCAAAAGCACCCAAAAGAAAGTACTAGTAGTAATAGCGTCCCCCAAAAGAGTGCTAGGAAAGCCCCACCTCCTAAGAATATCCCAAATACCAATGCACCCGGTCCTCATATGTCCTTTGATGTTGACTTAGGAAGTGTTTTGGCAATGATGAATGTGCAAGTTCCTCTTTTGGAGTTGGCCAAACTTGAACCCTAAAGAGGGAAATTCAAAATAACATTCTATCTATAAAAAAAGTCTAAGGATCCTCGTATGATCATTTAAAATATATGTAAAATGACTGAAGAAATGGATGGTATGGACCATTCCTATTATCCTTAATTATGAATAATTTTATCCTACACAATTGTACGCCTAATTCAGGTGCCTCTACAAATGTAATCCCTTTAAGATTCATGAATCAATTGGAAATGAAAATCACTAGACCATATAATAATTTGTATTTCTATGAATCAAATTATATTCTTTTGAATGTCTTAATAAAACCATTTAAAGTGTTATTGGATACTAATAAATATATTTTAGAACTAATGGATATTGTAGTCATTGATATACCAAATGCTTCGGGTATTCCCTTTTCTAGAAAATGGTATGCATCTATAGGTGGGAAATTATAGATGGATCTATCATATGTTATCATACACACTGTGGATGGGAAACCATTCATTATATAAAGAGAACCAAACATTCTTGAGCATATTAAAGACATATAATCATTCCCTTTCCCAAGTACCATTGCAAAAGCCAAGACCAACATGCTTCTGAAATACCTTAACTTGAAGAAAAAACATTTGAGCCAAATATTTGTAATAGACCCAAAGAGCTCGGATCATGAACAAGGAATGTATGAAAAATTTAAAATTATCCCAATAATTGTTAGAAACTAGGGAAATAATGAGATGGGGGGGTGAATTATTGTTATAGGAATTTTAAAACTTCCTCTTACCTGCAATGATACTAGGACACCAATAAAATTTTCAACAATTGATACATATGAGCATGACAATATATAAAATAATTATCACAATGAGAACACACAAATTCTTCAAACATATCCTTCAATTTCTTCACAAGGAAAGATACAAATATCATTTACAAAATTCTTTGGCTACAACCAATAGAAAGAAACTACTCCTTGATTTTTTAACTACCACTAAAAGGAGCTACAACCCCTAAGTTTATGAGTTTCTACTGAAAGGAGATTCAACCCATAAGCATTTTCCAAAAACTACTGGAAGGAGGTACAACCCTTGATTTGTAAGAAACAATTAGCATGACCTCAATGATTCATATTTCATTTATTTTCAAACTCAGATTATGAAGCCATTCCTTTTACAAAAAAAACCAATTTGTCACTTAAAAAAATCACCAAAACCACCATTACAAACATCTTCAGCAATCCCTTATTATTGATAAATTCAACATACACACCAGCAACATCAATCTATCTCACCAACACAATTGCTCACATAATTTCTCAGTTGCACACACTCCTCACCTTGCTCATTTGATTCTTCTTATAAAAATTTTGGACTAATTTTTTTGGAATTGAAAATTTAGCTCTCTAGCGCTTGGATTCTTAGATGAATATTGTGTTCTCAATGTCATCTCAATATGTTATTCAAGTCTTCAAACTCTAATCTAATTTTTCTTTGAGAAAAACTAAGTTAGATTGTTGTTTTCTTCAAATCCGGTGATTTAGGAAGCCTTTTCTAAATTTGGTGAGCTCCAATTTTGGTTGAACTATCAAATTTGTCACTAATATTGTCCATGTCGCTAATCCACTTCCAACTTGTTCATGCCTATGATTTATAGCTTTATTGGTGCTCTTATATGTGGCACAAATTCCAAATTCCATGTTATTGACTCCTTCATCCATAAGCCTGAAGGCTTTAAATAAAAATGTTTCCATATTTACTTATGCGATATCATTGTTTTTTATGTAAAAATCACTCCTAGTCATGCATTTTTATGGTATAGCCCTAAGAGCTTATTTCACATTGTATATCTCTACACCCTTGGTCCTTTAACAGTTTCTAACCCTTTCATGCTTAAGGTTCTAATCCATTTCAAACATGCACACGACACTTTTTTATTTTTATTCACCTGATGGATCATGATCGTTATATGCATAAAACCGTCTCTAAGTGTGCCTTCCATTACTTGATGGAATGTCACTTTTCAGTAGCATTTACATCTTTTGGGCCTATCATCCTAGACATATTATATGGTGCCCATTTGGTTTCCCTCTAGGATAAACCTTCCAGAGTGACATGTTTCATGGGGTCACCCTGTGACTTCCTCTTATTGGTCGTTTCGCTTTTACATAAGGCCACCGCATCACGGTGCTTAGTCAACTCGGTGAAACATACATTGCACTAACCTATGTTACCTCTAGGGTCTTCAGACTGGGATGAGCTATCCCGGGGTCTCTGAGTGGAGAGAGAAACGGGGTCTAAGCCTTTTTATAATACATTTATAAATTTTTATAAGGGTCCTAGCCATTTCATAATAAGAATTGAAATATTCCATGTTATATTCTTGTGTTACTTCCATGTTGTCTGGTCATTTACAATCCCAAGCCTTCACCTTCTACACACATCTCTCTTTCTTCCAGGCTTTCCTTTTTGAGTTGAGATGTCAAGTGGGGGGCTCCTTCTATTAACCTCCACCTTTTTAAAATTTATTTCCTCTATCATACAGGCTTACATCATCCTAGGATTGTGTCATCCTAGGCACTCCCCTCATGCGTGCATCTTTGAAACTTCTGGGGAATCCTCCTGTCGGGATGAGTTGTTATACGGGCCTCCACCGTTGGCAAATAAAAATGCTTATCATTTCTCTATTTTCAGCCATGCTTTCCCATATATTTTTTTAGCCAATCCACTAAAATGGTCAACTATGTTTGGAAAAACCATCAAACTAAATTTGATCAAAATAATCTTCCACCAAGTTAATTCTACAACTTTTACTTTGGGGGTGCTTGACTTTGACTAGAAATAACTTACGATCTAGGAGTCCATTTTGGAGCTTCCATATACCACTATAAATCTCTTTCAGGGCTATTTACATTTGAATCTATCTTCTTAACTAAAAAGGATTCAAATTATCTGCACCATTTCCACCTTTGTCTTTTACATACCTTGAGTTGATCGTCATTCCTCTTGCAAGCTTCTTTGCTTATACCTTCATCCTCATCACCTTTTTCATCAATGACAACACATTTCTAAAATTATCCCCTTTTGGCATTGATGAAAACACCTTCATCAAACATAATCAACACCATAAATAAACAAAGTATGCTTCTTATTTATCCTTTGGATGCATCATTATATCAAAATCCTTTGAATGTTGCTCCCCATAAATGAACTCCTCTTCTGTTATAGTACTACAGTGGTGTACTTCCCTTTCTATAGAAATCTTCTCTTAATTTATAACTAACACATCTCCCTCTTTGGTTGAAGATATTCTTCTTATTTTTTATTATCATACTTCTCCCCCTTTTACATCAATGGGAAAGATAGTTAATGAGATCATTTGCAGCCTTACTCCTCCTATAAATAATTTCCCCCTATCATGTTGATCTTGTGAACCTGGCAAGTGCATCTGATATGCTGAGTGAGATTATTCAAGTTATATTTCCTCCTCTAGGAGAAAGATATATTGAAGGGGGGCAAGAGTAAAAAATCCCAATAATTGCATTAGATACACAAATTAATCCCTTGAGATAGGTTTTTTTCATATATCGGAGCTACCTGCTCTTTTGTAGGTACATGCTCCAGCTTGACAATCTTATGTGAAACTTGCTCTCTCATAAACTAGTGCTTGATTGGAACATGCTTTGTATTTAAGTGAAAAATAGGATTTTTTGACATGCTGATGGAAGTTTTGTTGTCACAAATATAGGAATAGGTTGATTATAAAACATGTGTACATATTTCAAAGTCTGATTCATCCATAAGATCTGAGTGCAACAATAATCTACTACTATGCATTCTACTTTAGCGGTAGATACAAAGATTGAAGCTTGCTTCTTACTCAACCATGGAACTAGAAATTATCCAAGAAAGAAATCACCACCACTTGTGTTATTTTTATCATCTACATCACCTCCCAAATCAACATTAGTATAAACAATTTGCAAAAAAAATTGTACCTCTTGGTTACCAAAGTCCATAGTCCATCATGGCTTTGAGATGTCAGAGAATCCTCTAGGTTGTTAGAATATGGATTTGTTTGGGGGCTTTTGAAAACTCCCAAAAATACTAATTGTTTGCATAATGTTTGGTCTTGAGGTTGTCAAATATAAGAGGCTACCAATAATATACGTGTATATATTCTGATCTATTTTAGGGGATTCATAATTCTTGTTAAGCTTGCAACTTATAACCTTTGGTGTGCTGTAATATTACCAATTAGCCATGAGCTAGTTGGAATATTAATTTTTGTTTTCCTTCTTTGTTTTATGAATGAGAGGACAATGGAGGTCCATAACTCTCCTTAATAATGAATAAATCAATGCCAACGTAAAAGGAAAACATCTTGGCAGCTTAATTAAGCACCCTTAGGTGTGAAAAGGGGCTAGAACATCTTTACTAGGTCAACCTTAACCAAATCAACAGCGTTGTCCTGGAGGAGTGGAAATCGATGAGGGACATCACAGTTTTAGATGGAGACACCTTGCATGGAAGTAGGGTCATAAATGAATGGGGCTTAGGGTTTGGAAGCTCATATCTTATAAAAGGAAGAGGATGGCAGCCATATTATTCATGTTGAGTTTATGATATTTTGATATATCGGATTTTTAGACATATAGCTTTCTTTGGCTATTTAGCTAAGATTGAAAGTGATGTTTAGCACTGGGTGTTCCTAATCAATAATCCCACCTCTTCCATTGATAATCTCTTAGAGGAGTCTTGTACTTCACTTCCACTCTCAGGAATTTTTCCAAAGCTTCATCTTACATCTATAGCGCAGATCCTATTGAGGGTTGAGTTGTTTTGTAGGTTGCAGCAGTGGAGACCATCTTGGGGTCATCTCATTACTTATTTTCAGTGGAGAAGGGTTACTTTCCATTGGGAGGATAGTAAGGAAGGCCCTTATGCATATTTTCATATCTTGGCATTAGGCCACATTTTTTTTTTCCCCTACAGCGTAGTTTATTTCCAGATCTGCGTTATTTTGAGGGAGGAGTTGCAAAGTGGTTTTGTCACACCATTTGGAGAGGAGGTTTTCTAGTGAATGGGATCTTCCTTTCATCTAGGAGATCTATTGGATTAGGTTTCACTATTTCTTATATCAGATCAGCCACACTTTCCAGATCTATATATTGCAGTGAATCTTCAACCTTAGGGCTTTGATTCAGATCTTGTACATGGTGTTTTGCTGAAAACCCTTAAGGGTTTCTTCATTGGAGGTTGTATAGTGCTCAGATACCTATTAGATCTATCTTTTGAGGCATATATCAGCCCATGTTATTTTTTATATGCATTTTTTGTAGCAGTGCCTTTTAAACAGCGTTGTAGCAGTCTTCTAGCTCTTTGATATATAGTTTCAGCACCTCTTTTGAGGGTTTGTCCATTGGAGGCTTATTATTTCTTATTGTATATCTTATGGCCCATTTATTATGCATATTTTGTTGTTGTTATAAATATTATAAGGTATCCATATTGGCCTATAAATTTCATGTAATGTTTACACTTCTATTGCCATGGTTTTGCACTATATTCCTACTTTTCCCATTTGGGAATATTACAGTGGTATCATAGCATAATCTTGGCACAGCCTGTGCATCTTGAAAATCCAATATGTCATCTAAAGAAGGAGATCCTCTCACTGATAGATTGAAGAGGTATCAAAGAATAATACACTAGAAGTTTTATTATACAAATGACAAAGAAGACAAGGGTAAAACCCCTTTATCTGGAGGAGAATATGAAGAGAAAGAGTTTCCTAAGATTCTTCTCAAGGCTATGAAAGACATTGCTAGAGAAATAAAGGAGAAGAGAATGGATAGATAGAGGGAATCCCCTAAAGGATTTCAACATGGTGAAGGCTCCGGAATTTCTCATCACTGGAGTGATCAACCAGTGTAGCAACAACAAGTTTCCCAATGCTCTACAATGCCTACATTCTTTGCAGTGGGAAATGAATGGTTTCAAGAACAAGAATATCTTGAAGACTATTTCATGGAGTATGAGTCTCAATATCAGATATCCAAGGACAACTTGACTTTTCAAGAATTTTTTCAAATCAAGGACAATAGGAGACCCAGGGATCACTATAGAGGTGAATGGTTCATTTAGAATCATTATCTACACCGCACTATGGGCAGATTTTTCTTACCCAAATTTGATGGGTCATATAAATGCATTGCCAAATCATGGGTAGAGAAGCTTGACATCTACTTCCAGCTTAACAAAGTTCCATAAATGGAGGCCATTAAGATAGCAACGCTGCACCTTGAAGGTGAAGCACAGGATTGGTGGTTCCATGGCTTGTCTACATTGGGTCATGCCATTGTGACTAAATATTCAGTGCTCACAAGGAGGTTAGTGGGGATTTTTGATAGAATAGATCCTGAAGCACCATTCATGGGGCTTGCAAAGCTAAAACAATCAGGTAATATAGAAACTTACATTTCTGAATTTTTAAAACATTCTGTTATGGTTCCTTATTTATCTGCAGCAAGAAGGGTCTATCTATTCATTGATGGGTTATATGAACCTTTTCATGGGTTGGTTAAGTCTACCAAGCCCACTACCCTTCAAGATGCCATTAAAAGGGATAGAGATCTTCAAGATGCCTTGCCAAAAGAAAAGGCAACATTTCATCACAAGTCCTATTTTCCATCAAAGGGAAAATAAGAGAAGGCTCCTTTCTCAAAAGAGAGCCAAAATAAAAAACCTCTTGATGATGATGTCCGAAGAGACTTGAGGAGGGGAAATCTTTGCTTCACATGCTGTAATATTGCCAAATGGAGAATGCAGCAATACAATGCAGATTTGCAGGAAAATAATGCAGATCATCAAAGACAAAGCAAGAGGCCAATATGGAGACCTTTAAAATGTATTTACAACAGCAAAACAGATGTAAAATATGGCCCATAAGATGCATAATAGGAAATACAAGTCTCCAATAGAAGAAAATCCTCAAAAAGAAGTGCTGCAACCATATATAAAGACTGAAATTACCTTACAGCGTTATTTTATTGGGCTGAAAAAGCTAAAGATTACACTTTAGATATAGAGCAAATAAGTGCATGAAAAGTCAGATCTATAATAGATCCATACACTATATAGGCTCTACTTCAGAATCCCCTTGGGGTTTTTAGCATTACACCATGTACAAGTTGTAGATCTAAGTTTTAAGACTGCAGATCTACAAAAATATTTAGATCTGGAACTGGATCTGGATCTGATATGATATGAACAAGAGAATGACCTCCTCCAATGTATCTCCCAAGTGAAGGGTAGATCCCCAACACTTGAAAACCAACTCTCCAGATGGTGTGCCAAAACACCCTACAACTGCACCTACAGGAATAACGCAGGTCTAAAGGTAAAACTGCATTGTAGGGATCAAAATGTGGTTGGCCACATGCTAAGATCAGAAAATGAAGCTCAATACATCCAATACTCTCCTCCCAATGAAGTAGAGGTCGCCTCCACTGAAAAGGAGCACCAAAATGGTCTAGATCTGAAGAGATCTAGCCTCCACTTGCTGCAGCTTGCAAATACAACCAAACCCTTAACAGGATCTACATTGTAGTTGAAAGAAGAAGCTTGGCCTTCAGCCAAATAGTGGAAAATACAATGCAAACTCTCCCAAGAGCTACTCAATGGGAAGATGTGGGATTCCTGACTAGGAACACCCAATGCTAATGCTTTAGGGTAAACTGCTTGGGTGGTTGGTTTTCGTATATCCCTCTCAGGGCTTTTCGGTGCCCGAGGCAGACAGTCAGATTAGCTATGCTGTTCACAAAGATGGCATGAGCATGTTCATATTAGCTAAACAACATTATTCTCAGCTAAAGAACAAGAGAATGATATATGTCTAAGCAACAATATATTCAGAAATATAATATCACCAACAACCTTCTAATGTTGCCATCCTCTTCCTTTTATAATTTAAGAGCTTGAAAAACTTAAACCACTTCCAATGAGATCACTCCTTTCACACAAGGCATCTCCATTCAAAACTGCATTGTGCCTCATTGATGGCCACTCCTCCAAGACAGCGCTGTAGATTTGGTCAAGGTTGACCCAGTCAAAATGTCCAGCCCCTTTCACACCTAAGGGTGCTTGATTTAGCAACCAAGATTCAGCCTTTTTACATTTGGCATTGATTTATTCATTATTTAGGAGTATTATGGACCTCCTTCACACTTTTATTCTTTAAAAAAATAAATAAAACAAAAATGAATATTCCAATTAGCTTAGGAGTAATTGGGAATATTACAGTCCTCCCCTCCCAAATGTTGCTTGTCCAAAATCAATTGATCAGGTGAGTCCTGCAACTCTTCTCCTCCTCCATTGGTGACACCAAAATGTGATAAGCTTCCTCCATAAGCTAATTTTTCACCAATCGAGCCCTCCATGAATTTCTCCTCCAAAGTTCTCATGAGATGCAAATAATCCATCCCATAAGGAGACAATAGCTCAAATGAAACAAACATGTCTTGCCCAATGTTCTCCCTGAAACATGTAGCATAAGATACATGGATAATCTACATCCCATATGGCACATACATACCTCCCATCCTCCCTCCATACATTCCCATAAAAAGTACAAGTACATAATCAATGTATGGGATCAAAACTACATACATACAAACAGAAATTTGTGCATATGGAGGTGGGTCATAGTCCCACATGTGGAACCAATGCAGTGCATCTCCTACCTGCATCAGATCAAGATGTGGTAAGTGGTTTCCCCGCCACTTAATTGCTTACCACGTCATCTCACTATGGCTGAAAGTGTGAGATATATTTGGTGCTTTAGGAATGCACCCATCATGAAACAAAACCTCCCTTTGTCCTCCAAGGGAGTGGCCATGTTCAAAAAAAATTGTGGCCCAAAGTTGGCCATGAATTTGATAAGGTACAATACTCTTCCTTGGATTCATGGCCTGCATAAACATGGTGAAAGAAAGCAAAAAAATAATCAAATGAAACATTATTTATATGAGCATATTTTTCACCAAAATTTCTCCTCAAACAAATGGAGTGGTGCATAGATCTATCCCCTTCCTCAAAAATATAAAGAGATAATTGAATTAACTCTTCCATAGAGTTATGTTTCTTCCCCATCTCCACATGGTACATGCATATTTGAAAATTCTGATATAGTTCTCCTTCAAAGCCCTTCTAAGTGTAGCTCCTCATGATGATGTTGTAGAACCTCATGGAGTATGTATGGCTGAAACAGAACTCTTCATAGGCTTTTTGTAGTAACTTCTCCTTCAGCTTGGAGGCTCTAGACAAGAAGATCCTACCATGATAATAGATGACTCCTTCTTGGACTGAATATCCCTCTTCATGCAGTTGTTCATCAAGTATCATGCAAGTGTGACGATCCTTCGAATAATCCACCAACAGTTGGGATTTCCAATATGGATCAATCTCCCATAGTGACAATGTTGATGATCTATCAAAAAAAATGTCTGTCATATGGTTTCTCTCTTCCTTGACATCTCCCATGCCAATGGTATAAGTTGGAAGGTCCCTCCTTCCATGCTTCTCCTCCCGCAGCACAGAAT
The DNA here is from genome assembly GCA_034641835.2 of Pinus albicaulis. Lineage (NCBI taxonomy): Eukaryota > Viridiplantae > Streptophyta > Pinopsida > Pinales > Pinaceae > Pinus > Pinus albicaulis. Next base: position 827,140,576 of record CM076576.1, on the reverse strand, counting down.
CTAAAATGAGAGTGGGTGATGATGATATTGGGAGAAAATCTCCCTCCTACTCGAGCCTACCCAAGACTCCAGCGTTGTATCATTGTCTTCCAATGCTCCCATCCCTCCAAGATCTATGCTTGGACCATCAAGTTGTGAGATATATCCCACAAAATCTGAATCAGGTGGCCTCCCAGGTGGTTTTCCACTAGATAATAGTGTCCCATGCAGCAATCTCATGAGCATGATAGATGGGACTGTAAGGTCCTTGCTTCCACTGCGCAAATCCATCTCTATTATTTGTGTGGAAGTGGTATGTTAGGGATATCTATGCATTCCTTTGATCATCTGAGTCTTACCACTCTTTTTTTCCACCCATTCCATTTTCAAAGCCTCCCAATCAGTGGCGACTTTCCCCAATGCAATCAACCATTGGACACCCAAAATCACATTGGTGTCAGGTATGTCGACCACAAATAAATGATCAATCAATGTATAAGTCCCCATGGTGACTGAAAGTGATGGGAAATAATGCATGCATTGCATTATTCTATCTCCTAGGTCCAAAACAAATAATCCCTCAAAAGCAACAGTGGGTATTACCCTCATTTTCACTAGTTTGGCATCAACAAAATTGTAGGTTGCCCCACTATTAATAAAAATAGAAACCCTCTTATTCAAGATGGAACCTTGAACTCTTAAGGTCAAGTACTTAGGTACTCCTCTCAAATATGCAAGAGCCCCTCCAATAGGAGAAAATGCTCCATTCCCATCTCCTGAGGGTGTTATCTCTCCCCCTTCAGTGTTAGCGTTGTGACCTCCTCTTGGTTCATCTTCTTCTTCCTCCTCAACATCTGAGAATATCTCTATGTAATGTGCTTTTCCATCAGCACATCTATGTCCAGGTGCCCATGATTCTTGGAAATTGAAGAAAAGCTTCCTTCTTCTTAGATCTCTCCGAACTTCATCATCAAGAGGTTTCTTGTATGAGCTCTCCTTGGAAGGAGAGATTTTTCTTCCTTTCTCTTTGAAGGAAAAGAGGGATTATGCAGGAAAGTTGTCTTTGCTTTTGGCAAGGCATCTTGAAGGTCTCTACCTGTTGGACGGATAAATCGTTCTTGCAGACAAGACCGATCTCCCTAGTACTAAAAGTATCTAGCAACAAACAGCCAAATAGAATAATCTTGCTCTAAGCATATATGATCTATGAAAAGCTCTATATAGGTGTAAAAGACTTACCATTTGTCCAGTGCTTGTTTGAAGTTCTTGTTATCCTTCGCGCGCTTGAAGGAATTTTTCTTGTAAACCTGCAGTCACAAACAAGAAAAGTATTACATAGCACCTGTATAGACATCATCATAAACCATGCTTATCATAGTGATCAAGGAATCTATGAAATAAACCATTAAAAAACAGCTTATTGAGAAAAATGAGTATATTTGTATTAATTTCAAAAGAAGGAAAACCTTACAACCTGAGCCTTGATGTTGCACAGGCCTTCCCGGGGTCCGAAGCAGGAGTCTCCTCTACTTTGACAAGCTCTACACTCTTTCAACCAAGACAAATAGAGGTATGTAATCTCTCTTCACAAAAGTCTTGTTTAACTGAGTCTGAATCTCAACAGCACTTATCCTCAAATATTCTAAAGCTTCAACTCCCTTTGAGGCTACCCAATGCCTCTTTTTATAGTGGAAAATAGGAGGTTTTTCTGTTCCAAATATAGGGATAGAATACTCCTTCAAAGGGATAAGCTCCTCACATCAAGGGATTAGCTCCATAAGGTAAGGGATACATGCACCTTATCAAAGCGTACTCATCCCCGAAAATTCTCGTCTAGAATCTTCTAGAATTAATCTCAAATCAACTTTTTAACTTAACTTTCTCGCCTTTTAGAGTTTTACAGGAGTCCACACCTATAATACATATAAAGTGCAGTTTTGGTCCGCAGGAGAGCTGAACATTAGGTGCGGGCCCGCAGGCAATGTATAGAGAAAGTGTGATACCAAAGTTTAGGAGATTTTTAGGAACTTTTCTCTGATTTTCAAGGCTTGACATGAAGAACTAATATGTTAGACTTGCAAAAGGGGGAAGTATGAGTTATAATGAGCTCATACTCATAGCAGAATGTCAGGATGACAATTTTTAGTGTAACAGATTGCCCCCTAAAGTGCAAAGTCTGGAATAGATGAAACTGAAGTCTGTCATATATGAAGAGTGTAGTACTTTATCATTTCAAGGATCATCCTGTGGACACCCCAGTCGGAACCTGTAAAAACATTCAATGCAAAATATATATATGTAATCATATCATCGCTGAGGTAGGCATTCCCATACTCAGATCAAAAACTAACTAGAACTAACTTAAATTGTTCTGATACATGAATGATTTTGAATACATCACAGTGTAGACACAGTATGGACGCAGCCATCTGTTTATAAATAGTCCACTGTATAATGATAACAAAATTCCTCGCAGCCTGGATGGTAGAAACTAGATCCAGGGTCTTGATTTCCGTATCTCGAACTAGTACGATTCTATCCATGTGAATAAATGTGTTGAAGTCGAACATGGTAGAAACCACTTGATTACCAGTCAATGATGTAAATTGTTAACAAGTGTGAGAGTAACCACCAGTAATGTCAATGGCTCTCAAAGTACTCAGTACAATCCATGAAATGTGAATGAATGAGCTAAAGTCGAACATGTCACAGAATCATTCGATCGGAGGTCAATGATGCAACCTATCGTCGAAGGTGAGAAATCTGCCATTGAGGCATGCAGATTTCAAGGTACTGACGATTTCTAGATCACTTCCTAGATAATGAGTTGTCATCGATAGAAAGTGATCCATCATAGGAAAGCCCACAACACGAAATCATAGATCAATTTTTGAAAATATATTGGCAAGAACTGACTCAAGGATGGTCAAAATGGATGACAAATATTTTGTAGATGAATGGTTTATTTGAATTGTCCTCTTGAACACATAACGACACTGCAGAAGGCTTGGTGACAATTGACCCAAAGATAATACCCAGAAACTAGCTGAAAACTTTCAATATGGTTTGATTAACTATTAGGCAAAGGATTTCCCAACCCAGGTGAACAAAAGTGTCGTGTTCAAGAGTGGTTAACTAGATTTTTGAAAAATAAAAATACAACGAACAAGTCCATTTTTCTCTCTTTTCCCCCACCATTTCTGGCAAGTACCTCTTTATTTTTGACAAGCTTGAGGAGGATAACATTTGCTTGTTTATAAGCTCATCCTTCGGATGAGTCCAACTTAGTTTAAGATTCGAACCCTAAGAAGGAGTGGTTCGTTCTTGTTGAAAATTTAACAGGTCCTTTACTGTTAAGTTTTAACGAGTCCAGTATAGGAGAAACTCGGTGTTTTTCAATTTTAGGGAGTCAAAAGAAAAAACTTAAGGAAACTCCATGGGTGTACTTTTTCGTAAATTTAGTCTCTCGGGCCCGAAAAAGGATAAAATAATGCGGGAGAGAACTCTATTGACCGTAATTAGTCAACGTATACCTTTTTCATAAATAGTCCATTTCAGTCCGTAAAAGGGGTAAACTTATACTGAAAGGACGATCATTCATTTACTTTAACGAGTTCGAATAATCAAGTGCTCAGCAATCTTTTCATGTTTAGAGAGTCTGAAAAGGGCTTAAAAGAGGACTCCAGGGTTTCGCTTTTTCGTAAATTTTTTGAAAGAGTCCGAAAAAGTGATAAAAGTATGCTCTTTGTTGAAAAATGATCAATTCTCCTGAAAAATCCAATTTCTGCACAAAAACTTGAAACATTACACATACCTGTTTAAAATAAGTAAAAGTGCTTCAAAAAATACCCTTTTTAAAGTGAAAAATAAACAAATTAAAAATTCATCTATTTGAAAAAACTTATAAAAAGGACTTTTTCAATTTCATTTTTACTGTTCAAGTTCAGAGTGAAAAGTAGAAGCTTTTGGGTAAGAAAGTTCCTGTGAAGATTCTGGAAAATCCGTCCAGCGAAATCGAGAACCGTCAGTCCCAGGTAATCCACGACCCTCTAATCTTGTATTTCATCCATTTACAATTCATCTTTAGGCTTTAGATTTTATTTTTAAGGAAAAATATGGTTTAAAAATTCGCTCGCGGGGGTCCGCAGGTGCCACACATGGGACCTGCGGACCCCGACTTTTTTCTATAAAGAAAAAAGTCATGGGTCTGCACGTATCACACAGTGCGCGTGCGTTCCTACGCACTATATATAAAAGTTAAGTGCGGTCCCCGCGCGTTTAAATTTAAAACTCAAATTTCTCATTTTCCGCCCAAAATTTTCCAAATTAGATTGTTCTAACTTATCTTTTTATGCATTGTAGGATTAACAAGATGTTGATTTGGAGAGAACGTGAACATGAGGATGTGGATGATGCCGCAATTCTCCATTTGCCCATAATGCAAGCATTAAGAGCATGCGGTTTATATAAATTCTGGGCCATCCAAGGCATGAGGGCGGAGGTAGACCTCCTAACATGGCTGGTAAACAAGTGGAACATGCAGGACCAGCGTTTCATTATTGGTGGCAACCGGCTCGAAATTGAGCTAGAGGATATTTATTTTCTGACTGGTTTGTCCAAAAGGGGCGAACAAGTTTCTTTGTTTGGGACTAGGCCAGGTGGCCAGTCTGTCGCTAGTCTCCAACTAGAGTTCTGTAATGACCAGGCAAACCCTAGGGACAAACGGATTGATATAAAAAATATTATCTGTCCCGAGCTGAAATTTATTGCATTTACTATTACCAGACTGTGTGGGAGTGCTGCATTGCATGTGGCTACCGGTTCCCAGATGTGTATTGCTGTGGATTGTTTTCGCGGCACCATTTTCAACTGGTGCGAAGCTGTGTTAGCCAATATAAAAGGCCAACTGACTAGAGCGAAGAATGGAAAACTAAATAACTTTGGATATGGATCCATCGTCATCACCTTTGCTCTAGAGAGGATCCCCATGCTAGCTCCGCAGAGTAATTCTGTTGATGCTGGTCGACTTCGAGAACCTAGGATGACTTGTTGGGTCGCACTGATGGCCCGTCACAGTATTGAGGGTTCTGAGATTGTTCGATTCCCTCCTTCATATTTTCGTTGGCTGGATCGCCAACTTTTTATCATAGAGGACTTTCCATACGTCGGGATAGACTTTCGCGACGACCGAGAGATGACTCTCCCAGCAGGGGAACAGTGTTGGAAATATTGTCATTGATGGCAAAGGAGGCAGCACTCAGGCAAAAGAGGCAGCGCTGTAGCAAAGGAAGGCAATAGAGGCAACAAGAAGAAAGTCAAAATGTAACAGTCATAGAAGCACAGTGAAGAACCATTATCAGAAGATAGAGACAGAGGCAGAGTGACAGAAGCAGAGACAGAGGCAGAGAGCAGTTACAAAATTCCAGGAATCACACTCTCCAACCGGTGGAGCAGAGGCAGAGACAGAGGCAGAGAGCAGTTACAAAATTCCGAGAATCGCTTCACTCCAGCGGCATATAATACAGAACCATATTCCGGGAATCGCACACTCCAACCGGCGTTATACAACACGAATCTTATTCCGGGAATCGCAGACTCCAGCCGGGCGTTACACATATAATACAGAACCATATTCTAGGAATCACACTCTCCAACCAGCGGAGCACATATAACAAATACAAACATTATTCTGGGAATCGCTTCACTCCAGCGGCAAAATATATATAAGCATATATATCAGTTATATACAAGAGGAGCACTTTAACCAAAGGTTCTATCAAAACGAAATGGCTTATAAGGTGGGACCCCTCCCCAATCGCAATCGGAGAAAAGGTTCAATCGGCGGAGTTTTGTTATGTGCTCCAATTAAAGGTCGGACCCGATTGAGCTATATGCCACAGTTTATTGCTAATCGCATCCGAGTTCCCAATCGCATCAGAATTGGTCAATCGCATCGGAGAACATGTGAGTTGCGATTGTGATTGGAAGTCCGGACCCGATGGAGGTATGAATTATAATTCAAACATATTTGAAGTCCTGTCCCAATCGCATCGGCAAAATACAATAAACAGTGGTCAATCGCAACACATATTAAAAGACTTGCGATTGCGATTAAGAGTTCGGACTCGATGGGTGTATTAACGATGGTGTATATATATTTGAATTCCGGCTAATCGCATCGGAACTTTTCAATTGATCGCAAGTCCTTTGTAATATGCTCCGATCAAGTGGCGGACCCGATGGCATTATACGATGGATTTAATAGGTTCAATCGCATCCGGAATCTCAGTTGCAATCGGAACTCTCCGATTGATCGCACGACTTTGTAAAACGTTGCGATTGAAGTGGCGGACCCGATCCAGTTATAAGCGGGAGTTGATATATGCAAATCGCATCCGTGTTCTGATCGCAATCGGAACTTTTATATTATGCGCCCCGATTACATTTGATTGAAGCCCGGACCCGATGGGCTTATTAACTATGATTAACAAGTGTTTGAGTTCCAGTTCTAATCGCAAACAGAAATTTGTGAAGGCGATGTTATATATAAATATATATATATATAAAGTTGTTGCGATTGTATTGAAAAGTGCCGCGTGGTCTGTGGACCCACGGGCCTCGGCTTAAGGTGGAGGGCGATTATCAATATACAATGACTATGATATATGTCTGTTCCGCTTGCAGAATGTTCCACATCAACAAGACACTCGTGGCATGAAAAGCGTTAGAATATGGCCCAGAATTACAGTCAGCATATTCATTTATATATATAAAGCGCTGATATAAAAATGAAAAATGCAGTTACACAAATACAGAAGTTACGCAGCAGCCATATACAGAATGACATACAGAGAACAGAAAAGAGATAAAACATAGTCACAGAAAAGACAAAGACAAAGTCAGAGAAAAGACAAATGCGCAGCAAGCCAAGAGACAAAACGAGTGAGCTGGAGTTCTCATTTAAATTTGAATGTAAATGTTTTAATTGTTTTTATTGTTTGTGATGCATTGGCAAGTCTCCGAGAGAAAACAAATTCCCACTGTAATGTTAAAATTGACACCTACAGTTATAATTTCTGAGTAAGCTGATAAAAGGAGTGAGAAGGCAGAAGGCAAAGAGACATGACTTTCCATTTCGAATTCCAAGCAGAATACAAACAGTCATGTGAGGAAATCTATAAATAATATCATCTTGATATGTAGATATTTTTTTTTTTTTGAGAAGTGAGAGTAAATCGAGAGAAGGCAGAATATAGAAGAGTAAGACAGAGAAGATTAAGAAAAGAAGAACAGAAGGAGAAGCTACAGAACAGGGCTAATATCTGAGGTAAATCAGCAAACTTTCAGTTTGATAAATTGAGGAAGTTGGAGCTTCCCTATCAAGTTGCAGCTTGATAATCGTCAGTTGTAGCTGACTGAGGTTGGAGCCTCCTGTAGGTTGGTGCCTGCAGAAAACTGAAGGGAGTTGGTGCTTCCTTGCAAGTTGTAGCTTGCAGAATTGAGGTAGAAGCCTCCTGTAGGTTGGTGCCTCGTAGAAAACAAGCAGAGAAGGAGTTGAGCTGCCTTTACCTACAACAATAATAAGATGTGGTTTTCTCCCTGAGACTGTGAAGACGATAATCTGTGTCTCTACATGATACATTTATGTATTGATCCTGACTTATATCATTTGCTTAATACCGTCGCTTCCCAAATTAAGTCTACTGCTCTATTAAACTAATACTTTCAGATTACATTCTAAGATTACTCTCACATCAAATAGAGTTTGAAATGAAGGTGTAAATAAGTTTATTGATGGGATGAATCAGGTAAAAACATTTTCAACAGTTCTAATTCCTAAATTTTTTATTTTTTGATCATCTTTGAAGCTAATAACCAAAAGTTTTGAATGCAGATGTGGGCCGACGGCGACTAGCCCATCTCCAACCTTATGAAAGAAGACAACCAGCTGCAGCTGTACTAGCCCCGGCCCCAGTAGGCCAATCAGTGGAAATTTTGTCTAATTTAGAGCATCATCTAGAGCGTCTGACTCTAGATATTCCAGAGATGGACATAGATGAGATTCCACTCAGATTGCAGAGATACGTGATTGGTGTTCCAGGACCTTTTAGGAGGTTCCTGTGTAGGGTGGCTTGGGCAGTGGTTTCTTATCGTGATCACCATCAGTGATGGGATGATCGTGTTGTAGACTCATATTTTGACTTTTTGTGTTATCATTTTTCCGATCATAAGGTGTTTCAAACCTATGATCGAAGACGATGTATATTTTTTGAAAACACTTCTATACTATGATATATCACTATTTACCGGCTATCTGTGTGCATGTTATGGATGCTGTTTGTTTTACTGTTTTGATTATTTCAAATGTCGATTTATCATACTAGAAGAAACTACATCTGCTAATGTATTTAAATGTCTTGGAATATGTTGATATTCAATGTAATCAAATTCACGTTCCAAGAGACGAACTCTTAAAAATAACCGTAATAACACTGGATTTCTAATGGCATAAACCCTGTTAAGTTGTAATACAACAAGTTTAGAATCCAACCTAACAATCAAACTCCGAATTCCAAATGATATGGATTCAGATAATAACTCAATCACTGCACTATACTCTGCAATGTTATTCATTGTTTGACCAAGGCTTACCCCATGCATGGATACTAACTCGTCAGAGGGTGAATAGATAACCCAAGCTGCGGAAGAAATGTTCCGTGTACTACGACAAGCACCATCAGCAAAACCAATGTAGGTTTGAAGAGACGTCGACATCTGCAATATCAAGAGTAAAACTCAGATAAGCAGGAATAGTGATAAAAACACACTTCTAAACTAGGCACACTTTTCTAATCTAAGACACACCAGCAGTAAAGAAATCTAACCTAATAAAAAATCTCCACACCAAGTTTAATCATAATATCGCTTTAGATAAAGCCCATTTCTGGGTTTATCCAAAGGGACACCGTCAAAATCTATCAGCTCATAGGCCCCTTTTGCCAGCTTTCGCTTGAAAATGAAAGGGCCATGCCACATAGGCATGAATTTCCCATCTCCTAGCTTATCGTTGGCTTGATCATAAACTAAGACTAGGTCTCCTTCTAAAAAAATTTGAGGGGTAACATTTCTATCATACTGGGCTTTTATTCGTTTAATATGAGCCTCGTTTGCTATTGCAGCATTTCGTCGGTTCTCATCCAGTTGGGAAAATACAAGAAACTTTTTTCCTCTTCAGACGTAGCTGGGAGTAATTCTACGGCTAATTTCAGTGACGGAATTTTGCATTCAATCGGCAACACGGCTTCCAAACCGTAAACGAGTTGAAAGGGAGTGAAACCAGTTGATGTTTTTACTGAGGTTAGATATGCCCAAAGTGCTGAAAATAACATGGAATGCCAATTCATTTTGTGAATACCAATAATTCGTCTAATCATGGTGACTAAAACTTTATTTATGGCTTCACCCAGACCATTGGCTTGCGGATAATACGGAGTGGAACTATCGTGGCGCAGGCCAAGTTGATCTATCAGTTCAGTCATCATAACATTCCTAAAATGAATTCCATGATCTGTAATAATGGCTTGAGGAACACCGAACCTAGAAATTATGTGATTAAATACGAAAGTTGCTACAGTCTTGCCGTCAGCCGAAAATGTAGGCATCGCCTTGGCCCACTTAGTAAAATAATCTACTGCTAAGATAATATACGCATGCCCCCCGGCCGAGTGAGGGTTACATGTAATAAAATCGATACCCCTGTCAAACCAAGAGGTAACTCCTCAAATCAGAATGTGTATTAGCTGAAGAATGTACATGCATTTATAGATGGAGGTGAGGCTATTGGGATTCATCTCCCAATGACTCTTGGCCTTCCTTATTTCCTAATATAATTTATTATACAATATTACATATGCACACCCAACCCATAGGATTAGGTGTCAACATTCCCCCTTTAATCCGAAGGGATGTTGGTGAGGTCAAGCATCGATCTGAACTTTTCAAACTTTTCTCTTCCAAGTTCTTTGGTGAAGATATCAGCAGTTTTCTCATTTGTGGAACAATGATGTAGATGGATGGTTTTGGCCTGAACATGATGTCGAATTAGATGGTACTTTGTATTGATGTGCTTTGTTCGATCATGGAACTTTGGGTTCTTGGCCAAATTTATTGGAGAAGTGTTGTTGATCATGAGTGGTGTGGAATACATTTGTTTCATCTGCAAATCTTCCAGGATCTTTCGGAGCCACACAATTTCTTTTATTGCTTCAGCTGCTGCCACATATTCTGCCTCGGTCATGGAATCTACTGGAACTGACTGTTTGCGTGATCTCCATGAGACAGCTCCTGATCCAAGACTCATGGTGTAACCTGTAGTAGACACCCCTGTTTCTTTGTCGCCATCAAAATCTGAATCAGAGTATCCGAACAATCTGAAGTCGCCTACCTGTGTGTATTTGAGTCCAAAGTCTTGAGTCCCCTTCAAGTACCTTGACACTCTTTTTGCAGCAGACCAATGTCCTTCACAAGGTTTTTGCATGAACCTTGAGAGGATTCCAACAGCAAATGAAATGTCAGTTCTGGTGGTGGTCAGGTATATAAGACTTCCTACAAGCTGTCTATACTTATTTGCATCCTCAAATTCCTTCCCTTCAATAGATGTGAGCTTCAAGTTTTGTTCCATTGGAGTGGTTAAGGGATTACAGTCATCCATGCCAAATTTGTTCAAGAGATCTCCAATGTACTTATTTTGAGAAAGAAATATGAATTTAGGATGTTGAATTACTTGAATACCCAAATAGTAATGAACATGACCCAAATCAGTCATTTCAAAACCTTTCTTCAACTCTTTCTTCATGGATGCAATATAGCTCTCATTGTTTCCTGTTATCAAAAGATCATCTACATATACCACAAGATATACAATTGTTTTTCCAACTTTCTTAACAAAAAAAGTTGCATCATCAAGATCAAAATGTTTGAAGTCAAGTTTCAGAAGATGCTCGGTTAATTTCTCATACCAGGCTCATGGTGCTTGCTTGAGGCCATACAAGGATTTTATAAGCTTGCAAACTTTGTGTTCTTGACCCTTTACCACAAATCCTTCTGGCTGGGACATATAAACTTTCTCCTTTAGATCTCCACTCAAAAATGTTGTCTTTACATCCATCTGATGGACTTTCCATCCATTCTGAGCTGCTAGGGAAAAGAGAGTCCAGATGGTGGTCCATTTTGCTGTGGGAGAAAAATTTTCTTCATAATCGACTCCTTCTTTTTGTGAAAAAAATTTTGCCACAAGCCTGGCCTTGTTCTTGTCAAGTGAGCCATCTGCTTTATACTTGTTCTTGTAGACCCACTTACAGCCAATTGGTTTCGTTCCCAAAGGCGGATCAACCAGCTTCCAAGTGCCATTCTTTATCAAGGCATCATACTCCTTCTGCATCACTTCTTTCCATTCATCATGAGAAGCGGCTTCTTTGAAGGAAGTTGGTTCACGATATGTAGACAAACTCAATTCACAGTTATAAGAAATATCCATATCAACAGGAGAATTAGAATTATCTACATCACCTTCGATTTTTTGAGTGGAACTTCTTGTTCCTGTTTTTCCAACCTCATCAGGATGAACATTCTCAAGTGTCTTTGTCAGCCATTTGGGAGGAACTTTCTGAGATGGCCCAGGCTGGTTATTTGACTGAGTTGGGATTGATTCAAGATTCAATCTCTCAATTTTGTCAATCACATCATCCAATGTGTCATCCGTGGTTGTTTCTTCATGTGGGGGAGAGAGTGCTTCAGGACATAATTCCACAGTTTGATTCAATATCGGAATCCCCCCTTCAAGATGTGGAATCACATTATCAAATTCTTGGAAGGAGTTTTCATGTGTGAATCTATCCAGGCGATCAAGTTGCCGCTCAAAAACCTTGTCACTCTTGGAAGATTCAAGAAATATGACATCTCTTGCTATTACAAACTTCTTATTTGCTTCATCATAGAGACGATATCCTTTGGAGGTATTGGAGTACCCCAAGAAGATACATTTTCAACTTCTAGCACCAAGTTTGTTCCTTTGACCCTTGGGTATCAATGCATAACAGGTGGACCCAAAGATCCTGAAATTCTTTACCGAAGGAATGTGGCCATGCCACATTTCAAAAGGAGTTTTGTTTCTAATTGAACTTGAAGGACACCTATTCTTTATGTAAACAACACATATAACTGCATCAGCCCAAAACATCAATTTCACATTCTTGAAAAATAACATGGAGCGGACCATATTTAAAATAGTTCTGTTCATTCTTTCAGCTACACCGTTCTGTTGGGGATTATATGGCACAGTTGTTTGATGTTTGATTCCATGTTGACGAAGATAATTTTCAAATTATTTTGAAGTGTATTCTTTTCCATTATCAGTACGTAGAGAGCCAATATGTGTTTGTGCATCATTTTCAATCCATGCATGAAAATTCTTGAAATTTTGAAAAGCATCAGCCTTATTCTTCAATAAGTAAATCCAACACACTCTGGTGTAGTCATCAATAAATGTCATCATGTATTTATTTCTATTTGCAGAAGCAATAGGCATAGGGCCACATAAATCTGAATGAACAAGCTCAAGTTTTCTATGTGCTCTGGAGTGTGAATCATGAAATGGTTGTTTGCTATGCTTTCCTAGAATACAAGCATCACATTCCTTAGGTTTTCTAGGAATTGTAGGCAGTCCATTAACACCATTTTTCTTCAACAAACAAAGGCTTTCATAGTTTAAGTGTCCAAATCTAGCATGCCATAAAAGACTTGATGGGAATGTACCTTCATCATGATTTGAACTGAATGCAAAGTTTTGAGCATGAGCAGATGAACCTTTCAGCTTCAAGAGTCTCCCTTCTTCTATTCCCTCCATGACAAGTGAGTGATCTAATGCTTTTCTGACCTCTGCCTTGCCATCAAACAAGTGAATTGAGTGTCCTTGCTGCCGGATTTCGACTAGGGACAACAAGTTTCTCTTCAACTCAGGGAGGTATAGAACCTCATGTAGGATATGATCAGGAAGACCAGGCAGTTTAAGCCTGACTGTGCCAAGCCCCGATGGCTTGAGTTTGGATTTATCTGCGAAATATACTGCTCCATCAACTTTGTCAGTGAATTCTTCAAAAAAATATTTTCTAAATGTCATGTGACATGTTGCTCCTGAATCTAGCAACCAATCATCTCTCCATGAAGTAATTGAAACATCAAACAAGTCTTCAGTTACTCCATTGTTACAATGTGCTAGAACATAATGAGCGGATTCAGGTGCTTTACCTTTGTCTTTTTCATTAGTTTTACCTTTGTCTTGATTTCTTTGCTGCTCAATTTTCTCCCAAGGTGTTCTGCATTTGGATGCATCATGTCCATCTCTATTGCAACGTGTGCAATGAAGATTGGATTTGTCAGATTGTCTGCCCCCCCTTTCTGTGAAGTTTCTTCTTCCTCTTCCTCTTCTACCACCTCTTCCCCACGATGAATCTGGAGCATGACTCTTTTCTATATGTGCCAAGTATGTAGCCTCTTCAGAAGATGAAGGGACTGTCATCTTCCTGAAAGCTTTCTCTCTTTCTGCAAACTTTTTTTCAAGTGTATCAAAAGTGATATGCTCAAGGTTCCCACTTGCTTGCAAAGACTCAAGATAATGTGAGTAAGTTAGATATAATGCCTTAACATATGTTATGAGAGGTATTTCCATTTTTACACCAGTGCTATGAATATCATGCATGATAGATCTAACTTCTGAAGCTACGGCAAGGGGATCATCATTCTTCATTTCAAGACTAAACAGCTTAATCATCAATTAAACATTTTCTAATTCTGAATGTGAGTCATAGAGTTGTTTTAGCTTGCTCAAGGCATCATAGGCATTTGAGAATGATGAAATATGGTGACTCACCTCTTCATTTACGGAAGCTGCAATCAAGGCATAGGCCTTGCAGTTCTTGTTTTCCCAAATCGCGAGCTCTTTGTCTGAAGTGGGCTTTGCTGGTGGATTTCCTTCTTGTCCTTCACAGATTCCTTTCCAAAACTCATTAAAAATGAGTGTGTGTTTGATTTTCTGGAGAGAACCACCCCAAAAATAGATATGAGAGAATGCATTAGTTTGCTGGAAAAAATTCTTTTGAAGAGGAAAAATTTTGCTACAAAATCTTCAATTCTGGAAATTTACTCAATTAAAGGAGACAAAAACTCTTTGCTAAAAAAAAAGAGACTGAATTATGCACCAAAATATATATATATATATATATATATATATATCTATATCTATATATATATATATATATATATATATATATATATATATATATATATATATATATATATATATATATATATATATTTGGAGAGAAAAAAATTGTATGGGAGGCGGTATTATGAAATGGTTGGAGGGGGGCGGAAATAGTGGTAATATATAGGGCAGTGATATATGGTGGGAGTGGTATTAAAGGAGAGGCGTATTAAAAAATTGGACAACGGTTATGGAGAGCAGTATTGAATATGGGAGGGGGCGGTAATTTGATAGTGGAGTGGTTTTATGTTAAAAAAGGAATGAAAGGGGCGCTATTATATATGGGCGATATGAAAGATATAACAGACAACGTGTTATAAATGGTGTTGAAGCATTGTGGAGCGGTGTGTATTGGACAGCGCGGAGAGGGAGCTCGCAGGGGGTATTATGTATGGTTGTTGTAAAGCCGCGGGAGTAGCGACACACAGCACAAGAGGGAGGCGTAATGGACAAACAGGCGGTGTTATGGACATATGATAGAGCAATAACGCGTTGTTATGAATGGTATTACATACAACGCTGGAAGAGTGACAATGTATAAGCAGAGGAGCTGGGCCACGAGGAGGGCCGAAAAGCCACGAGCCAGATTGAAATTTGTTTTGGGGAGTGCGCAGCTCGTGGAGTCAAGAGGAGGGCGTTGTTGGATAAGCCGAGCGTTGAAGGAATTTTAAATATATACAATGGACAGCGTATGTATGGTTTTATGAATGTAATATGATATGAAGGACCGATGGGGGCAGGCAAGACGAACTGCATGGAGGTTGGCGGAATTATGGAGTGGTATTACCATATATGCAGCGTGAAGGGGAGCGGAACCTGAGCGGTATTACCATATATGCAGCAACGGAACCTGAGCGGTATTACCATATATGTGACAGCGTATAAATGTTGACAGGGCAGCGTTCAAAGGTATATATAAATCGATAAATGGTATGACAGTCGGACAGTGTAATGGAGTTAGAATAGCGTGGAGGGAAGGGCGCATAGGATGTAGCAGGGATAGGGTAGATATGGAGATAGGGTATGCGCAGGCAGAGAGTGTGCAGGATAGCAGAACAGTGGGTATGAGCGAGGGAAGGGAGCACTGTTTAGGGAGATAGCAGGTAGGGGAAATGGGTGAGGCGATAGGTATGGAGAGCGGAGGAGGCCAAAAGGCCAAACGAAAATTTTGGAATGGGATCTTTGCAGGACTGCAAAAGGGGGGCTGCAATTTGCAGTGTTCCAGGAACTGCAAGATTGCAGAATCTTCAGGAGTTGCAGGAGCTGCAAATGTAAGAGCTATGCAGAGAAAAAAAATGCAAAATAACAGTATAGAAATAAGTAGGAGCAGCAAAACTATTAAAAAACTGACTGAGCAAAGGAGAGGGAGTTACGCCATAGGAAAAAATGCCAATAGTGGGACTGGCTTTGATACCATGTCAAACCAGGAGGTAACTCCTCAAATCAGAATGTGTATTAGCTGAAGAATGTACATGCATTTATAGATGTAGGTGAGGCTATTGGGATTCATCTCCCAATGACTCTTGGCCTTCCTTATTTCCTAATATAATTTATTATACAATATTACATATGCACACCCAACCCATAGGATTAGGTGTCAACAACCCCATTTCGCGAAAGGACCAACAGCAATTATGGGATGAAGAGGAGCGGGTGGCGCGTGCATTTTACGATAAAAAAGTTGACAATTATGGCATTTCCGGACGACATAAATACAATCTTTCAATAACGATGGCCAGAAATAACCAGCGCGCAATATCTTTTGGGCTGTGGCATACCCAGACATATGACCGCCACATGCTCCAGAATGGCAGTCATTTAAAACCTTTTCAGCTTCTTCATGAACAAGACAGCGTCGAAAAACCGAATCCGCCCCACGACGATAGAGTGTATCACCAATAATATTATACTGTTGGGATTGGAAGCGTATTTTCCGTCGCTGAGATCGTGAAATTTCAGGCCAAAAATATTGGGTTTGGAGATAAATAATAATATCTCCATACCATGGATCGAGAGTACTGATAAGAAACAAAGATTCGTCCGCAATGGACTCCTCTGCCACTGTTTCAGTATCAGTAGAGGGGAAATCACACATCAATTCCGCAAAGACAAAATATTTCTTTGCCTTGGATTTTTCAAATTCCAAGTCAAATTCCTGGAGGATAACTATCCATTTGGAATACTTTCCCCCTAGCAATTGTTTGGTCAAAATGTACATCATAGGGTTGCAATCAGAAATTACCGTAGTCTTGCGTAACAAAATGTAATGTCTAAATCTTTGGACAGCTTGGACCGCTGCCAAGGCCAATTTCTCCACATGTGTGTGTTTGATCTCAGTCGGATGCAAATTTCGACTAAGATAGTAAATCACATGTTCATTGTGAGATTCATCTTCCTGAACTAATACCATCCCAATGGTGGAATGAGAATCGACGAGGTACAAAAATTAATCCTGATTGTAGTTGGGAGGATGCAATAACAGTGCATGGGTCAACGTGTGTTTAAGTGCATCAAAAGATCGATCAGTGATCTCATCCCAAAAGAATGGAATGTTCTGTTTCAACAATCAGGTAAAACCCTTTGTAAGCTTGACATAGTTAGGAATGAATCGACGTAAAAAATTTGCTTTCCCCTGCAAACTTTGGAGTTGGCATAAAGTCGAAGGAGGAGGTAATTTAACAATAGCTTCGACCTTCGACGGATCGACGCGAATGCATGCTTTCGAAACAACAAATCCCAGTAAACGACCCGATTCTACACAGAAAACACATTTGTGTGGATTCAGCCTAATTTTATAATGCCGACACCTCATAAAGATAGCTCGTAAATGTGTGAGATGGTCGGCCCTGCGTGATGAATGAGCAGGTAAATCATCGAGATATAGCTGCAAAATGTGCTTAATGTCATGAAATGCGTAAGACATTTCCCTTTGAAAAGTTGCTCCAGCGTTTTTCAAACCAAAGGGTAGCTTGCGATAAGCAAACGTTCCCCATGGACAAATAAAAGTTGTTTTTGGCTGATCAGCACGGAGTATGTTTATTTGATTATGCCCAGAAAAACCATCCATAAAGGAAAACATTTCACTACCGGCACAATCATCGATTATTTGATCGATATAGGCAGTTGGAAAATTGTCTTTGGGACAAGCTTGATTAATATCCCTATAATCGATACATACTCATATGGTTCCAGGTTTTTTAGTCACAGGAACAATATTTGATACCCAATCCGTTAAGGGAATTGGATATATGAAACCTACACGAAGTAATTTTTCAACTTCTGCTTTGATAGCAGCAGCTTTTCTAGGATGTATTTGACGTAGACGTTGACGAATAGGTTTAGCATCCGGGTAAGTCTTGATTTCATGTACGACGATTGACGGATCAATTCCTGGAATTTCTTCATAGGACCAGGAAAACAAATCATGGAATTCTTGAAATAGGGCTTTATAAGCTTTAATTTCATCTTCAGTACAGCAAGCACCTATATGAATGTTTTCAATTATTCCTAGTTTTACTGAAATGTCAATTGGAACCGTTTGAGAAATATTTTCCAAATTTAACTCAGAATCAGGATTTTGCAATGGATTATGTGGTTCTTTGACATATTCAGCAGTAAAAATTGAAGCGAAATCATTTTCAAAATGATCTAGTTCAGGTAAAAATGAAGATCGGTGATGTAGATCTTCCCATGGTAAATCATCAACAGAAAAAAATTCACGAATGTGCTCATCAGTATGAACAAGATCAGGAAATGTCGTTGTGGCTGAACTAGATATAGAAAGTGATCCCTCATGGATCCCATTCATTGGATCAATTCTGGTTGAAGAGGTGTCGGAAAATTACTGTATAGCCTGATATGCAATTTCAAATGGACTCAAAGGCATCATGCCGTCAATTGAATCTAACTCGGAGTCAGAAGGTATGATCCAAGGATCATCAAACATAACAGTGTCTGACGAAATCATGTGAATATTTGCAACAGCAAGCGATACGTTAGGAGGAGGAAAGGAAAAAGTTCCTAGTAAACCAAAATCTTTAATCAATCCTACTCCAACATCCTTATAAGGGATAGCCGCTTTACCAATGTGTTGGATTGTTTCTGTAGAGGCTGGGTCGGAAGAGAAATAAGTTAACTGATCTATTGTAATGATCTTTCCTTGATATGGAAATTTTATGAGTCGAAAGACCGAAGAAACAACAACAGTCATAGCATAAGACCAACTGCGACCTAGAAGAAGGTTGTAATCTAGAGGGGCATCAACCACTTCCACATCTAGATTTACTATTTTACCTTCGACCCCTATGGGTAAATCCTACAAAATACCAAAAGGGTGGAAACCTCAACCATCAAAAGCCTTAAGAATCGTTAGAGATTGGTTAAGTGTAGGAGAACCAAGCGATTTCCAACACTGAATCGACATAATACACGTTGAAGCTCCCTCATCAATCACAGTCCAAAATATTGGTTTGTTTTTTACTAACACTGGAATCTGGAAAGCCATTTGATGAGGTAGGCGAGGTGTGTTATTTTCTGAATCAAAGATTATAAGGTTGGAATCCTAAATATCAACAGCTCCTATAGCAGACAAAAGCAATTTACGCTGTGCTGGGCATGATTGCAGCACTTCCAAAGCCGGCATTGCTCAAGGAGAAATAACTAAGTCTTCAACAATGTTGTAATTCTGAGCAGCTCTCGCATGTGGATTGAAAGCTAATTTACGAAGAACACCTTTAGCAGGCGGTTTGATTATTAAGTCTGGATTTTTTTTCTCGATCTGTAGCGGACCAGAAACAGGAGGAGGTGTAGTTGATGCATTTGCACTAGAAGATTCTGCTTCTTTACCATCAACAAGATTCTTATTATCGTAATCTTGCGATCGCGTCGCAATCCTTACATGAGACATCATCATAATAGGTTCTTCTAAAGTTGTCGAGGTAGAACCAATCATCTTACTATGTTGAGTTGGAAAAGGATCCTTCAAGACAGCAGGTTGTTGCGATCCTTTAACGAATTTCGTAACCTCGGCTCGATATGGACATTCTTTCATAAAATGATCCTATTCATAAATGAAACAAGGATAGCGAGGTTTACGTTTTTCGTCATTGGATTCATTTTTATCAGTTTTGTCTTTCAAATTCTTTTTGTTTTTATTCTTCCCTTTCTATTTACCACTGGATTTAGATTTGGTCGCAAATGTTTCTACGACGTGAATATCGGCAGAAACTTCGGGGGAAGATTCTCCTTTCGGGGAATCAGGTAAAGTTATAATAGGAGAAGAATTCTTTGAAGATTTCTTCTTGCTTTTATAATTGACCGTACCAATCATACCGTCAGCGGCATGAGACCCTGAAGGAGCAGCAACTATTTGACCTTGTTTTGGAAGGTCTGGGATTTTTTCATGTAAAGTACCCGACTGCGTATAAACGAGGTCAAGGTACTGAGCTTGAGCAATTAATTTCTCTTCAGTAACAACACCAGCCTTAGCTACATCTTCAGTAATCTTGGGTAACAATGATTTAACAAACTATTCTACCAAAATTTGATCCGGAATATAAACTTTCACCAAACGTCTCCTACGTCGCCATTCATGAATATGGTCAGAAATATATGTAGACGTGGATTGTTTCAGCGAAGTTAATAATTTCGTGCCATTGTCGTATCTAACTGGCAACTGAAAATGAGTCAAGAAGGTAGTTGCTAACTGACTGAAGTTATGAAACGAGCCTCATGGTAACTCGATGTACCATTTGGCTGCAAGACCAATAAGAGTTCTTTGGAAAAGACGTAAGTGAATTGAATCATCAATGATTGAATTAGACGCACACCAGAGGTGATAAGTCATGACGTGATTTAATGGATCCTCTCCTGACTTACCTTCGAATTTTGGTATATCACTGGGCAACTTATGTGGCATTGGCGGCCAGTTCTGATAATAGAAAATTGGATCATTCGTAAGGCGCATCAAATCAGGTAAATCTAAAGTTGCTATAAATGGTAATTGACGGTTAGGATCACGAAAACCTTGAGTAGCCAAAGCAGTTCCAGGAGGTGGATACCCAGGATAGTTGGGAATCGGATTTGCATTAGGAATTGTGTAACCTCCCGGATAACCAGGATTAATCGTACCAAACTGGGGTTATTGAGGCTGTTGATAAGTATAGCCAGGGTACGGTTGATACTGATAGTTTGGATTTTGTGTATAGGGACCGAATTGCGGCTGTCCCTGGTACGGTTGATACGTGAATTGCGGTTGACTTGTGACAACTGTACTTGTACTAGTTTGTCCTGCAGGTATCTGAACCGAAGTCTAAACTGAAGGTCCTGACTGAGGTACAGAGACTTGAGGGATTTGCACGGATACAGGGATAGCCAAACTCAGGGTTACAGATACTCCATAAACAGGTGTTGCAGGTTGGACAGTCGTTGCAGCGGTTGCAGCAGTTTGAGGTGGAGTCTGAGGTGAACTAGGTGCAGGAGTTTGAATAGTTGGCTGGACAGGTTGCTGGGTTGGACCAGAAATTAAAGGTTGTCCAGGCTGATAAGGTAACTGCACATTAGGCTGCATAGGCTGTTGATATTGGGATGGATCCCACACCATCATTCCGGGGTATTGTCCCGCAGAAGGTTGAACATAAGGACCATAACCTGGTTGAATGTAGGGTTGATAATTAAGAGGTAAATTTCCGGCTCCTTGAATAGATGGTTGACCAGAAGGCTGTTGGTAACCTTGAATTGGGTACTGACCTTGAGGTTGATAACCTTGAGGCGCGTACTGAGGCTGGGGTTGATAAGGACCCTGAGGAGCATACTGAGCTTGGGGTTGACCTTAGGGTATGTATTGTCCTGAGGGTTGATACCCTTGAGGTATGTACTTTCCTTGGGGTTCTCCCCCAAAATAATATGACTCCACAGTTTGTCCTGGAAAAAAGCTACCTTGAGGTTGTGCCCTGGGTTGTAACTGACTACCTTGAGGTTGCCCTCCAGGTGGTAATAGACTACCTTGAGGTTGAGGATTGGGAACATTACCAGACATCATAAAAATTTGATCTGCGTTCGACGTTTCAATTTTAAGACCATTAAGACCAGATGATAACACGTTTTCAATGGGTTGAGGAGCTGCTCCCGAGAAAGTACCAGATATAGCCTGGTATCCTGAAGGAACAGGAGGACCACCGTGTAAAAATGATTCCGGAGTCTGGGAAAACATGGATGACTCTCCTGCCATAATGGATGGCGGATAGTAACCTCTGGGTGTAGGATGAAATGGAACTCGAGGTGGATGAAAAGCAAGACCCGGATTCTCTAAAAAATTTGTTAAGGATAGATACCAAGCACTAGTTCGAATAGGGCTGTAGAAAATAGATTCACGCTCCCTAAGATTTAAAGATTGAGGGGAGTTGGGAAGAGATATATCTTCATCTAGATTAGTAAGTTCTTCAATAGAAATAAGACTAGCTGGGAGATCGTCAGTGACGATATTTCTTACCCTAGGTGAACCAAGATCGCTAGAAGTTGGTGAAATAAATCCTGAGGATGTTTCCAAAACAGAAGGTTCAGTTTCAGATTCAGAGAATTTAGATTCATCAACTAGTTCACTGGAAGGAGAAATATTAACAGCAACTTCAGAAATTGAAATCGGCTCTTGAATGTATTCTATTGTGGGTGTTTGATAATCAGGATGAACTACAATGGATGAAGTTCCAATTTTTGTTGATCTAATCCTACCGCTGCTAGATGATACCAGAGCACGAAGCCCTTCAAGCTGACTCGGTGTATACTTAGGGGGTTTCCCTTGTAGTCTCCGAGATTGTCTCGGCAAGTCCGCCACGATTAAAAAATTAATTAATCACACGCAAAAAAAGAAAATTTCAATGAAAACACCTAAAGTCTCTAAAGAAACAAAGAGTTGAATCACACACTTAAATAATCTAAGAGTTCAAACCACACACAAACAATAACTTTCCGTACTAAAAACACTAGTTGGTGATGAAATCCAACTTAGTAGAAATTTAATACGAAAAGGGCGGTTGGAACAGTTACCGCGACAACCTGTTGAATGAAACAGACCGGTGCAAGTTTCTCCACTATACCATCTCGAGTGAAGATAACCCTCTAGAGAGTCCAAGTGAGTCTAGCCAACGTCTGCTCCAGGTACAGTGGGATCTTCCCTCCACCATCACGTTAGGAAAGAATCCTATAGATTATGGCCTCTAAGGTTACCAACAGAAACAAATATACCTGGGGGAACAGTCTACGATCCGACACACACGCAAGGGCAGAGTAACAAAGCTCAATCCCCTTGAAGGCTCCTTGAAATAATCCAAGGTATGCCGACAAGTGACCCCAGGCTCCTTGACAATGGTCTATCCTAGGTTTACCATTGTTAATACATGTATATCTTCTATCATTCCCAATGAGGAAGGATTGATTACCTCACTGGTTCCGATATGATCTCGTGCTTAACTCCTTTAGGAGGAGCTTCCCAGAGCATAGATGCAAAAATTGGAATTTTTCCTACCACAAGATTTGTCTACTTTTTTGTTTTTACTACCTTGGAGAGTTAATTACTCCCTACTCCAAGATACTAGCCTAAGCTATGTTGGTGATGAGAGCCCTAGAAAATAAAAAGATTGCTAGATGAATTTTAATTAAGCGTTACTTTTAAGAGTTGTTTCTTAAGTCAATGGGTGCGGAAATGAAACTCTGATGGTGTGAAGACTCGATTTCCAAAAGACACTAAAAATGCACCTAAAAATGATAATCAGATTGTTTTCTTTCAATGAAATTCTAATTAAGGAAAAGTTAGAGAATGCAAATCTTTTAATAAACAATTCCTTCTTTAAACATAAAGAATACTTGAAAGAAAATATTTTTGTCTTTTCCAATAAATTATCAAAGCTCACAATAAAAATTCTTTCACTTTCCAAAAACTCGAAGCTACAAAACAATTTTCCTTCAAAAGAAAGCTAGAAATCTAAAAAGCACTCAAAACTACAAAACTAATCTTGAGGTCTACTAATTTTTAACAATCTAAAAGAATAAAAGCTTTAAAAAATTTTGAAGAATGTTTTACTTAGTTGTTCAGCAAACTAGGGATCTATTCATCCAGAATAACAAACAGATCAAAAACACTCAAATATGTTTTTTACAAAAACGAAATTCAAAAACCTATAACAAAATTTCTTTTCGAAGATTTGCGAAGAAACAAGTAGTTCTATTTCTCAATAAAGGATGATTTCACAATAACGTCAGATTCAGCAATAAGACAAGAAAACCAATGTAATCTAAGGTACTTCAAAATTTCAAATGCTTCCAATCGCTACAAAGAGCAAGTGAAATGCAATCCAAAATGCAAAGTCTTCTAGAAAATCATCAAAAATCAATACTGCTGGAATTCATTCATAGAAAGTTTTTGACAAAAACAGTAATCAATCTGGGCAGAAATAAAAAAAAATACTAAATCATAATAAAGATAAACTAAGAAAGAAATCTAGAGTTTTTCTAAAATTTAAACAGGGTCCGCAGGCTGCCAGAAGTAACAGGTGTGGTACCGCATTGTTTACTTAAAGAAGTTGTGAAACTGCCCGCACTGTCAAAAGAAGACAGAGTGCGGTCCCCGGAAAAATTAGAGAAAAACACAAAAGATTTGAAAATTTTCTAAAATAGAGAAAGCCTAAGCTACCCAGGCAGATGTCTATCAATCAAAAACTAGGAAAAACTTTTCTTCAAATCAAAATAAAAGAGAACCAAAAACAACAAGTTCTTCCCCAGTGGAGTCGCCAATTTGTTGGACGGATAAATCGTTCTTGTGGACAAGACCGATCTCCCTAGTACTAAAAGTATCTAGCAACAAACAGCCAAATAGACTAATATTTCTCTAAGCATATATGATCTATGAAAAGCTCCATATAGGTGTAAAAGACTTACCGTTTTTCCAGTGCTTGTTTGAAGTTGTTGTTATCCTTCGCGCGCTTGAAGGAGTTTCTCTTGTAAACCTACAGTCACAAACAAGAAAAGTATTACATAGCGCCTGTATAGACATCATCATAAACCATTCTTATCATAGTGATCAAGGAATCTATGAAATAAACCATTAACAGACAGCTTATTGAGAAAAATGAGTATATTTGTATTAATTTCAAAAGAAGGAAAACCTTACAACCTGAGCCTTAATGATGCACAGGCCTTCCCGTGGTCCGAAGCAGGAGTCTCTCTACTTTGACAAGCTCTACACTCTTTCAACCAAGACAAATAGAGGTATGTAATCTCTTCTCACAAAATTCTTGTTTAACTAAGTCTGAATCTCAACAGCACTTATCCTCAAATATTCTAAAGCTTCAACTCCCTTTGAGGCTACCCAATGCCTCTTTTTATAGTGGAAAATAGGAGGTTTTTCTGTTCCAAATATGAAGGGATAGAATCCTCCTTCAAAGGGATAAGCTCCTCACATCAAGGGATTAGCTCCATAAGGTAAGGGATACATGCACCTTATCAAAGCGTACTCATCCCCGAAAATTCTCGTCTAGAATCTTCTAGAATTAATCTCAAATCAACTTTTTAACTTTACTTTCTCGCCTTTTTGAGTTTTACAGGAGTCCACACCTATAATACATATAAAGTGCGGTTTTTGTCCGCAGGAGAGCTGAACATTAGGTGCGGGCCCGCAGGCAATGTATAGAGAAAGTGTGATACCAAAGTTTAGGAGATTTTTAGGAATTTTTCTCTAATTTTCAAGGCTTGACATGAAGAACTGATATGTTAGACTTGCAAAAGGGGGAAGTGTGAGTTATAATGAGCTCATACTCATAGCAGAATGTCAGGATGACAATTTTTAGTGTAACACTAGCCCTTTCAATAGCATCATGTAGGGTAGTGGGCTTGGTAGATTTAACCAACCCATGAAGAGGTTGATCTAAAGCATCAATGAACATGTACATCCTTCTTGTTGCGGACAAATCAAGAACCATAACAGATAATTTTAAAAATTTAGAAATGTAAGTTTCTGTATCACCTGATTGTTTCAACTTTGAAAGGCTCATGAACGGTGCCTCTGGATCTCTTCTATCAAATATTTCCACCGGCCTTATAGTGAAATCTGAATAAGAAGTCACATTGGCATGAACCAACGTTGAAAAGCCATGGAACCACCAGTCGTGTGCTTCACCTTTAAGGTGCAGCACTGCAATATTGATAGCCTCCACCTCTGGAACCTTGTTCAACTGAAAGTAGATGTCAATTTTTTCTACCCAAGATTTGGAAGAACATTTGGATGACCCATCAAAATTGGGTAAAAAGAATTTGCCCATAGTGTGGTGTCGATCATGATTTTGAATGAATCCACCACCTCTATGATGATGCCTTGTTATTATGTTGTCCTTTATGTGGAAAAACTCTTGAAAACTCAAGTGATATTTGAATCTCTGATTTTGAGACTCATATTCTTTAAAATAGTCTTCAAGGGATTCATGCTCTTGAAACCCTTCATTTCCCACAACCAAAAAGGTAGGCATGGTAGAGCGTTGGGAAACTTGTGGTTGGTGCACTGGTTGATCATTCCAGTGATGAGATATGCCAGAGCCCTCTCCAAGAAGGAATCCTTTAGGGGATTCTTTGATTCTTTCCATTCTCATCTCTTTGATCTCTCTAGCAAGAACTTGCATGGCTCTAAGAAGGATCTTAGGAAAATCATTTTCTTCATCTTCACCTCCATATAAAGGGGCTTTACCCTTGTATTCATTATCATTTGTGTAATCAAATTCCTTCTATCTTCTCTTTAGATACCTCTTCTCTCTATCAGTAAGAGTCTCTTCTTCTTCAGAAGACATATTGGCTTCTTAGACAGCACAGGCTATTCCAAGATGATGCTCTGATACCACTGTAATATTCCCAAATGGGGAATGCAGCAATACAATGCAGATTTGCAGGAAAATAACGCAGATCAGAAAAGACAAAGCAGGAGGCCAATATGGAGTCCTTTAAAATTTATTTACAGCAACAAAACAAATGTAAAAGATGGCACATAAGATGCATAACAGGAAATACAAGTCTCCAATAGAAGAAAATCCTCAAAAAGAAGTGCTCCAACCATATATAAAGACTGAAATTACCTTACAATGTTATTTTATTGGGCTGCAATAGCTGAAGATTACACCTTATATATATAGAAAATAAGTGCAAGAAAATTCAGATATATAATAGATCCATACACTATATAGGCTCTTCTTCAAAATCCCCTTGGGGTTTTTAGCATTACACCATGTACAAGTTGTAGATTTGAGTTTTAAGACTACACATCTGCAGAAATATTCAAATCTGGAACTAGAACTAGATCTAATATGATATGAACAAGAGAATGACCTTCTCCAATGGATCTCCAAAATGAAGGGCAGATCCCGAACACTTGAAAACCAACTCTCCAGATGGTGTGCCAAAACACCCTGCAACTGCACCTACAGGAATAACGCAGATCTAAAGGTAAAAATGTGTTGTAGGGATCAAAATGTGGTTGGACACATGCAAATATCATAAAATGAAGCTCAATACATCCAATAATATCCTCCCAATGAAGTATAAGTCTCCTCCACTAAAAAGGAGCACTAAAATGGTCTAGATCTGAAGAGATCTAGCCTCCACTTGTTGCAGCTTGCGAAGACAACCAAACCCTCAACAGGATATGTGTTGTAGTTGAAAGAAGAAGCTTGGCCTTCAGCCAGATAGTGGACAATACAATGCAAACTCTCCCAAGATCTACTCAATGGGAAGAGGTGGGATTCCCGACTAGGAACACCCAATGCTAAACAGCATTATTCTCAGCTAAACAGCAAGAGAATGATATATGTCTATACAGATAGTATATTCAGAAATATAATATCATCAACAACCTTCTAATTCTACCATCCTCTTCCTTTTATAAGTTAATATCTTGCAAACCATAAATCACTTCCAATGATATCACACACAAGGCATCTCCATTCAAAACTGCATTGTGCCTCATTGATGGCCACTCCTCCAAGACAGTGTTGTAGATTTGGTCAAGGTTGACCCAGTAAAAATGTCCAGCCCCTTTCACACCTAAGGGTGGTTGATTTAGCAGCCAATATTAAGCCTTTTTACATTTGGCATTGATTTATTCATTATTTAGTAGTATTATGCACCTCCTTTCCGCTTTTATTCTTTAAACAAAGAATTAAAACAAAAATGAATATTCCAATTAGCTTATGACTAATTGGGAATATTTCACATGTCAATAATCTTAGGCACCTAGACATAGATGTGTAGTAGGAAAGGCACACTACATAGAGGTCTTCTCAGATGATGATGAGGAGGAAGAATAAGATGAACCAAGAAGAGGTCACAGCACGAGATGAACCAACACCGTCAGAATGTGGGAATGGGGCATTTGCTCCAATTGGAGGGGCTCTTGCATCATTGAAGGAGTACCTAAGTACCTTACCTTGAGGGTTCAAGATTCCATATTAGATCAGAGGGTTTACGTTTTGATTGACAATGGGGCTACCCAAAATTTTATTAATGCCCAACTAGTGCAGAGGAGGGAAATACCCACTGATGATTTTGAGGGATTTTCTGTTTTGGTCCTAGGATATATAACTATGAAATGCATGCATTATGTTCCATCATTATCAGTCACCATTGGGACATATACATTTACTGATCACTTATTTTTCATTGACATACCTAACACCAATGTGATATTGGGTGTGCAGTGGTTGATTACTTTGGGAAAGGTCACCACAGATTGGGAGATTTTGCAGATGGAATGGGTGGATAGAAAGAGTGGTAAAACTCATATGATTAAAGGCACACACACATATCACTTCCACACATAAAACAGAGATGGATTTTCACAGTGGAAGCAGGGAAATGATAGTACCATATGATTATGCACATGACTTTGGCTCATGGGACATTATTATTTTGTGGCAAACCACTTGGGAGGCCACCTGATCCATATTTGGTGACACATATTTCACATCATGATGCATGAGTCACAGATCCAGGAGGAACAGGTGCATTAGGAGGACATGATACAGTGTTGAGAATTTTGGGTAGACTCAAGAAGGAGGGATACATTCTCCCAACATCATCATTAACCACTCTCATTTGAGATTATGCTCTGTGGGAGGAGAAGCATGGGAAGGATAGAAACCTTCCAACATATACCTTTGGCATGGGAGATGTTAAGGATAAGGGCAGCCATATGATAGATGTTCTTTGTGATAGATAATTAGCGTTTTCACTATGGAAGATTGATCCATATTGGAAATCCCAACTATTAGTGGATTATTCAAAGGATCTTTTCACATGTATGATACTTGATGACCAGCTACATGGGGAGGGCTATTCAGTCCAAGATGAGGTCATTTATTATCATGGTAGGATCTTCTTGTCTAGAGCCTCCAAGCTCAAGAAGAAGTTGCTACAAAGAGTACATGAAGAATTCCTTTTCATCCATACTTATTCCATGAGAGCCTACAAAACTATCATGGAGAGCTACACTTGGGAAGTCTTTGAAGAGGAAATATATCAGAATTTTCAAAGATGCATGAACCATGTGGAGATGGGGGAGATACATAACTCAATGAAGGATTTATCACAACCACCTCTTTCCTCTTTTGGAATGAGAGGGGATCTATCTATGGACCACTCCATTTGTATGAGCAAAAATGTTGGTGAGGAACATGCTTATGTACATAATGTTTCATTTGATGAATATTAGCATTCCTTTACCATGTATATGTAGCCCATTGCTCCAAGGAAGGGAATTATTCCATATAAACATCATGTCCAACTTTGAGCCATAAAAATTTCTGAACATGGCCACTCCCTTGGAAGATATAGGGAGATGTTGTATCATTGTGAGTGCACTCCAAAGGCACCAAACATATCTCACCTTTTCAGCCATTGTGAGAAGACTTGGGAAGAAATTAAGTGGTGGGGAAACCACTTACCACATCATTATCTAATGCAGTCAAGAGATTTATTGCACTGGTTCTACATGAGGGACTATGACCCACCTCCATTTATGCAAATTTCTGTTTGTATGTACTTGGTTTTGATCCCATACATTGATGACGCACTTATCCTTTTTATGGGAATGATTTGAGGCAGGATGGGAGGATTGTATGTGCCCTATGGGAGAGAGATTCTCCTTGTTCATTATGCTACATGTTTCAAGGATAACATTGGGTAAACCATATTTGTTTAATTGGATCTATTGCTTCCTTGTGGGATGAATTACTTGCATCTCATGAGAACTTTGGAGGAGCATTTCATGGAGGGATGGATTGGTAGACACTTAGCTTATGAGGGAATCTCACCTAATGGTGTCACCAATGACGGAGATGAATTGCAGCACTCACCTTGTCAGTTTCTTGAGGACAAGCAACATTTGGGAAGGGAGGACTGTAATACTCCCAATTAGCCATGAGCTATTTGGAATATCAATTTTTTTTTTCCTACTTTGTTTTATGAATAAAAGGACAATGGAGGTCCATAAGTCTCCTTAATAATGAATAAATCAATGCCAATGTAAAAATAAAACATCTTGGCAGCTTAATTAAGCACCCTTAGGTGTGAAAAGGGGCTAGAACATCTTTTTTGGGTTAACCTTGACCAAATCAGCAACGTTGTCATGGAGGAGTGGCAATCAATGAGGGACAATGCAGTTTTAGATGGAGACACCTTGCATGGAAGTAGCGTCATAAATTAATGGGGCTTAGCGTTTGGAAGCTCATATCTTATAAAAGGAAGAGGATGGAAGCCATATTATTCATGTTGAGTTTATGATATTTTGATATAATATGTTCTGTTTAGATATATAGCTTTATTTGGATGTTTAGATAAGATTGCAAGTGTTGTTTAGCACTGGGTGTTCCTGATCGGGAATCCCACCTCTTCCATTGAGAAGCTCTTGGAGGAGTCTTGTACTTCACTTCCACTATCAGGCATTTGGCTAAAGCTTCATCTTACATCTACAGCATAGATCCTATTGAGGGTTGAGTTTTTTTGCAGGTTGCAGCAGTGGAGACCATCTTGGGGTCAACTCATTAATAATTTTCAGTGGAGAAGGGTTCCTTTCCATTGGGAGGACAGCAATGAAGGCCCCTGTGCATATTTTTAGATCTTTTCATCAGGCCACATATTTATTTTCCCCTACAGCGCAGTTTATTTCCAAATCTACGTTATTTTGAGGGAGGAGTTGCAAGGTGGTTTTGGCACAACATTTGGAGAGGAAGTTTGCTAGTGAAGGGGATCTTCCTTTCATCTAGGAGATCTATTGGAGGAGGCTGCACTATTTCTTATATCATATCAGCTACACTTTCCATATCTATATACTGCAATGAATCTTCAACCCTAGGGCTTTGATTCAAATCTTGTACATGGTGTTTTGCTGAAAACCCCTAAGGGGTTCTTCATTGGAGTTTGTATAGTGAACAGATCTATATTAAATATATATTTTGAGGCATATATCAGCCCATGTTATTTTTTATATACATTTTTTGTATCAGTTCCTTTTAAACAGCGTTGTAGCAGTCTTCCAGCTCATTGATATATAGTATCAGCACCTCTTTTGAGGGTTTTTCCATTGGAGGCTTATTATTTCTTATTGTACATCTTAAGGCCCATTTATTATGCATATTTTGTTGTTTTTATAATGATTAGAAGGTCTCCATATTGGCCTCTTACTTTCATGTAATGTTTACACCACTATTTCCATGGTTTTTCATTATATTCTTGCTTTTCCCATTTGGGAATATTACATGTGCTCACAAAAGAAAACTCCTCTATACCAAATTTCTTTAATACTTCCTCAAGATATTTACTTTGTGAGATAAAAATCCCTTTGGATATTTATGCAATCTGGAAGCCAAGGAAATGAGAAATTTCTCCAAGCATGGACATTTCAAACTCGGCCATAATATCAACTAAAAACTGGCATGTTAGTGAATCTGAATCACTAGAAAATATAATATCATCATCATAGAAAATTATCATTATCAATTTTCCATTATCAGAATTGACGTGTAAATTAGTATCAACGATCGCTCTTTTTAAGCCACACTTGAGAAAGTCATTTTCCAACTTGGAATACCAAGCTCGTGGGGCTTGCTTGTGACCATACGAGGCCTTCTTTAGCTTGCAAAAATTATTAGGCTGATTTGATAATTGAAAACCATCTGGATAATCTATGTAAACTTATTCTTGCAACTCTCCATTTAGAAAGGTAGATTTGAAATCCATCTAATATATCTTGAATTTCATGAAATAGGAAAATGTCAAAAATATTATGATTTCTTCTAATTAAGAAACAGGGGCAAAAATTTCATAAAATTTCGAACCTTTGATTTGTGAATAGCCTTTGCACACTAATATTTCATTGTTTCTAACCACTTCTCCATGCTTAGTTTTTTCCTGAAAA
This sequence comes from Pinus albicaulis, assembly GCA_034641835.2. Lineage (NCBI taxonomy): Eukaryota > Viridiplantae > Streptophyta > Pinopsida > Pinales > Pinaceae > Pinus > Pinus albicaulis. The sequence goes on along the minus strand of CM076576.1, from coordinate 827,108,834 downwards.
CCCAGTTCATGCCAATGACATTCTTGTTTGTTGGTCCAGGAACAAGATCCCAAGTCTAATTTTTCTCCATCTGGTCTAATTCTTCATGCATGGATTTTAAACAATCATCATACTGGCTATCATGTGCAACATCCTTTGGTTCCTCCATGGATATCATAACTATATGTACTTGCATAGAAGAATTTTGCATCTTCCTTCTTGTTTGCACACCTGTGTTTAAATCACCAACAATTTGATTTGTTGGATGGTGTTTTTGCACATACCTTGAAGGATATTTGGATTGACGACTCGAGGGTTCTTCATTGTCATATTCTGAAGGTGGCTCATCATGCTTTTCATCATTGTTAGCAAGATCAGGGGATTTGGTATTTACTAGTTGACAAACTTCATATTTAACATATTATTCCACTCTAACGTCAATACAATCAACAATCCTCTTGATATTTCAGTTATAACATCTATAGCCCTTTCTATTATGTGAATATCCAATAAAAATACATTTTCATCATCCCTTGGATCAAACTTTCAAATCTTTCATAATTCCTTTTGATGTAGAACTTACTTCCAAATACTCTGAAATGCTCGAATGTTGCATGTATACGATATCAAATTTCATAGGGATTCTTATCACTATTTGGTTTGAAGTGAGCTTTGTTGAGAATCACTATTGTTTTGTGAATAGCTTCAATCCAAAATATTTTTTGAACATTCCTTTCTCCCTTCAGAGCTATGGCTAATTTTTTTACGTATCTATTCTCTCTCTCTATTACATCGTAATTTTGTGGAGTTTCTGGTACGATGAACTACCTTTTAATGTCATGTTGCTTGAAAAATTCATCAAAATATTTTGAAATAAACTCGCCTCCATTATCAAACATTATGTTTTTTTATTTTATGATTATTCTCGTTCTCATCCATGGCTTTGAATTCCTTAATGTTTATTTTTCATAGAGCGACATTGTTCATTGATTTGATAATTACATTTCTTCACTAACATGTTAATTTGACCCCAAATTATTCTATCAATATACAGATCTACATTATTAACCATCAGAGTATGAAACTATGTAGAAATAAAAATACCATCATCATCATCATCTACGCACCTGAATGTAAAATATCAAAGGAAGAGAAGGTTGAACACATAGAGACACCAAGATTGGTCCGAGACAAGGGAAAACCCACTACAAGGAAAACCCATGCAAATTATTCTTCTTAGATCATCATCAAATGATTCAGAAACAAGAGTACAATGATCCATAGATACATATCTTTAAGATGTATAAAATAACTATCATATACGAAATAAAACCATAACCATACTTCTGCTTGAAGGAGCCTGAATCTGAGAATTGAATTACGCTGACATTGATTGTAGCAAACTAATGAATAAAACTAATATTAAATGAGGATTTTATATACATATTACAGTGGAAAAAAACATATCTGATCTATAACTCATCATATCTATAATACCAAAACACGGATATGATATATCACTAAGTGATCTCAACTCTAAAGTCCTAGATTTGAATCCAGGAGATTGTCAATGAATGCTCTGACGTGATTGTGACTGAATGACTAAGGTATGGATGAACTTCAAAATCAAATGAAGGCTATCCAACTCATATCTTCTCAAAAAATCTCTTGGTTGCACCCTTAACACACTTTTTCCATGGCTTTGGGGTCACAGACCGCTACTAGGGCGCTCTATGCCTATGGCCCTACTTCAGATCAGCCTGATTTGACCTTAACAAGCTATGAACGTGGCTCTTGGGTCATTGGCCATGGAAATAACTCATATTGCTCATGGCTTAGGCTTAGATCATTCAATACCCACTTATGGTTTGCCCGCATCCCTGCTTCAGAATACCCATATCAGATCCGTGATCACGTCTGTGATCCCGACCCTTTGCGCGAGCTCCTCCTAACGTACCTAGGTGAGCCAAGATAGAAAATATATGAAACAAACCAATGGATGAAAATCCTATATTTCTTGAGAAAGTGTACAAATGAGCTTGAGGTTGCTTCTATTTATAACTTTGTAAGGGACCACTTGGGGCTTTAACCCAATCAACATGCGGTTAGGCCGGCCCATAAAATTATAAAATAATTCATAGCTTAATTTATTCTTAACCGATTGGGACAATCTATAGGTATATTTTGATCCTCTCAAAAAGATGAATCTAATTAAATTATTATCTCAATAATTTGGGCTATCCAATGTGGATTTTGACACTAGTTTCAAAAATTAACACTCCCTCTCAACTAGGAAGAATTCCACTTTTCAATCTCTGCTTGGGGATTTCTACATCAATGTCTTATCACGGCTCAAATCCGTCTGCTGATATATGTTCATAAATCAATATGCCATTATGATATATTCATGCATCATCATGTATCATCACTGAACATCTCTGTCATGTAGTCGTCATGTTGTGAACCTTTCTCATTACAAATCATCAATGTACTCTTCATGCTTATTCCTTCTTATCTCTTGATTGTTCGTGCTCGTATGTTGAACATTCTCATATCTAAAAGAAGAATTTTTCAGTGGAGGGGATCTTAGGCTACCACCCTTCATCCATCAGGCTATTATCCTATAATTTCTGCCACCAGGCTATTACCTAGAATATCATCAACAGAGAGCATATCATCAAGGAGTACATCTCAACCTGTAACCGCATCGGGGAGCACATCTTGACCCAGAATCTCATGGGGGAGTTATACCTCTACAACCCAATATCTTGCAATAGGATATCCATCAATGTAAGGGAGACCATATCGACCATGTTATGACATCGAGGATATGACTCTTAACCGAGAACTTCATAGGGTTATCTCAACCCATCCTATTTCCTAGTGATATTCCCATTGATGAACTTGAATATTCATGTGGTAGAACACTTGTACCACAATTTCCTTGGGCTGTACACCCCAAGTACACTCTCAAATCATTGGTCAAATGAGTAGTGATAATCCTGAAAATCCCTGCTTGTTGGTATGATGCCAACTGAGGTATACTCTGCAAATACCAATCAGCAGAGTCGCATTCTCCAACCCTATTAAGATAGGGGACAAACATTTCAACCATATGGGTAACAAATATGGAATATGCTCTATTTTCGAAAGTTCCCTTAACCCCAAGAGCCCTCTATCTCAATTCCTTGTCATGCGACCTCAAACGGGGTAGAAGAATTGGCTTAGTGTCCTCGATCAGTGTTGCTCTCACCTGGTATCTATTGATTCATATTCCTACAATAAATCAAATCAAGTGTTATGTCATAACATACATAATCATGTAAATCACAACAAGATACCAATCATTACAAGATACCATAATCATCCTCCCTCTCACGGAGGTGTCAATCATACATGGATATCATAATCATCCTCCCTCCCATGGAGGTGTCAATCACAAGCTTAAGATTGTTTCGAATGGTTGCACTGTTTCAATAACTGGAGAAATCATAGTCCCAACTATATGTATTTTTAATTCTCTATCATCATAGTGTATCCATGTCTTATACATATCATGCTTGTATAGATCTAAAAGGAATCTTCTACATCATGCCTCACAAATAGCCTTTCTAGCAACATAATACCCAACCTTGATCGTGCTATGGACCTCTCATCCAAGATATCATTGAAAATATCATACTAAGGCAGAATCCAAATGTGCTCATCAATACTAATCCCAAACATCATCAGTTCATTCATGCAGCTACATATCATGGGAGAAATATCTCAACCTTTAAGTGTAGAACAAATAAAAGATGTTTGGTGGAAATTCTGAGTGAAAGAGCTCAATCATATGATATGCAGCTACATATCATATACGGACAAGTGCCATGTCACGTTCAATCAACATTTGAACTTTAAATCATAGTGTCTAAGGATTTACATTACATAAATACGTTTCAATAATCTTGCAATATGGAATTTCTTTCCCAAATTCTAGAAATCAATTCATCATGCCATGATACACCATCACGATATTCATAAGCCATCTCCCTCTTACTTAGATTTTCAGAGGCTCATCACCTGTCAAGGATAGACTATAAGTATGTATAATCAAAGCCATAATAAAAATCAAGTCCATACCTTGGAACTCATTATCATGACTTCACCAGATAATTGTTAAATATAGACAAATCTAAATCGGAGCTTGCGTTATGCAACACTCTCTACAATCATAATGCCTTACCATGCCAACATAAATAGCCTTACACAAATCAAGGTTGTGTCAACAAAATCATCTCATCAAAGTTTAGAATACACTTCAAAACTATTTTCAAAGACATTGATTTCATAGTATCAATTATTTCAATCAGAGACAGTAGAGAACATATCAAGTCTTGACTTCATTTCATGTAAAACTCTCAAGTCTGACATTTAACATGTCATTACAGACCATTTTCATTACTATATGAAAGTGCATAAACATCAAGGATAATTCATGCATGTTCATACTAAGTCACAAAAACCATTGTGCTAGGAGCAAGGAGACCAATATAGAACCATACTTATGTATAATCACATACGACACTGAAGGTCTATGCCCACATAGCATTGCCATCTGCACACACAAGCTTGGTTCAACCATACAAACTTTCCCTACTAACAGATATTATTGGCATCTACAACACATCTGCAGAACTAACATCTTCCAAGTGACCATCTGATTTCATGCTCAATTCCAGCAATTCAAGAAAAAAGTTTACAATGGCAAGTAAAATTAGAGATCCATGGATTTATATTATAGACCAAATTCATTGTACATAACTTCAATTATGTGTCTATCAGGCATAGTCACATCTATGAGCCTTCCTTTTCATAATTGAGGCTCAAATCTCTATTGTGGATCAACAATGTCAAACAATCATAAATTATATTTCCATAGCAACATGAGTAAGAATCTTTTAGGAGAGTAATTCTCCCTCTGAATGAGAATCCACTTCATTCATGTCATCAAACTGTCTTTCATGGAGTCATGCAACAAAATATTTGTTAGATCATAAACACATATTTATCATGATCAACAACATCATGTCATTAGTCTTCCATCAAGGGTTGTACTTGAAATATCAGGGGAACAGGCTGATGTGACAACACACTCTAATGAACCAAATAATAATACATGAAGTTAGAGCATTTAATTTCACCACATGCTATAACATCATATAGTCAAATATCTAAAAACATCACTCTCATAGGTATGCCTTTATCATCACATTTTCCAATACCATGCATATCATAATCAATAGGATCAATCAAGATTATTCAACATACCAATACAATGCAATCACTCTTTTTCCATGAGCTTTCATCATGCTTATCACAAGCATTATTAATACCATATAAATGAGGTAACCTTCTATAAGATATCCAAATCTTATTCATATCAAGAGTCAAGAGTACCATCCACTAGAGTCATAATTAGGATCTCAAAAACAATAGATGTTAAAAAATCATCAATCTATGCCATTATATCCCAAATTACCAATAAGTACTCTTACATAATTAATAAGGTCATCATGATCAATACATTCACTACTAGGTGCACCTTTTCATCATTGGAAACATAAATCCCAATCACTTTTATATGCATGCATGAGCCATCTGAGAAGGATACATTCTCAATATATTGTAGGGCTTACCTATCCATCCAATGTTGTAGCTGAATCATGCAATTAAAATAATATACCATGCATGCCTTGCAGTATTACATATGCACCTTCACATAAGTAGCTTGTAGTGCTCAAGTGCCTCTTTACCTTTTCCAGATCTAGCCATCTTTACCTTTTCCAGATCTAGCCATCTTTACCTTTTCCAAATATAGCCATATTTCCTGCATTTCCAAAGATTCTCAAGAGGGATCCAGTCATCACATCTCATCACTAAGGTTATAAATATCCAAGTGCTCAAATATACATGCAAGAAGTAATGACTAGAAACATTAATCACAATAATCAAATCCGTAAGTATAAACAAGAGTAAGATAGTAATTCAAGGAATACTTATCTTCAAATAGATATGATCCTCTCCCTCTCAATCCATCCTTCAAGATCCATCAATAGGCCATAAAACTGTGTTTTCTTGAATCAGAAAATTTATCAATAAATAGGTCTTCTATCAAATCGATCCAAGTACTTGAGAATCTTCAAAAGTACCATGTGAGGGTTTCATATAACAAATCTCAATATTTTACCATAAACTAGTGATTCTCTCAAACCCTTATCAACTAATTTACTAGGGTTTTCTTCATACCCTAGAATTATTTTCGGTCTATACCATCCTCTCCCTGCTTCCATAAAAGTGTCCCCTAGGGGTGATCTCCATGGCTTTTCTTAAACCAGCTCTGATACTATGTTAATTTTTCATAGAGAAGCATTGTTCTTTACTTTTATAGTTACATTTATTCACTAACATGTTAAGCTCACCCCAAATATTATATCATTATACATATGTACATTATTAACCATCAGAATATGAAACTATGAAGAAATAAAAATACCATCATCATCATCTAAGCAGCGAAATGTAAAATATCAAAGGAAGAGAAGCATGAACATATAGAGACACTAGGATTGGTTTGAGACCAGGGAAAAACCCACTACAAGGAAAACCTTGCAAATTATTCTTCTTATACCGTCATCAAATGATTCAGCAACAAGAGTACAATGATCCATAGATACATATATTTACGATGTAGAAAACAACTAGCATACACGCAATAAAACCATAACCATACTTCTACTTGAAGGATCCTGAATTTGAGAACTGAAATTCACTGACACTTACTATAGAAAACTGATGAATACAGCTGATATTGAATGAGGCCTATAGATACATATTGTAGCGGAAGCAAACATAATTGATCTACATATCAAAAAATATATAATACCAAAACACGGATCTGATAGATCACCAAGTGATCTCAACTCTGAATTCCTAGATATGAATTCAGGAGACTGTCAATGATTGTTCTGATGCAACTTTGACTAAACGACTGATGTCTAGAGTCACTGCGCAATCAAATGAAGGTGACCCAACTCATATCTTCTCAGAAAATCACTTGGTCACGACCTTAACACACTCTTCCCACATCTCTAGGTTCTTATGTTGTTACTAGGACACTATGTGCCCGCAGCTCTGCTTCAAATCAGCCCGATCTGACCTCAGGGTGTTGGCCACTCCTTAGAAATATATTACCATGGTTCTAGGGTACTTGTCTGTAAGCATAACTCACCCTTAATGTGGCTCAGGCCCAAATCGATCGCTACCTGCCTGTGGTCTACCCGTGTCCCTACTTCAGAATACCCAAATCATATATGTGGCCACGTTTGTGATCCTGACCCTTTGTGCGAGCTCCTCCTGACGTACCTGTGCAATCCAAGATGGAAAATAGACGAAACAAACCAATGGATGTAAATCATAGATCACATGAGCAAGTGTAAAAATGAGCTTGAGGTCTCTTCTATTTATAACTTTGTCAGGGATTGCTTGGGGCTTTGATTGAATCAACATGCAGTTAGGACAACCCATAAAATAATAAAATAATTCATAACTTAATTTTTTTCTTAACTGATTGGGATGATCTATAGGTTGATTTTGATCCTTTCAAAAATAGGAATCTAATTAAACTATTATCTCAATCATCTGAGCTGTCCAATGTGGAATATGACCCTAGTTGAAAAATTAACACTTAAACTTCTCAAAGGTTTCAGATTTCTCTCTAAGAAAATAAACCCACATCATTTTGTTGAAATCATTAATAATAAGCATGAAATACAATTTACATGTGGGTTTTTTCATTCTTGTCAGGCCACACAAGTCCATATGTACTAGCTGTAATGGCTTAGTTGGTGATCTCTCCTTGTTCTTTAATGGTACTTCATGTTGCTTACCCAACTGACAAGACTTGCAAATAATATTTTCAAGATTTGATAGCTTTAAAAATTCCTTGACTACATCCTTGTTTCTGGATCTGACTACTTGATCAAAATTCAGATGTCCAATTCTCCTATGCGATAACCAACTCTCATCAATATTTGTTAAACAATGGAATGGTGAACACACACAAGGAGAAAGATAAGCATGAGATTGCTTTAATATTAACCATAGATGTGCTTTTATATTACATCTATGTGACTCTTTCATTCCACATTCCAATGTCTTTTGGACTCCTTTTGTCCATTCGGCTTCCACACCTACCCATAGAGGATTAGGTGTCCAACATTCCCCCCTTAATCCGAAGGGGTATGTGTGAGTCCAAGAAGAGAGTTGTAATAAAAATATGCAAAGTATGCATGGAAGCACTTAGGCTGAATGAGCTCTCTGAAATGTTGGCATAAAGAGGTGGTTTAAGGATGACCACCAACACAGGAACGCTTAGTGCAGTTCCCCAAACTCTTCCAAATCTGGCAAGAAGATGAGGTTTTCTGCTAGAGGAAGTGTCCCTCATATTTTGAAGAGGGATACCTTCAACCTATAAGAATGGAGGTCTACAACCTGCAATGGTTTAAGGATGACCACAAACTCTAGAATGCTTGATGCATTTCCTGGAACTCTTCCAAAATTGGCAAGAAGTTGAAGTCTTCTACTAGAGGAAGTGTCCTGAATTCTTTGAAGAGGAGGAATATCAACCTCGCATAGATGTTTTAAGGCTGTCCACCAACCAAAGGCATGCTCATGGGCATCTATGTCTCTGGATACAACTCTGAATCTATAATTATGAGTTATGGATCAGGCTCGTTTGAACTACTATGTATCTGGCTACAACTCTGAATCTGGAATGTTATGTTGTGGCTCAGGCTCGTTTGATGTGGCTTCAAAGCTTGTAGATGACCACCATTTCTCCCCTATCAGGTATAAGGTGAGATGATGGTGAAAACTCAACTGCAAGATTGTTCAATATTCTAGAACAAGTTCTAACATACGACTTAAACGTCTTCTTGGCTATTGATTCCCATTGCCAAGAAGCGATCCATCCAAGATGAATATTTTTTCTTGCAGATGGCTTGTTTCTGAAGCATATGTATGAATAATGGGTGTGCCGACCACAGTGCTTGCATGGATGAAGATCAAAACAATGATATTTCATATGGCCAACTCGATCACAGTGTTGGAATTTTACAATCTGTTGTTGTTGTTGTGAAAGAGGAGCAGGATCTGGAACAACTAAAGGTGAGATACCATGAAGAAATCTAGCACTTTGAAATTTTATGCGCTTGGAGTAGTCCAGAATATGAAAGGACAACTCCTTGTCATATCCAAGACCATTTATGTGCTTGTTGTGGACAAGCTCCTCCCAAGGTCTGATGATGGGCTTGGGAGCTGGAACTTGAGCTTCTGCATCTGCATACAAATCCTCTCTTGAAATGGGCATTGAATGTGAATCAACCGCAACATTATTGGCTTGACGCTTATGGGAGTCTCTTTCATTGTTCTAAACAAAAATAGGTTCAAAATGGTAACTTCATTGCTGTAATTATTCTTGCTGGAATTGAGATTCAATCTGCAAAAAATCGATCTTTTCTTGTGCATTTTGTAGACACATTTTAATGTCAGAAATATTTTCCTTACTGATGTTTACCATATCATCTATAGTTGAATGTATTAGAGTACTTAACAAATCTAATATATCATCAAGTTTTTCCATTTTCGAAGAGTTTAACTTTGTGGATTCAAATGTACTCTAGATTTCAATAGTGGGTTGCTTCGCTTCACAAAAAAATTCCACAAAATAGAATTTATATCTTGTTTTACAAAGTCACAACATGTAATATCAAGTTCGTGCAACTTTGGCAGTCATTGGGCAAAGAAAAAGTCCACATAATTCAAACCATTAGAAGCAATCACATATTTTTTGGATGGTTTTTTTTAATTTCTACTCTTCACGTGTTCAAGCCCAATACATTTATAATAAATACCAATAAGAGTGATCTGTAATCAATGATCTGAACATTTCACAACGGTAAAAAAAACCAACTTTTTAAATTACACTTCACCAAAATTCACTCTTAGAGTACTTCATTTTGGAATGGTCAAGACCAGTAGCGAGGATTGATGGTTTGAGGTCATTAATAATATGCCACAAATATTTACCAATGGCTTAGTCATCAACACGATAGTCTAAACATTTCTCCATGATTCAAGGCTTTTGATGAAACACCCCATTTACATACAATTGTCAAATAGATAGTCATCGACATAAAGCCCTGCTTACATTAGTACAAATAGATAAACACATTCATATACATCAGCCTTCTCGTAATACAAAACGTTACTGGAAAATGATAAAATAGGAGTGTGGGCTGTGGAGTTGGAGGAACAACGCAGTGTGTAAGAGTGTAGAGTGTGTATTATAATGGTCGGGTGGGAGTTACTGTGTAAGAGCGCGACAATGTGGAGGCAAATAATCCAAGAAGCGCATGGAGGAGAGCATGGTCATAATACAACACAGTAAGAAGAGGCCAAGGGATCGATGGAGCATATGCTATGGCACAGTCATGGGCCAAAGGGAGCATGAAGCTAGGATCAGTGGTTTCGGAGCCACAAAGGCCAAAAAAGCCACAAGCAGTGATTATTCTATGTCGGAGGAACGTGGTGATATAAAAACCACCACACTGCAATGGTAAATGCAACATGGAAGAGCCTAATTGGATGATAAATGTGGAGGAGAATTCTAGCAGTGGTATGAAGCGTCGAGGGGCCGTGGTCCATATAATACCAATTGATATAATCCCGATTGTGAAGTTAAACTATGAAGCTCCACAAAAATAAATTGAATGAAAATAGTTAGACACATAAACGAGATGATGAATCATTACCAGAACGCCGCCTTATAGTTACGGAACACTGCCTTGGTGCTATGAGGGAACTTGTTGCAGGGACAAACACTGAAAACCATGGATTTCGCCTATGTCATGGTTTCTTTCTAGCAATTGGTTTTTCAAAAACAAACACAGTTGATGAAATGATATTGTGTTCACCCTCCTCCTCCTCTTTCTGTCTGGCCAGAACCATTACTATTTTTCAGTCACACGCCTCCACTATCTCATGTCGAGCACTTATCATCTCTTTCAGCTCGGAACCAAAAATGCAGCCACGGATATCAGACATGGTGAATATGGATTTTTAATTCACGGATCAATTGGAACTCGGACTTGGAATCTACTCTCTTCACACGCCTTGGATTCTGGAGAGTGACCACAGTAGTGTGGGAGTCGATTTTGAGTAGGTGTGAGTCGGTTCTGCAGTGTGTAGCATAGAAGATAGGTCACGAAAGGGCGTTATGACTGGGGAGAGGTCGAGGGGCTGAGGTCAAAGTAAAACATTGAATCGACACTAAAAAAAATGAATGCATCTTAGAATAGAATATCAGTCAAATTCAACAACTAGTCTATGTTCTTGAAAAAGTAACATGCTTGTGTTCTGAGAGATGGGTAATGCGTGTAGGAAGATGGGTCTAAGAAGAGTAATATTAGCTCGACTAAGTACTGCATTTAGCATGAAAAATTGAATGCATTTTCGCATAAGAATAATTGGAGCATTTACAGAGTAATGGAAATGGCAGGACCAATTGTATTGATTGTCTTGCATAAGAATGATGTGTCAGAGATGGCAGGATAATGGCTTAAATTAGAATAGGGAAGAGAATATGGAGTGCACTGTGTATTATGCAATAGATTAGGCACTGGGGAGCAAAGAATCTGAAGGTTTGTCAGGAAGGAACAACGCGCTATTCAAGGCCACTCATCATGGCTCAGATACCATGTTAAACAATGGCATGGTGAACACACACAAGGATAAAGATAAGCATGAGATTTCTCTACTATTAACCATAGATTTGATTTTATATTACATCGATGTGACCCTTGGATTCCACATTCCAAGGTCACTTGGACTCCTTTTGTTCCATTCGGCTTCCACACCTACCCATAGAGGATTAGGTGTCCAACAATCTTCAACAAGAAACACCTCTATGTTTTCTCTTTCAAGACATACACATTATTTTTTATCCTCATAGCTTCAATTAAAACTTCACTAATGCCTGCAAACTTGATTTGACAATTTTCATCCTTGAAAATCACAACATAACCTTGGTCACAGATCTGAGATACACTTATCATATTGTGATTCAGTCCATTTGGCTTTACCTCTACCACTAGACAGACTAACAATTCCTTTTCCAATATGTAATATTCCTAACTAGCCCAAGCTACTAGGAATATTCAATGTCATTTTATTTTTATGTTTTATGAATAAAATGTAAAGGAGAAAAAATAAAAACTTCTAAACATGAGAATAAATCAATGCCCAATGCGAACAGATTCAAATCAGGGCTTACTCAATAAAATCCACTTGTATGTGAAACAGGTTCAAGCTATTGGACCGAGTCAACAGGACTAAATCATAAATCAGTCCATATACAATGAACCTCCTAGATGATCAGCGCAGTCCTATGAGGAGGTCCTCCATGTGAAAAGGGAAAAATGGATGAAGGTGGTTTAGGGTTTTGCAAACCCTAATCTTATATAAGGAAGGGAAAGACTCAAGGAGAGGTTTTTGATGATATTTTTATTTTGAGATTTCTTGAGCAACTCAAACTCTCTTGGTTGTTTAGCTAGAGAGAGAGGAATTTCCTGTTTAGGAATTCCTCTTCTTCCTTGAGGGTCTCTTGGAGGAGACCGTGTTGCATTGATCCACTATCTGGAATTTTGGCCAAGCTTCACCTTAAATTATAGCACTGCTCATGTTGAGGGTTGAGTTGTCTTGTGAACTGCAGCAAGTGGAATCAGATCTATTCAGATATGAAGATTTCTATTGCATCTTTTCAGTGGGGAAGTCTCCTAATCCACTGGAAGGAGTGTAATAGCTGTTTTGAGCTTCAAATTCTTATCTTGGCATGAGGATAAAGTGTGCATCACTCCATCAGCGCAGTTAGCTTCAGGAATGATATCATTTTGCAGGTAGAGTTGTAGTGTACATTTGCTAGCAGTTTGGAGGAGAGATCTCCGGTGAAAGGGCTTCTTTCCTTCACTGAGGTGATCCGTGGATTGGCCAAAAAATCCATGTCATATTTCAGATCTGAACTGTTTTGTATCATATTCTTTAGAAATTTCAGAAATTTTACTGCAGATTTATGGTGTAGATCTCAGATCTATTCAGTGTCCTTCACTTTCAGCTGAGATCCCCAAGGGGAATGTACTTAAAAGGAATTTTTTCATATATATCCCATTTAGATCTATCCTTTTGACCTGTTATCTGTTATATATCTGAAACTTAATAAAACACTGCTTCAAATTTCTGAAAATAATGTTGTATGGTTCATTCTCTATTTCTTGTGCCATAAAGCTTGGATTTTAGGCCTTTTCTTCAAGTATAGATCTGTGTTTTCTAATGTAAGATCTTTGAATCCTATTCTTAGCTTTTCATATTTTTATCTCTGCATAAACTCATCAAACCCTTTAGAAAATACGCTCTCTATGCTTCAGCAAATTTGTCCATAATCCAAGTCATGGGAAATCAACAATTTTAAGCCTAGTCGGGAATGGAGGATCTGTTTAACATAGCAAAATGATTTATTTTTTTTTTGCTTAAATTCAGCATGTGAATCCCTCTTGACCTAATATAACATATCCCAGATCCATGACCCTTATGTTTACGCAAATTTCTGAATACAGTCATTTTAGGGCATGAAAAGCTGTTTTTCCTCACCTTTTTTAGAATAAAAGTTGAGTAAAGGTTGTCGCAGCAATTGGAATTGGTTTTTGATTGTTTTTAAACACATTTTATGATATCTAAAGTACACATCCTTGAAAAAATCATTTTTCAAGCATGCCTTGTTGAGCAATCCCTTTTGGGGATATTACAGTGGTATCAGAGCATGATCTCTGACACAGCCTGTGAGATCAAAATATAAGAGAAGTGAAGAGAAGAAATAGAGATCAAAATTATGGAGAGGATGATATTACTCTCATCAATTTTTAGATCTAAGAAGGGCCTCTCCAAAGAGTTAAATCGGAAGAGAGAAAGAAAATGCACCGAGACTCCTAGAGGGTTTCAAGGAAAATAAAGTTGCATTGAGACCTATAGAAGGTTTCAAGAAAGAGAGGAAGACCCATGCACTTCCTACCCTCACAAAGAAGACGCATTTTACAAAAGGAACAAGAGCATGGCTCCACCACTTGAAAGAATGACAGAAGAGGATATCTCCCTGCTCCTTTTCCAGACCCTGAAGGGTATTGAAGAAGATCTCAAGGAGATTGAGAGGGTGGAGACTTGTACCAGCGTTGGCATAACCTTGGAAGAGTAGCCTTCATGTTCAGTAATGAAGGAATACTGCATAGTTGCAGAAGAAGCTCTTTCTTCTACATCTCACCGAGGTATGATTAAAAATCCATCTATTGTCATTTCAGCACATTGTATGAAGAGATATACATCTTTGCATGTTGCTAATTTAGAGCACAGAGTTGCACTACACTGTGCAAAGGCAGTGAGGAAGAAGAGAGGAACCATTCCTCATTGGAGCATTCACATGGAAGCTTAATTCATGAAGCAATAAAGGGTGGAATGATGGATGGTAGACATCTTGAAGTGAGAAACCCTTTCTCCCTTCCAGATGACCCTTTCTCAATGAGCACACCCCTTCTCAAAGAGAAACTTCTACTTGCAGCAAATCCAAGGCCCCTTTGGTTTTGGGAGGCCATGCATGAGGAGAAGACCTCATGGGAAGAATTCATTGGAGGTGCACTTTAGCACATCATGGAGTGCAAAGTTCTTCAACAGTTTGAGGAGGATCTTCCCTTCTCATAGGGGCAGATAGTAGATGGAGGACATCTTCGGATGGATAACATCTCTCATGACTGTGTTGGAAATTTCTTGAGCTATGACCATCATGATGGGAGGTTTTTTCCTACCACCTATTTGGGTCCTCATAGGGTCAAATTGATCCTCGAGAAGATTTCATTTCAAGATCCCATGAAATGCAGGAATTTGATTTGGGATGATGGTAGCCCTCATGGGAGTACCAGGATGAAGGGTGGAAGGAGACATCCACAATTTTTTGAGTGGATGTGGATAGAGAGCAAGAAGCTAGAGAGCTACTTGAAGATCTATAACACTGGGCAGCAGGAGGCTTGGTTGCATTGGTTGCTCTTGAAAGAGTTTGGTCATCACTCTCTTTCTAAGGGTATGTGGCAAAATACTTGCATCATGGGGCAGCAAAGAATATGGGCACATTGTGTTGGCATAATATTCTTCATGTCAAATACCATGTTGTCACTACATGATTTAGATGATGGAATTATGAGGAGGCAACAAAATATTTTGTTGCTGGGGATGTTCTTGAGAGAGCAAGGGAAGAATTTCTCTCACATTTTTCATGATGTTGCAGGAGTAGAAGGTGGCACTATCATAGTGCAAAGGGTTTACTCCTTGGAATTATATGTTCAAGAAGGACTTTCTCCATGGGGAGGACTTCTCATATGTAGCAGCATTATGGGAGATGCCTTTGACATTCTGCATGTCAAAAATTGGAGCTATGTGTTGATGGGAACCTATTTGCATAGGCCAACAACATTGTCACTTTGGAGCTGGGGATTATTGATGGAGTATTCCCAGGATCACTTCTCATTCGATGCACTTGGTGATCAAAGAGGAGGTGAAGAATATGAAGTGGTAGATGGAGACATCTATTACTGTGGTGTGCTTTCCTTGACTTGGGTTTCCAAGCATGAGGAGAAGGACTTTCATGCAGCACTTGGTTCATTCCCCTTCATAGGAGTGTGCCAAACTATTATTGAGGATTCATTCATGGGTCCATGTATCTTCTTGCCTCCAACATATGGTGAGAGATTTTGCTTGCATCCTCTTACCATCTTTTGGCAGTGCATTGCTCCACAAGAGGGCAAGCTATTCATTGAGCTCCATGATCTACGTTGGGCCAAATTATATGATGGAGACAACCATCTCTTATGTGGCCTTGGGAAAAGATGTTTTCCTTACATGTATGTTCATTTGATTTATATGATTAACCATGTAACAAGAAACAATTTTCCATGTATTCTTCTAAAGCAGCAGTATGTAAAACTGTGCTGTGAAGACTTGGGGAACTGTTGGTACTCTCTTGCATCATATAGGACCTTCAGTATTAACTTCATGATGGTGATAATCATGTTCTCATTTGTTGATATTTCTTTTATCTTGATGGGACACGTGATGTTGACTGAGGCACATGGTTTGGATGTGTCCTTTTGGGAAGTAGGTTACCACATTTTCTGCAGTGCATCTTCTAATGGGAACATGGGAAGAGATGTGGCCACCATGACCAAACACTTGTTTCTCTTGGAGGTGGGCCATGTGTGTGATGGGATACCTTATTATGATACTCTTCTATCCATCACATATGAAATATTTTGGGCTAACTGGTTTTACAGCGTTGGAGGAAGGATCTTTGTAGATCTACTCTTCAAGATGCCACTTGAGGGCAATATCCTTGCATCCCAAGATCAGTTTGCACTCTACACTTATCTTAAGTGGAGAGGAGGATAGTGTGGGGTAGGCTATCTTGTCTACCATATGTAGATTTCAGCCCACCTATTTTGTGGGAGCTCAAGGTGGAGGAACATTTTCTGAAGTTGCCTTATCTGGAGGTAACTAGATTCTTATGGATGATAGCATGGGTGTGGGAGACACTCATTGGGAGAAATTTTCCCCATGCTCTTCATCACTCCTACCTTAATCAGGCCATTGAGCAACAAGAATATCACCACTTTCCCCTTCCATTTTCTCATGATGTACACTTGCTATCTTACACTTTGAGGAAATCATTGGAGGACAGATTCATTGCTTATCATTTTCAGCCATGGTGGGGTCCATTGATGAGGCCACAAGAAGAGGGAAGGATAAGTTCTGTTCTACCCTGCAGTTGCTTGAGGACAAGCAACATTTTAAAGGGGGAGGACTGTAATATTCCCAACTAACCCAAGCTAGTAGGAATATTCAATGTCATTTTATTTTTATGTTTTATGAATAAAATGTAAAGGAGAACAAATAAAAACTCCTAAACATGAGAATAAATCAATGCCCAATGTGAACAGAGTCAAATCAGGGCTTTCTCAATAAAATCCACTTGTATGTGAAACAAGTTCAAGCTATATGACCGGGTCAACAGGACCAAATCATAAAGCAGTGCAAATACAATGAACCTCCTAGATGATCAGCGTAGTCCTATGAGGAGGTCCTCCATGTGAAAAGGGACAAATGGATGAAGGTGGTTTAGGGTTTTGCAAACCCTAATCTTATATAAGGAAGGGAAAGACTCAAGGAGAGGTTGTTGATGATATTTCAATTTTGAGATTTCTTGAGCAACTCAAACTCTCTTGGTTGTTTAGCTAGAGAGAGAGGAATTTCCTGTTTAGGAATTCCTCTTCTTCCTTGAGGGTCTCTTGGAGGAGTTTGTGCTGCATTGATCCACTATCTGGAATTTTTTCCAAGCTTCACCTTACATTACAGCGTTGTTCATGTTGAGGGTTGAGTTGTCTTGTGAGCTGCAGTAAGTGGAATCATATCTATTCAGATCTGAAGAGTTCTATTGCATCTTTTCAGTGGGGAAGTCTCCTAATCCACTAGCAGGAGTGAAATAGTTGTTTTGAGCTTTAGATTATTATCTTAGCATGAGGCCAAATTGTGCATCACTCCATCAACGTAGTTAGCTTCAGGAACTGCATCATTTTGTAGGCAGAGTTGCAGTGTACATTTGCTAGCATTTTGGAGGAGAGATCTCCGGTGAAAGGGCTTCTTTCCTTCACTGAGGTGATCAGTGGATTGGACAACCAATCTATGTCATATTTCATATCTATTCTACTGTGTATCATATTCCTCAGAAATTTTTGAAGTTTACTACAAATCCATGGTGTAGATCTCATATATATTCAGTGTCCTTTACTTTCAGCTGAGATCCCCAAGGAGAATGTACTTAAAAGGCATTTTTGCATATAGATCCAATTTAGATCTATCCTTTTGAACTCTGATCTGTTAAATATCTGAAACTTAATAAAAAACTACTTCATATTTCTGAAAATAATGTTGTCGAGTTCATTCTCTATTTCTTGTGTCATAAAGCTTGGATTTTAGGCCTTTTCTTCAAGTATAGATCTGTATTTTCTAATGTAAGATATTTGAATCCTATTCTCAGCTTTTCATACTTTTATATCTACTTAAACTCATCAAACCCTTCTGAAAATATGCTCTCTATGCTTCAGCAAATTTCTGCATACTCCAAGTCATGGGAAATCAACAATTTTAAGCCTAGTCGAGAATGGTGGATCTGTTTAACATAGAAAACGCATTGTTTTTGCTGAAGTTAGGCATGTGAATCCATATTAACCTAATATAACATATCCCAGAACCATTACCCTTATTTTTACGCAAATTTCTGAATACAGTCATTTTAGGGCATGAAAAGCTACTTTTCCTCACATTTTTTAGAATAAAAGTTGAGTAAAGGTTGTTGCAGCACTTGGAATTGGTTGCATAGTGTTTTTAAACACATTTTATGATATCTAAAGCACACATCCCTGAAAAATTCATTTTTCAGGCATGTCTTGCTAAGCAATCCCTTTTGGGGATATTACACAATAATATTTCCTCGTGCATTATTACCAAAGGTTACATTACCTTTCTGTTATAGGCCATTTTTTCACATCAAATCAATATGAGCCTCCTAATGGGATCAATCAACATCCTATTCCCCTTTCATCATATTGCACAAAGCCCTAAGCATGTACCTTTCATCCCTCAAAATTTCAACCCTAAACTGCCCAATCTGAGCCAGTTAATTTGAGGACCAACGCTCCCTGCAATCCTACTGGGATGAATTCACCTACAGCTTGCTCCAATTTGGCCAGCGTTGGTCGCTATCAGGTTTCCCTCCTTTGCACCTGTGTTGGTTCTATAATTCGGAGAGAATGAGCGGGACTCTGGAAGCTTCACCTTCTAGGAGTTTCCAGAATTTGTTTCAACTACTTACCTTGGATTGATATCCATATCCTATCCTATCCTATCCTATCCTACTTTGGATTTTTCACCACTTATCCTTTGATCCTATCCCTCCATAAAAGGTGTATCTAAAACCTTAGAATGGTAATTGGATAAGAACTCCCAACTTACCCCTCTCTCCTATATATTTACCCTCTCATATGCTACAAGTAATGATTGGCATTGGAGAGTGATTTTGCGCTTATGCTGCTGCAGTGAGTAGTTATCATCTCATGCATAGGGTGACTGGAGGTGCATATTTTGACAAGGAAAGGATGAGTTAACAACTTGGAGGATCTCTTCTACAAGATCAACTACGACTTATGGTTGTAATCTCCTTCCATTTATATTAATGAAAATAATTATTTATTTTCCTATATGTGATGTTGTTCTTCACCTATTTCAATACCATGATGATATATTTAATAGATTACATAGATTATATTGCATACATATCCTAGTTTCTTGGCTTGTGTTATATGACTGTGCAGGATCTAATTTTGGTGATCGGAGTTGGAATTGGAGCTTCGAAGCTAAAGAAAGAGTGAATTGTGTGATGGATTCCAGGTATGCCTCACTCCATCATCTATTTACTTTAAGGAAAAGCATTGGGTTCCTTGTCTCTCTTTTTTTCTAGGTTGACCACCAAACCTAGGGGATATACCTTTGTCAGCAATCGTAAATCGCATATAACAAATTGGTGACCATACTGGGGAATGAAGTATTCCCTTGGTGGTTTTCCTTGTCCTTTTTGTTTGATTACTTCCTTAACAGACCTTTTTTGCATCATCCAACAAAGAACATACCTAAGAAGTGGATTCATTCAACCTTTTTTGAAATTTTTGTGTCAAAAACATATTTCTCATTCCTAATGCTCCCCATTTGCCTCTAACAATGTGTTGAACCTAACCCTAGCCCACTTTGTCCCAGCGTTGCAAAGCATTGGTGCCCTCTCTGCACTAACGTTGGTCCTGGTTTTTGCACATAATTTTCCTTGGTTTTTGAGCCTCTCATTCATCAACCTACTTCCAGCTAAGCTTCCTTGATTCTTCAATGTCTTGTGGTATCTCTAAAACCCCCCATTAAGTTTTCATTTGTGTTTCTTTTCCTTTTATAATAATTTGTTTCATTTTTTCTTTGTTCTTGTAGTTTGGTCGCTTGAAAACTTGTTTTGTTTGGTTGTTGATCGCTTGGATCAATTTTTGTATGAGTCCTTGTTCTGAAAAATGTAATTGAATCAATAATTGAGCATTTTCATATTATTTTTCTTCATTTTGAAAATTATGTGTGCTGAAAATAAAAAAATTCATTTGGAATTTAGGGTTTTGTGTGTGAATTGGATTAGGAAAATTTGCATCGAAAGGGTGATTTCATCTTGCATTTTTTTTGTTGCATATTTTGTGTTGCATCTTGATTGTTTCTTCCCTTAGCTAGATTTTCATTAAAAGAGAAAAGATTCCTACTTTCACATGCTGGATTTGAATTTTAGGATATTCAGGTGACATTCATGGTGAGCCCTAAATTTGTAGCAATAGCAAATATAAACATTAAAATATATTGGATAAACCTAAGGAGAATTTGTAACATTAACGCAAACATTTACAGGTCTAGACGGCTAGAGACGTGTTACGACATCGTTAAAATTAGGAGTTGTCATTGCTTTCCATCGTTATATCCTGGGGTTTAAATCGTGTTCCATGTATTTAAGTGTATAGGATAGTTCTTTGAATAACTTCTGTTATATTGGATGGTGCTCCACACATGAAAAGTATATGGGAACTCTCTCATCGAATGGTTATGCATTAGACATCACTACTATGGACTGCACTCCCACATAATGTTGAGTATATTTTGGGAGTCCCCAATAGTTTTCTATCCATCCATAGGTAACCGATTTTGTCCCCTTGTATACCATGATACACTGAACATAGAATTTGGGGAGATTATTTTCCGTACACTAAAGTGCTTGGTTCACCAAGGTGTATATTACAGTTCATGGTCGCTTGGTAATCCTTTATGCCTAGATTATCCTCATTTTGATTTATTTCTTTTTTTGTTAACAAAATTTATTGTCCAACATGGAAGAACAAAATCCCCCTCCCCATAGTTAGCGTAGAATGAAAAATAAGCCTCCTCTACCTCTAGAGGCTACTCCTAACCTATGTCCAAAAATAAGAAAATTAAAACTATGGAATTGGGAACTTCAAGCATTACTTCTAGCCCTACTCTTGATACTGAATTTCCATAATCATATGTCCCATTGAGTTCTAAACCCTAGATTACATCGATCCTTGTTGGTGAAACTGACACAACTGAAACATAAGTCTCTGAAACTTTATTACCTGAGATCACTGAACCTGACCTTCCTGAATCAGAAATTTTATTTCCTAAGGTTAATGAACCTAAGGAGCCTCAACCATATTTTCATGATTCAGCAGGACCTTCCTCTTCTCTTCCTTTGTCTCAGACAAAACCAATATACAGACTTTTGAGTATTGAATAGATCCCTCAAAAATAGCCTCGTCCTTCTTCTCATGTTCATTAGGAAGGACTTCATTTTTATCAAACTGAGAATTTTCTGCCTCTTCAAACTCTGACACAATCTCCTTCACCTGATTCTTTAGGATTACTTGAATATATTTGGCAACAATCTTCATTGGGATTATTGACCATGTCCAGAGTCGATTTAACCTCCCAACCCGTGTCCACCACTATGGTTGAGACAAGTGTCACTTCCTCTTATGTGTTCACTACATCACTAGAAACTCACTTTTATGGTGGCCCGCCCATCCCACATGTTATCAGTCATTATCTAGTAAATTTCTAGTGTGCCTTCCAATCCTTGGAAATCTACCATGTCATCTAATTCGGGAATAATTTCTGTGTTGGGTGTAGCCCAACTTGGTCCATTTTTGGTCAAAGACTCCACATTTTGTGGAGTTCAGTGCAGGGTACTGCGAAGCTAGATCTACCACGCGGTGTTTATGGGCTTTAGGGTGGGTCTAAGCCCCACATTTTATAACGAGTTTCAAGTTTTAGTTGGTTGTGTTGTCAAAGCCCATGGTATATGGATTATGGTTTTGTAATGATGCAAAGATATATAAAGTGATGTAAGGCTTTGTCAAAATAATAATAGGCATAGTTGATGAGCATGAACTGTTGTATTTTCTCTCTTTAGTCTATTTTGGGCCTTAAGGGAAGACTCTTCAACTGAATGCATGAAGACCTTGGAAGAGTATGCAGCTTAGTGCGCAAACCACCTGTAGCTGTGTGCGCAGGTCAAAGAAGCTAATTGTACTTCAAATACTTATCTTAATCAGGAAGAAGAAGTTTTGAGAATATTCTATGTTTACATGTGTTGTTGTTTATTTGTTTATGCAAAGTTATGGTTATGTTGTAATAGCGCATTTTATCTTATTCTATAATATGTTTATGTTTATCAGAATGTCGTGAAGTCATTGATTAATCTATATCGCATAGTAGTAATAAACATGTTAGAATATTGGTTAAACAAAGAAAAGTGAAGTAAATCCACCTCACATAGTCCCTCAAGGCTGCAAAAACCTGGTTTTGCGACCACCCATAGCCACCTTAGGTGAGACTGCGATCTTCTTGCAGGTCATTGCCGAAAGGGTCATTGTCTAAGGGTTTTTTTGGTTTGAAGTACAAGTTGAATCTAGGTCGACCCCAACTGATCCAACAAATGTTTCTGTTGATGAGACTAGGATATGTTTGAAGGACATGTGGATGTGGAATCTGTTGAAGAAGGAAATAAAAGATTGGATAGATCAAAAAGAGTGAGAATTCGCAGCTCAGGAAAACAGAAATACCCAATTGATGACGAAGCACGGTTGAAGAGGTATATTTTCATAGGAACAACATGAGATTTTCTTCGTGTCATTTTATAATAAACTACATGAATGGTTATCAAGGTTTTTTAAGAAGAAGACTTGTTTTAAGAATGACGAGCCTACTACTTGGAGCCCTGAATTGATATCGTGACTCAAGGATACCAACAATAGCATCTCAAGAGTTGCTGATTTCTGGATCAACAGTATTATGGGAGGATTTATCACTGAGTTCGAGATAGACATGGTTGTATCTTACAAAAAATATGAGCGAATATTTTTCAATGGTCCATGAGGTAAGTATATAAATTCTTTGAATTTGTGGATTAAAATGATTTTATGTGAAAAGGGCATACTACGAATGCAATCAGATTAATGTTTGGACGAAAAGGGAATAATTCTGGAGTCGAATCTATGCGAACTGGAAAGTGATATATAGTATATTGCGAGAAATTCATTAAGACTTATCACAAACCCTTGTTAGGTGAATATGAGAGTGAATAATAAGGAAGCAACCCCGCAACTCTGTGATATTCCCCCTCTCAGCCTAAAGGTGTGTTGAAGCTAGGAGTTGGGAATAATAAGGGAAAATTTGGGATTCCCCATCCCCCTCCCCCTCCCCATCACCCTTAACCCCAAAGAAACATGGTCGATGATATAAAGCTACCTATCTTTAGAGGACTCAGATTAGAGGATCCTGAGAAATTTTGGTTTGTAGTTGAGGCAGTATGGAAAGCAAGACAGATTACTGAAGAAGATGTAAATAAGGCGCATATTTTTATGGCACTACGGGAAAGAGTGCTAACATGGTACATAAATTATTCTACGACCCATCAGGTTGCTTCACTAGATGATACAACAAAAGTATTGACCTTGGAATTTAAGAAGCCAAAATCATTGTCACAATGTATTATTGAATTGAAGGAGATCAAACAGATGAAAAATGAATATTTCTGGGAGTTGGATCAAAGGATCAAAATGTTAATGGGACAAGTGAGCTTTAGAACTCCTGAAGATAAGCATAAAGAGTGGTTTATAGTTGTGCTGCTGCCACATATCAGGTTAGCCTTGACATAGCAGAAAAAACCAACTCAAGTTGAAGCTCTAGAAATTGCAATGAAGTTGGAAGCTTCACCAGTGGGAGATACTCATGCAAGAGTATACAAGATTCAGACTAGGCTAGCACATCTAACCTTGGAACTACAAGATCTTAAGAAAGGTAAGGAATTCATACTAGAAGTTAGAACAAAAGTGTGGTGTATAAAGTGCAAAGTTGAAGGCCATTCTAAGGAAATTTTCCCTATATTCATAGATTACTTGTCTTGTGGTGTGAGATATGTATAAATTTAGGAAAACACTGACCATAACAGTGTAATTTATTACATAAGTATGTGTAGACCCCAAGGAAGTGTTTTTTCAACTTCTATAAGTTAGTGGGACATGATGAGAAATTTTTTCGAAGTTATGACTTGATGATGGAACACACTACTGATGCTTATCGAATGCAAGCTGAAGGATATGCACATGAGGATCAAGGATAACATGTTGGTTGAGAAGGTTTACAAGGAAGAGGAGGAGCAATTGGTAAACAACGTGTCCATACTATCTGTTATAACTGTGGAAAATAGGACACTACGCTATATATTGTCAGAATCCTACTACAACGCGTAAGTAATGCAAAGATTTTGATCATGTGATAGAAGAATGTATGGTCATTATGGAGAAGATACATGAGAAAAGGAACCACCATCCAACACAAAATCTATAGATGATGACCGTTAAACCAAGAGAGGATGAACTGCTCATAAATATTGTAACAAGGAGTGGAGTCGCGACGGGAGATGATAAAGTAGAAGGTAAGAAGCCAATAGAAGATACATGGGTAAGAAACACCACCAAAAAATCCCATGGGTTTAGTATTCAGAAGGAAAAAAGAAACATTCATGGAGGATAAGCAAAGCTTCATGGATCCTAGAGCTTCCACATCTAAAGCACAACTGATGCAGAAGTTAATATCAAATAAGGACGAAACTAAAGTAATTACTCAGACAAAATAACTTGATCCAAACATTTTAAAAAAAAATTTATAGACTTGCATGAAGATTTTAAGGAATAAAAAGTTTGTCGAAGGAATCCAAGAGTTGTTATACTTTTGCGCTGATAAATAGGTGCCAACAAGTGATCAACGCACATAAACAATTTACATTGGCATAAGAAGAGAACAAGGAAGGAAATGAGATTAACTGTGCAGATCAGGGAATATGATATGGATTAGGTAATCCTAGACTTGGGATCTGATGCCAATGTGTTACCTATGAAAACTTGGGAGTGAATGGGAAAACAAAAGTTGCAATGGCCACCGATCCAGTTGAGGATGTCCAACTAGCAGAAGATCATCCCTATGGGAATGTTATCTAGCATTGTAGTAGATATTGAAGGAGTGTGTGTTGTTGCATACTTTGAAGTGATTGAAATTATAGATGATAGCAATCCATATCCAATGCTTCTTGGATTGGATTGGGCTTTCGATATTGTGGTGATAATCAATTTAAATAAGAGACAAATGGTTTTCTAAGAGGATGGTTTAAGGGTCATTGTTCCTCTAGACCCATCAAAAGGAGTGCGCTATACAGAGTCTGTTCGTGATGAATACTATGAAGAAAATGTTGAAAACGTTTACAAGGCAACAATAAGTAGGAAGATTGGATTAATCCCACTACATATGGAAGGCTAAGCTAGAAATACGACAGTTCCTATACTTTAGATTCTGAGAAAGAGCTGGAAAATTGGAAAATTAGGTTACATGAAATATCTACCAGACAATGTGCCAGAATCACAAAGTCACTTCGATTCAAAACTTCAGAGGTATGTGATCTACCTTATAATGATGGGATACGATA
Organism: Pinus albicaulis; assembly: GCA_034641835.2. Classification (NCBI taxonomy): domain Eukaryota; kingdom Viridiplantae; phylum Streptophyta; class Pinopsida; order Pinales; family Pinaceae; genus Pinus; species Pinus albicaulis. The sequence continues at coordinate 827,083,039 of CM076576.1, read as the reverse complement.
TATAAGTATTTTTCTTGATAAATTTGAAAGATAAATACTATAAGAACAATGGTTCCAAGCTTTGGATGTAGCCCTAAGCTATACACCTACTAGATGGTGGGGTACTCGTAAAAGGAATATAGGAATTTGAAAAGAGTAAAGAAGGTTGATGAGGGTCATATTTGGGCCAGTAGATACTAGAATGGAATTAAAATATGATGGCATGGTTGACCCCCAGGAGCATATTATTCACTGCACTTCGGTTTGGGAAGAAGTTCTAGAATAAGAGTGGGTACATTTGTTTTTTTCACACGCTCGAAACGATACCTATGAATTGATATCTTGAGACAGAACTGTGACATGGAACTGCGAACTAGACAGACTTGGTTGATGGGTTTATACTAACATTTAATTTTGAAGATGATTGTACATGCATTGATGAATCCCTTCTGAAAGTCAAAGGAAACTGCACTAAGTGTTCCAGTGTTGGTGGTCATCCTTAAATCACCTCTTTATGCCAACATTTCAGAGATTTGATTCATCCTAAGTGCTTCCATGCATACTTTGCAGATTTGTATTACAACTCTCTTCTTGGACTCACACATACCCCTTCGGATTAAGGGGGGAAATGTTGAACACCTAATCCTCAACGGGTAGGTGTGGAAGGTGAATGGACAAATGGAGTCCAAGAGACCACTTGGAATGGGAATCCAAGGATCACACCAATGTGATATAAATGTACATCTATGGTGAATCTGGAATGATAGGTTGTGGCTCAGGTTCACTTGATGTGGCGTCGAAGCTTGTAGATGACCACCATTTTCCCCCCTGTCAGGTACAAGGTGAGATGATGGAGAAAACTCAACTACAAGATTGTTCAATATTCGAGAACAAGTTCTGACATACGACTTAAACATATTCTTGGTTGTTGATGCCCATTGCCAAGAAGCGATCTATCCAAGATGAATATTTTTTCTTGCAAGAGGCTTGTTTATGAAGCATCTGTGTGAATAATGGGTGTGCTGACCACAGTGCTTGCATGGGTGAAGATCGAAACAATGATCTTTCATATGGCCAACTCGATCACAGTGTTGGCATTTTTCAATTTGTTGTTGTTGCTTTGGAAGAGGAGAAGGATCTGGAACAGCTGAAGGTGAACTGTAATGAAGAAATATAGCACTCTGAAATTTGATGGGCTTGGAGTACTCCGGAATATGAAAGGACAACTCCTTGTCATATTCAAGACCAGTTCTATGCTTTTTATGGACAAGCTCTTCCCAAGGTCTGATGATGGGCTTGGGAGGTGCAACATGAGCTCCTTCATCTCCATACAAATCTGCTCTTAAAATGGGAACTGAATGTGAATTAATCACAACATTATTGACTTGCTGATTTTGAGAGTCTCTTTCAATGTTCTGAACAAAAACAGGTTCAGAATGATGACTCTTTTGTTGAATCTCATCTCGTTGAAGCTCTGATTCAAGCTAAAAAAAATTCAATATTGTCTTATGCATCTTGCAAACAAGTTTGAATATTAGAGAGAGCATTCTTGCTTATTTTTACCAAATCATGAACAGTGGAATGAATGAGGTTATTCAACAACTTTAATGCATCATCAATTCGATCCATTTTTAATAAAAATGTACTTGCAAATATCTCACACAATACCAAATGGCTACAAATTTTAAGAATATAAATAGTCCCTAATGCTTATGAACAATGTGCACCAATATCATTCATTAACTTCTGGGGTTCCATGATCAGTAACAATGCTCATGTATATATATGCTTTGACTCAAGTGCGAACAAATATCCTCTAAACTTGGGAATGCACCTTATGTTGCGACTGGATGGAGAGGGATTAATAGGAATAGAACTTACTTCATTGAAGATGGACACAAACACCAGAAAACGAAGCATATCATGGTAATGAAGGACAAAAGTACATAAGATTGTGAACTCCCCACTGGATATGTTGCAACGTTAAGCAACTACCGAATTCCAAAAGTTTCTTTTAACTGAGTGTAGTCCTCCAAAAATACGACAATATAAACACTATTCCCCAAACCATGGAATCGGCCAACTAGCATACAGTTGAGAAGAATTCCACCATAGGTTACATTCCACGAGGGATCATTCTTTCTTTTGTTGGCCTTTTAAAATTATGCCTATCACAGAAGGATGAAAACACCAGAGCAGCATTTTCAAACAATGTTCTAACTGTAGAGATAATGCTCTCAAAATATCTTCAATGCATAGAGGTATAATCAATGCAATAAAGAAACACTTCATTCACAGGTGCACACAGTCTCACGGTCTCATGATGGATATTAATTAGCAGTTTTAAAAAATACTTCAATGCACAATAACAACAGGTGAACATGTCACCGAGATGGCTTATTGAGTAAGTGTTAATTTTTCTTGATGATTACAGGCTCGTTCTTTATTTTCGTCCTCCTCTGGTGGAATGAATGGACAAATAAACAAACTATATTTCTTGAGAAACTGATATAGCTCGCAGGGCTCCTAGAACTTCAGTACATGTGCAATCTTCATTTAATTGGATAGAAGAAGTGGCATGAACTCACAGTAGAGGCCAATGCATATAGCCACATAGCAGGCTCTCTATTATCTAAATAAAACTGAGCTCTTCATAATCATTAACCATTGTGGAAGAATTAACCAAGAAGTAAGATCGTCGATGGTATTTGATATAACTAGATTCAGAGTATGGACCGGGAGTGTATAGCTCTGGTGTTGCTTATAATTATGGCTGACAAGCATCGTATCAAACATGCCAATGCAGCGAATTTTGGCTAGCATAGGAGAAGCAATAGCAGAAGAGGCCAATTGTTTGGATGAGAGGTAGTGTAGGCGAGTGGGAGCGTGGAGGAGTAGCGACAGAGGTATGAGAGCCAACGAAGGTCGAGGGAAATCTAGTACATAGGTATGGAGAGTCGAAAGGAGGTAATGTCGATTGTGGTATGGAGGAGAAAACCTACGTGCTGATAAAAACAATTAAGCACTCACCACATTCCTCTGTCCAAATCTTCCATTATTGGCAGATTCTGCAAGTTCTCTCCCTCTCAGACATGCAATTCAGGCCAGAGAAGTCACACAAAATTATTGGAGCGTTAAGATCCCTCAAATAGGTGTAAAGTGAGGAATATAACTCTCACTTCTGACAAGCAAATAGGGCAGAACTGAAAAGCACAAAACTAGTGGCTCACAATTTGAGATGCAGACATAGTCACAGTCATGGAGAGCACCAACACCATGATGCCGAACCCATAAATTTATTTTTAAAAACTAAATGATATTACCTCTTTTTGAGCCTTCGACTTTCAATCTCCCACTGAGGTCGAGATGAGGCTTCCTTCCCATGCTTTGCAAAATCTACGAAACTGGATCAGTCATTTGCAATCCTCAATGATTTACACATAGTCATATCAAGTCTTATACCTCATAAGTATCGATCCAATCAACCTCTCTCTATGTCAATTTGCTGTTTTTTCTTCTAAATTTTCTACACCACATAAATTCCATGTTTGCATAAACTCTAGGGATGCAGAGAATCAACTACAAGCCCATAATAAATCAAACTTGTAATTCAACATAGAAATATATATGACAAACACGTGTGTTCGGTAGCTAGAAAGGATGGGTGCGTTTGGTATCCAGAATAGGAAACGATAAAGCAGACTTGGCAGATATGACAAGATGAGCAAATGAAAAAACTCAGATTATAGCAGGGCAGGTGAAAACGCAAAGACCAATGGAGGTAGTGACATAATAGAGGTGTGAGGGCGCTAGAGAATATTTCCAGAGACGTTTTTGATAAATAAGATAGGCTAGTGCACAAGAAAATGATAGAGATGCAGGTAAGGCGCCCAGAGGATAGAGTCACCAGCAAAGACTGCACATTTTCTATTTTGGAATATAGACAGCGCAGAGAATGCAACTAGATTTTAGCTGATTCGAGCAGGCTAGCAATCGCCCACTCTGATACCATGTTAAACACACACATGATAAACAGGAAAGTAAACACACAAGGGAAAAGATAAGCGTGAGTTATATTATTATTCACCATAGATGTACATTTATATCACATCAGTGTGACCCTTGGATTCCGATTCCAAGTGGTCTTCTGGACTCCATTTGTCCATTCGCCTTCCACACCTACCCATTGAGGATTAGATGTCCAACAGTTTTTAAGGATGCAACTTCGCTAACATGGACACCGCTAAATTGGACTATGTAGTTGGAGAAAGTACTGGAGTGTTATAAAGTTACCACGAAAGAGGATGATGAGGATCCACGCAATATTTATATTCCAGAATTAGAAGGACACCGAGAATTTTCTGGACCAGAACCCGAGATACTTGACATAATTAATCTTGCAAATACAAAGAAGGTGAATATTGGGTTAGAAGAAGAAGAAAAATTTGAAATGATTGGAGATTATTGGGATGAAGACTCAGTTAGCAAAATTTTAGAGTTGTTGCACGAATATCAGGATCTCTTCCCCATGAAGTTTTGTAAATTGAAGGGCATAGTAGGGGACCTAGGAGTTATGAGGATTCCTCTAAAACTTGATGTGAATCTAGTAAATTAAAGACCCTATGGCTTGAATCTGAAATACAAGGAAAAATTGAAGGTGGAGTTAGATAAAATTATAAAATTTGGGATCTTTGAACTGATCGAAGAGTTTGAATGGGTAAGCCCCATGGTAGTTCCAGAAAAGAAGCAAAAGGACGAAATTAGAATATGTGTGGACCTAAAGAATTTTAATTATGCATGCTTGGATGACCCCTTTCCCACACCATTTACCGACGAAGTATTGGACAATGTAGGAGGACAGGAGGCATATTATTTCATAGATGGATTTTCGGGCTACCATCATATCAGAATTGCACCAGAGGATAGACATAAGACAACTTTTGTTACAGAGTGGGGATCTTATCAGTACACGGTGATGCCTTTTAGCTTGAATAATTCTCCTTCCATATTTTCTAGAGTTGTAGTCACAACTTTCAAGGAGTACATACACAAATGTTTGGAGGTTTACTTTGATCATTGGAAAGTCTTTCAGATTTTTAAAAATCATGTTGCGAGCTTGAGGTTGATGTTGGATACGTGCAGGAAATATCAAATCTCATTGAATCTGAAGAAGTGTGTCTTTTTCGTACCATTTGGCATATTTTTGGGCCATGTGGTTTGTAAGCAGGGATTGGTGGTATATCTCGCAAAAATTGCAGTTGTTGTAAACTTGGATCCACCTAAGACAGTAAGACAACTGTGCAAGAAACTTGGACACACTGTCTATTGCAGAAATTTTATAAAGGGGTATGCGCAAATAACTGTGCCAATGGAGTAGTTGTTGATGAAAGATGTCACTTTTCATTGGGATGAAGAATTCCAAAAGAGCCTCGATATACTAAAGGAGAATATGGTGATTGTGCCTATTATGGTTTTCCCGAACTGGAATAAGGAATTTCATGTACATGTTGATGCATCTTGCATAGTGTTGGCTATAGTGTTGGCACAACCAGGAGCATGAGAAATTGATCACCCCATAGTTTTTGCAGGCAGGAAATTGTCCAAGGTAGAGAAGAACTATTCCACGATAGAAAGATAAGGATTAGCTATAGTCTATGCATTACATAAGTTCAGGCATTATTTTTTGGGAGCACACTTCAAGATGTTCGTCGATCACTCTGCCCTGACACATTTGGTGAATAAGCCCATTTTAGGAGGAAAAATATATCGATGGTTGTTTTTCCAGGAGTACGAATTTAAATTATAGTCAAACCAGGAATATTGAATGTTAGGCCTGATCATTTTTCTAGGATAGAAACAGGTGAAGAACCCACAAGCAATGAGAATAAACTTCTAGATGTAAAGTTATTCACAATTAGGGTTGCAGATGATTACTTCGTGGATAGTATTCAGTTTTTGGCCACATGAATAGTTCTTGCGGAGTACACTATGCAATAAAAGAAGGAAATGATAGTCAAAGTAGGTTATTTCTCATTGATTGCAAGACACTTGTACAAGATGGGACTAGATGAAATATTGCACAGATACGTCCCTGAACATGAAAAAAATTATATTTTGGTAGAAGCTCATGGAGGAGTTACAGGAGGATGTTATGCATGGAAGGCCACTACGTAGAAGATCTTGAGAGTTGGGTTATGGTGTCCTATAGTGCATAAGGATGCAAAAGAGTTTTTTCAAGCATGTGATGCATGCCAATGAATAAGAAATCCATCTAGAAGGGATGAAATGCCATTAAATCCACAAGTGACGTTGCACACATTTGATAAATGGGCTATTGACTTTGTTGGACCTATTAACCCCATGAAGGAAGACCAGTGCAAGATAATCACTACAACTAATTATTTGACGAGGTAGGTCGAGGAAAAGCTAGTGAAGGATTGCAGCACAGATACTGCCATGAAGTTCATATTTGATTACATTCTATCCATATTTGGATGTCCAAATATCTTAATGAGTGACAAGGGTTCACATTACTTCCATAAGACTATTGGGGCGTTGACTGAAAAAATTCAATTACATCATCAGAAGAGTACAACCTATCATCCTAAGGCGAATGGGACAGTCAAAGCTTTCAATAAGATTCTAGAGAATGCACTCAGAAAAGTGTGCAATGTCAAAAGAAATGTCTCAGATCTAAGAATTCTAGCAATTTTATGGGCATACAAGACAACATGCAAGAAACTGACAGGATAAACACCTTTTAAGTTGGTATATGTACAACAAGTAGTCATGCCTATGGAGTACATTTTGCGAAGTTGATGAATTGTCACATTCAAGAAGAAGATATTCAGGGAAGGAGATATTGTATTTTTTTATGACAACAAATTCACGAAGTTCCCAGGAAAGATCAAAATGCATTGGTTGGGACTGTATATCATCAAGCACGTCTCTTATAGCAGCGCAGTTCAACTCACAAATTTATAAGGTCAGTTAATTCAGGGGAAAGTGAATGGTAGCAGATTGAAGACATACAAGGACGGATTTGTCCCTAGAGCTTCGCACTGAAAAATTAAATGGAAATTCTTAGTGTCACCTAAAGTTGAAAGTGGGCTTTGGACTATAAACTACTCTGTAGAAATGGACTTCGTCGAAGAAAGATCACTGCGTGATAGTTAAGAGTATGACGAATTCCGAAAGAGCCATGCCAATGGATGATTACTATGTGATATTCAGTAATATGTTGGAGTCTGAATGACCCATGATGAAGGAAGGGTTACTTCAACATATAATGGGATGCGTCGAAGTTTTCCAGAAATATGACCACTGGAAGGAAAAAGTTGTCGTTAAAATGAAAATTTTAGTTAAATTTTAGTCAAAACAATCAATCCCACCCATGATAAATTGTCCCAATGGGTCTTCTTAATATTTTCAACAACCAATCAATAACATTTTTGGATGATGTTGTCAATGCCACGTCTTCCCGTCACCTATTCAGCCTGAAGCCTCCTTCTTTAGATGCAATATAAACCTTATGATTTTTCATCATGTTAGTGTCTTCAATTCAACATGGTTCCATCTTAGTGGTGACATGTGTCACTCAAATTAGGCCCAGTAATCCACCCAAAAAATTTGAATCTTCCTACCACATGCCATTTGTACTAATGTCATGCTAACATCATCACTGTCTATTAAAATGTTGTCATTCATCTAAGAGAGGAGAGAGAAAATGGATCTTAGCCTTTGCATAATACCTTTATAATTTTTTATAAGGGTCCTGACCATTTCACAATAAACATTAAAATATTTTGTGTTGTATTGTTGTGTTGTTACGATGTTACCCAGTTTTTTACCATCTCCAGCCTTCACCTTCTGTGTGCATCTTCATTTCTTCCAGAATTTCCTTTTTGGGTTGAGCTATCAGGTGGGGGCCTCCTTCTATTAACCTCCACCAAATAGAATTTTGTCATGTCCCCATTTTTATTTTCCTCTATAGTACAGCCAAGGTAGATTTCCAGGGCATGAGATGGTCAGGACATGGGAACAGGATTTTGCCATCAGGTGTCTCGGGTGAGTTTTGAGGAGTTTTTAAGGGATCTAATGGATTTTTCTTATTATATTCCATCATCCACACAACTTCTCTTTCATTTTATTGAATTTTGAGGGCTTTGATAAAACAAATTTATTACTAGGCTTGATTTAATTAGTTACGCATGAGGTGGAATTCTAGGAAGATTATCTAATGGAATAGCTTAGTGTAATAGCCCATTGGAACCTGAATGAGGAGATATACAAGATGGGATGATGAGTCACTTTCAGTGGATGGAGAGAGTATGTTGGATGATTTACCATTTTCCTGGATTAAAATTGACTTTAATTAGTCACTTAGTTGATTTAAAGTTAATTTAAAAAGGGAAAATGACTAATTGGGGAAAATGGCTAAAAGTGACTTAAGTAAATGAAAATTTAAAATCACTTAGATAAAGTAAAGAGAGAGCTTCTAGAATAATAATAAAATAATATGCTTCTATAGGCTTAGCGATCTATCCATTGGATATTTTAAAAGGAAGATGAGATCATTTGGGACATCTTTGAGTTGAGCATTTTCTTGTAGAGAGGAGAATCGGGTTGGGGGGGGTGGTGGGGGGATAAATTGCTTTAAATAGCCCCAAGACAAAAACCTGGACAAAAACCCTCGGGTGATTCACCCAGAGGGAAAAATCCCATCTCTCTCCGTGGTGAATTCATCCAAATATCACACGTTTTGGCTTATTGATTTTAGGTTTATTTTAGAGGCTAGTTGAGGCATTGTTGCAAATATTTTGTATGTAATTCATCCAGTAAATAAATAAACATGCTTCATTCTTCATTATTGTGACATTTATGGAATTAGTTTCAAATATTATTTTATTTTGTGGAAATTTCATGGTTCTTGTTCTGCAATTTCTTAGAGAAATTTATGATAAAAAAAATTAAGCAATTTCACGATAAATTTGCGAGAGATTATAGTCTAGGAAACAACAATGGTATGAGAGAATCGATATCGGCTCAACCTATGAGTTTTCAATTTTATGTTACAGCTATTATAGTTTGAGGGTTTTGGGATTTTTTGCAATAATTTCGCGAAGTGTCGAATTTTCCAAATTGCTACTTCTTTTGGGATAAAATTGTCCTGGCCATTCTACAAAAGTCTCATCATCAAAGCAGTAGACAAATTATTTCAAATTTTTCCTCTAGTTAATGGATATGCCACAAATTTAGCCAATAATTAAAAATTTAGGAATAGTGGACCCACATTTTATAAAGACAGAAGCGTATTCAAATTTTCAAAAAATTTACAATTTGTAGGGTCGCAAATATATTTATAAAAATTTTTAGAAGGGCCATATTTTGTGAAATTATAAGTAATAATTATTTGAAGGGATGTAAAATATTTCTATAATTTCTTCATTAGTTATTCAGGGTTCGAAGATTGGGTTTGCAGATTAATTGAGAAGGTTGAGCTATTGTATTTTTTCGAGAGAAAAAAATCATTTCGGTGTATTAATATATAAACGATCATTAACATATATGGTCGTACGTAGCGAATAAACAGCGAGTAATCCACCATGACAAGGCCATATGATTATTGCTCATTAATAGAAAGAATGAGCAAAGGTGATAGGCCAGTCTCCACATTTCGGGACAATATTCCATCCCATACATATAGTAAACATCCTATGTACAAAGAAGTGTTATTCTAGTGAAAACGAATTAGTGGAATATGGGATTACGCACACTAATTACTGTGATAAGAGCTAATTATAAGTGAAGAAAGGGCCGTGTAATAGGAGATTGTAATTAATCTGTGTAGAGACTGGATCATGTCGCCCTTTACTTCCCCTTCTGAAATGATACAAAAATATGTCCTGATTCTGAGCTATATACTAAATCCAATTAATAGACAGGCTCGCTTGTATTATGTAAGCTGATATACACTTCATCCTTATTATCAAAAACTAGCTGTCGTGTGGTCATTTCCTCACAGGCTCACATGTCTTGAATTCCCCAGGTTCTCATGCATCGCATTTCAGGCTCCCTTGAACTAATATTTCTGGCTCACTTGCATCACATTTCTGGCTCACTTTAACTGATATTCTGGCTCACTTGAGTCTTTTCAGGGTCACTTGTAGCATCTACTCTGTTATAAAAGAAAACAGGCTCGCTTTCTTACACATTCACGCTCGCTTGTCATGTATATCAGGCTCGCTTGAGTCGTTGTACAGGCTCGCTTGTCGTAGAATTGTAATATTAAATGATATTCCAGTCTCACATAATGAAGAAATACTTCAGCTTGTCCAGTAGAAGCCTGGTTCAGTTGTTGTAGAAGGAATTGTATACTCAGTCCAATCAGTCCGGATCCTCCCTGTTTTCACGAGCACACTAGACAAAATAGCTTACTCATATCATCAGTGTCATGTAGAGCCTCCAAAAGTCCTGTCGATAATCCTGTAACAAAAACCAAAAATCTCCCAATTCCCCTTATAACGCGTATATAGCAATATAAGAAAAAGTTGCAAAATGTAAACAAAACTTATGGAATGGGGATGGAATATTCCCCAATTTGTTTGCCATCGGAGTAATGTAACACCTTCATCGAACCATATTCAGCCTCCAGACCCATCTTTGATAGATTGTCTGCCCTCGTGTTGCTCTCACGGAATATATGATTGATGGGTGGACTGCCTAATCTTTGCCATAGGCGCTGTGTTCTTTCAATCCACCCTTGTAGATGCGGAGACATCATGAGGTAACGGTTGGTGATCCAATTAATAATGAGTTGAGAATCTCCATAAATGTTGACACCCTGTATTTGAAGATCAAGAGCAATCAGGAGGCCACCCCACAATGCCATGATCTCAGCCTTATTGTTAGTTCCGGGGCCTCCGTTCCAGCAAATATTATATCGCTCTGATCTAGATATTTTGATCCATGCTCCACATCTGGTCATGCCCGCGGCTGATGCTCCATCAAAAAAGATTGCAGGAATACTGATCTGATGTGGTCTTATTCGGACTGAGCAATCAGGCCCAGTAGACTGTTGTATAGGCCGATCATCCATCCAGTTCTTTATAGCTGTGTAAACCTGTTGAGGTTGGAAAGGGAAATTCTCGAAAATGAGTCGATTCCGGGCCAGCCAGACCTCCCATGTGAAGTAGAAAGGAAGCGATCTGAAATTACTATTCAGCTTATCCCATTCTTGTGCAGCGGACATAAAGTCTGTGGGATTCCAAGTTGGGGATAACATATAATCGTTGAATAGCCTCCATAGTCTAGCAGTTATAGAGCATGAAAAGAAAAGATGTGAAGTTGTTTCCTCCTCAGATCGGCATAGAACGCAACGGCTGGGCCCCTTAAAACCCCTCTTCAATAAATTTTCCCAAGTGAGCACTTTACCGCTCCATATCAGCCAACCGAAAATTGTTATTTTCGTGGGTATATTCCTGTGCCAATAAGGATAGAATATTTTGGTGGCGTTAATCTGTTGTGAGTGAGAAATGTTGTTTCGGTATACCTCCAGAACAACGACCATGTTGTTCTTCAGTGGGCCGTTCCATATAATATGATCACCTCCAGCAGCATAACACAATCCAGCACTACGCAAGTGGGCCCGGAATTGTTCCCATTCATTTGCCATATCTTCGATCAGCCCAATCTGTGCAGCATTCTTGAAAATAGGAGCTCCATATGACCACTGATAAATAATTTGAGAGTAGTATATAATACCCCTCTGTGTCAATGCATGTAAAAGACGAATAGATGGACCATTTTGAGCCGGCATAAGATGAACATTTGGCGCACCAATAGGTATACAACTCCCATCACGAAAGTGCCAAACTAATCTAGGAGCCACTTGAGCGATGATTTTTTTGAAGCTGCCCCAGATACAAGAAAATTTTCGAGGGAAAGGAAATTTGCCACAGCTAATCAGAAATAAGGCATCACCTTGATAATATTTTGCTCTGTTGATCTCATACCATATACCATTTCTTTTGATAGCCCTCCAAAAAGACTTCGTTAATAGGGCGATATTGAACTCACGAGCGTTCAATATGCCCCACCCTTCCATGTCCTTGGGTCTACTGATTGCCGTCAAACTACATAATGCAAATTTCCTATGCATTTATGTCCCGCCCCATAGAAAATGAGTAATAATACTATTTATTTTGCTTATAATGCCCGCTGGAATAAAGAGAAGATGTCCCCAGAACACCATCATCTGGGATAATACTGACTGGATCATGATAAGTCGGCCCCCCTTGGTCAGCCATCGGTGAGACCATAAATGAATTTTATCCCAAAATCTGTCTATGATCCAATTCCAATCACTTTTTCTGTATCCGCAGGGTTTAATGAAGTAGCCCAAGTATTTGAAACCCTCAGAAGCCAGTCGAACTTCAACCCCCAGAAACTCCGCTATAAATCTGATCTCTTGTATGTCCCCAAGTTCATAAATGAGAAAGGATTTGCTGCAGTTAATGGCCAATCCTGTTGCAGTGTTAAAACGCATAAAACAGATATGAATATAAAACCAGTGGTTCCTTATCAGCTGGCCGAAAAGAAGTAAATCATCAACAAAAAGAGAATGTGATGTTGAAACAGAATTTGAAAATGTAAATCCCTTGATGTAGCCCTTCTCTTCTGCAGAGTGCATGATCCTGCTGAATCCGTCCATGACTAGGATGAAAATGAGTGGGGACAGAGGACATCCTTGTCTTAATCCCTACCCAGCCTTGAAGAATTTTGTAAGAATGCCATTCACAATTACTGCATAACTGATATTTGAGACGCACGACATCACCCATCGGATGATACGCACTGGAAGGCCAATCTTGAGCAGTAGAATCCTTATAAAAGACCAGTCCACCGAGTCATATGCCTTATGTAGATCAACCTTCATGACCAGAGCTTCCTTTTTCCCCAAATGCATGGAGTGCATCACAAACTGAGCTATGGCTATAGCATCATGAATAGACCGATCTTTTAGAAATCCATATTGCTCCACTGAAATATGATTAGATAGAACTGCTTTGATTCTGTTTGCTATAATCTTTGAGGTTATTTTGTATATGAGGTTGCACAGCGCAATGGGCCTAAACTCAGTAAAAGACTGAGGATCCGCCACTTTGGGGATGAGGGCTATAAATGTTGAATTCAGATTTGTTGGCATGATCCCTTGTTTGCGAAATAACTCCATCATATCCATCAATTATGTACCGAGCACATCGAAGAAAAATATGAAAAATTCAGCAGGCCACCCGTCCGGTCCCGGACATTTGTCCTTAGAGAAAGATTTCAGGACCGACAAAACCTCATTTCCATTAATACATTCATCAATCAATGTAATATCCTCATTATCAAGAATCTGGTCATATGGTCAAGGACCCAGGCCTGATTATCAGCAGAGATCGTGGGGTCCGCCATGTAGAACTTTGAGAAATATATGAAGGCTTCTTCTTGAATTTCTGCATTGGATACTGCGAAACTACCATCGCCCCTTTTAATACGCCATATGGCATTGCTGTTTCTCCTGGCATTTGCAGTTTTGTGAAAGTAACGGGTATTTAGATCGCCTTCCTTCAGCCAAGAAATTATGCTCCTCAGCTTCCATGTGACCTCCTCAATCCTCAGAATTTCCTTTCTCCTGGCGCCAAGGTCCTTCAGAAGGCATATAGTCGATTCATCAGGATTGGAATTTGTAAAAGAGGTGAATAAGTCTGATATCTGCTTGGTGATGTCCTGCAACTCTTTTTTAAGCGTTGCCTTTTTCCGAATCTCCCATTCCTTTGTCGCCACCTTAATCTTTTGCAATTTGTAATGGAAAAGATCCCAATCCTTGAGACTCAAATCATCCGCCGCTTGCATCCATAGAGAGGATACCATTCCCGTATATTCTTCGTCCTCGAGCCATATCCTGTTGAATTTGAAAGGCCGACCTCTAATTTTATCGCTGCAACGCCAAGAAAGTTTGATTGGCATGTGATCCGAAATCTCTGATACTATGATTTCGGATCTCGGCATTCCCCACCTATCAATGAGATTACCTTGTACCAGAGCACGATCCAGTCTTTTCCCTATAAATTCATCGCCAGCCCGCCTATTTGTCCAAGTCGGCAGTAGTGGGATCGACCGGATATCAACCATATGTAAGCCCAGAAACATATCACTCAAAAATGCAGATACTGGGTCCATACGAGCAGATTTTCCCCATATTTCATCAGCTCGGATTGAGGAATTAAAATCCCCCATGAGGATTATATTATGCAGCGTGAGAATGCTCGATGCAAACATTCTTTGCCAAAAGACGTATCTGTTACTGAATGGCGCGTAAATATTAATGATATTAACATCATCCTCCCGCCCTCTGAGGTGACCTGATAATAAAATTCCACCGAAGAATTTGAATGCTCTAAAGGAAGCAAATTTTGGGTTCCATATGGATATGAGACCCCCCGAATGCCCCACTGCGTCTACTGCGACTGCATACCATCCCGACATAATACTCAAAAACATCTTAATTGCCTTCTCCCTAATACACATAGTTTCCTGGGCCAAAAAAATGATCGGCTTCACATCAAATAGCAACTCCCGCAGGCAATTTGCTTTGGAGGCATTGCCCAGCCCCCGAATGTTCATAGATAACATGTGGGTCATGTCGAATCCGCATCCGGGTTGCTTGCTCTAAGCGCCCTTGGACCTTCCAGTGTGCCTTCACTGACAGAAATCGGGATATCTATGAGATTTCCATCATATTCCGAAAAGAGAGATATAGCTTTAAATTTGCCTCTGGTATATTTATTTGCCGCCTTTGATTTACACCTGGCAGAAGGGTTGGGTGATGGGCAACATGATGAGCCTGGTTCTAGCGAAGATGGGGGTCTATCAAATACAGTGAGAGCGGCGAGGTCAATGTTTGGGTTAGCCAATATGGAGTCGAGATCGCTCCCAACAGAATTCCGGGGGACTACAAGGATCAGCATGTTCAGGCAATATATCAAATTTCGAAAGGTCATCAGTTGATGAACATGTAGGCAGTCTAGATGGTTCCCCAGTAAAGAAATTGGAAGACTGGCCTATAGGAAGTTCATCACTGGGCAAGACGATATAGTCAGCGGAATAAGATTTCCCTAGAGGGGGATCCTCCCGGATGGTCACTGTATGAGAATTAGGGATCCCGTCCACACCACAATCTAAGGGATTATGTCAAGACTCTGAGGACAGATACTTCCCCGATTCAGCCGGATGAACACCAAGAGGGTCATGATTCGATTCCGGCAGCAATACACGGTTATCGTCAAAAGGTGGCCTGTTATAGTCATTTGCAGTAACATCCCCCCCCCGGAAAATTCACCATCCCCTCGGATTGTTCTAGTGCCGTGAGAAAAGCATCATCATCAGAAAATAGACGACAAGAATTACCTGGTGTTAAAGCTTCAGGGGACCCCGCAGCATCTTTCACCCGTCGTCCACCAACCACAGCGGTCGAAGCCTCACCCAACCGGTTCATTCGTAAACGAAAAGGGCAGTGCTCCCAAAGATGACCAGTGCGATGGCAGAGTAGACAACGAAAGGGAATTCCCCAAAAATCTATACGCTGTCGATGCCTCCTGTTACCCCATACAAGATCTATGTCACCGGGCAGCCCCCCAGAAAAGTCGAGTTCAACTAGAATCCACGCAATTTTCTTGTCACTGGATCCTACAATTGTCGGGTCAATGTACTTGGTGGATCCGATAGAATTACCAATTGCCCGGAGCGCCTTAACAATCCAGTATTCTAGAGGCAATCCCGGAAGCTTCACCCATATAATTCAACTTATGGGGGCTTCCAAAACAGGGTTGAAGCCAAGGTACCACGGGATTAGCTGCATAAAGCTCCTACCCCGAACCCAGGTCCTGCTTATAATCTTCTGAACATCTTTTTCATCCAAAAAATGGATACTAAACCATCCATTGATAAGAATGCTCACCATTGGGGTGTATCCAATGAGCGGGTTCCAGTGTTTTTTAATCCAATTTGCTGTGTCAAAATCACTATGGTCCAGGAATAACCACCTACCAATCACCTCCCTCTTCTGTAAACTCGCTATCCGCACACAGAGATCATCATAATCAAGCGACACCTCCTTGATTTCCATGTCTTGTTTAAAAACAGATTGCTTCTTCCTGCGTCTGCCACCACGCATGTGTCTGTAATGGCCGCGCAATCCTTGGTTCGTATCAGCAAATGTGTTTATGAAACCCTGTTTGATAATTTGCATGTCAATATCCACCATCCCCTTTGGGCAACCTTAAGCATGTACCTCGGATATCGGGTGTTGTGTTCGAGGAGCATGATTTATTGCCTGAGGGACAGATGTGCCCGCCATCTGGTATACCACTGTCTTTTATTAATCACTTGGAGACCCCGATATCCGTCACTGCAGTCCACTGGCAAGTGTCAGGTCAAATAAAATGAATAGGCCTATTTGGAGAGATGTATCTGCGGAATTCCTTTTAGATGAAAACGCCAATATGGCCATCCAGTTGAGAGAATCAGAAACAAGTTCAATATTTTGTGCCGTCTTCACAATAGAATAAACGCTGTGACACAGGGGAAACGATGCCCAATCCTATAGTGGTCACCAAATAAGCAGATAATATGAAGACCAACCCCGAACCTAGGACAAGTATTTATGAACCAAATCTAGAAAGTAGAACAACTGAAGATAGTGAGACCCTTTCCAAATCAGTGACGAGATACTATAGTTGTCCCATCCCTCCATAATATATTATTCTATATCCAGATCTATAATGATAATGCCTCGGAATGAGAGAATTTGCCAGAAGATCAAGGATAGAGATCGGGTGTGGAGGTATTGAGACTGCGATCATCAATATCTTCACTGGAAGGTAGGTGAGAGGATCCTGCGGAAGATGTGGTGAGCATACGGGCATAGGGAAGCATTAACTAGGTGAAGCAAGGTAGTCGCCAACTGCTTCCAATCAGGTTCATATTTCAATCAGCACTTTAAATATGATCGGATTTTGGCCTGAGAATAATTCCGAACATGTAAACGGCTAGTGATCGGAAAACCAGGGCCGCGTATGTTTATCTATATACCACTACAGCAACAGCAGATACACCCAGGAATGGACCACCATCTCCTACATAATCTACAACCGACGCTCTTGCATGGTCGAGAGACAAAGATGTGATCCTCCCATTTTTGCCATATTGCATGCCACCAATTATAATGTTCTATACCATCAGATTTTGGATGAGATGGAGAGACCTGATTAGACGGAGATGATTTTAATCCATTAACGACTTGTGTCACCATTGGTCTTGTGAGTGTGGAAGATAGCAAATAGGATAACAGTCACAGATATAATCATAATGAATATCATCCCGATCTCAATCACCTCCGACATGATCAATAACAAGAAATATGTTGACATAACAAAACTCTCAACATGTGTAAACCCAGAGAAACCTTATAAAAAGATTACATTCGGGAAAACATACCATTACTATTGATGAGATAACATAAAGCCACCAAAATACCAACAAGAACAAGGCATTCTCAACATGGGAGGCAGCAAGTCAACAGACCTTGTGTATTGACCATATTATACCTGGATACCTAATCCTGGTCTTCTAATTCAGAGCCATGGTCACCCAGCCATCAAAAACACCACCATTCCTGCGGCCATCACCTCTATCCTCAACACTTCATACGCAGTCGACCGGAATTTCGTTGTCGTTGGAGCTCTCCTGATTCAGCAATAGCCACCAAAAGCAACAACACATTGTCCACATTGGGTTCCAGCTAAAAACATTCTTCAATAGCCACCAAAAGCAACATCAAATTGTCGTCATTGGGTTCCAGCTAAAAAAACATTCTTCAATAGCCACCAAAAGCAACAACAAATTTTCTCATTGAGTTCCATTCTCATTTGAGTGCGGTCTCATTGGGTCTCGACTACGCGATCTACAATGGAACATTCTACCCCTCTCTTATTCTGTCATGTATCTCAACTCTTATCCTTGTCAAAGTTCCTCTCCATCTTACTTGCTCACGAGCAGAGGATCTTTGAATGTGTAAGATTCCCTTCTCCCAGAGGATTAATTGAGAAGGTTGAGCTATTGTAACTAGAGGCCGAGAAGGGATCTCACACACTCTGAAAATTGAAGCTCCAAACCAAACTTTTCAAGACATAATTATTCATGAAAACTGCAATTAATTTTAGCGGCTCAATTTATCATTCGAGAGGATGAATCTATATTGACCAAATCGAATTGAAAAATGGTGAGGGGCAACAGTGACCAAATCTAATTGCAAAATGGTTATAGTCATCAGTGACAAAATAAAATTGTAAAATGGTGAGAGATGTCAGTGACCAAATCGAGTACGATGTCATGTTTCCAAACGAGATATCCCAGTGTCAAATTGCATGAATAAAATTGCATTAAAAGGGAGGTTTTGTGTGTAAATATTTCCTTTTTAATCAAACCGAAATTCTTACTAGAAATGTTGAATTCACCAATATCCAGGATCGATTTACATGGTAAGATCTACATAGGGAGGTGTTATAACTTCTAAATATTGAGTTGAAGATTTAATGTGCCCATTGTTTAGTTGGGGCCATAATTTTCAAGTTGTAGCAAACTCTAATCTCAGAGAGACCAAGTGAAATTTGTTTAGAGTATTTTGTGCTTAAAGATCGAAAATTACATTCTTGTTCATATTCCAGATCTGATTGAGGTTGCTCTAGCATGTTATAGCAAATCATCGCTCCTTGATATCTAATGTTAAAGGAGGTGGTGTTACATTGCTTAGACAACTAGTGCCCAAGGGCCTATCCAAGGAGGCCGAATATACATTTGGGAGTCTAAAGCAGTGCATTTCAAGGGGCCAAGTAGTAAATTGTTGAAGAATATTGGTGCCAACTTCAGATAGAGAGGAGGATGAGTTTCTAGTCCCAAGAGCCATTATTTTGTCTCTATATGAAAATGGTATTTCCAGAGTTGGAGATTTTTTCCATGATTTTTCATCATTATTGATTCCACACGAAATTGGGAGTGGTTTCTATGCAAACTTTGGGCAAACAAAGAACCTTATTCCTAATTATCTGACAGGCTAATAGGATATTTATCTTGTAGTTGGACGAGAACACTTTGGTTAAGGAGGAAAAGGGAAGTACATTGAACAAGGAAATCGCTAATTAATATGATACCAGGTTGGGATTCTATGGAACTAATCAGTGACCTCAAATGTGACCAGGTTCTTGAATACAATCTGTTTTCCATCTATTTGAAAAAAAAAACTGTGAATGTTAAATTGTGTGAATTCATCTTAATTGTTACAAATATGAGGTGAAAATTTGTGGCAAACTATAGCTTTCATACATCTATAACATTACTGGCCAAAATTTATTAGCATAAAACCTCAAAGGATGGGTCACTTTATAGTTTCCAAGAATATATTCCAAGTTCCAACTTATTGTTCTATGTTTATGCATTGCTAGAATAGGAGTATGTGGGCAAGAGAGAGTATTGTGTTTTGAAATACTGTTGGGATTGATATTAAGGTTTGATTCTAGTCTTTCTTGTGTAACCAAGCTTGCATGTATGATGCTCCTACATCATTGATGTATTATGTGTGTGGTTGATTGATGCATGGGAAGTGTAATGATGGCCATGTGTTGTTGTGTCCTTGATGTATATGGTTGAGTAGATTATAAGGGTTTAGAACTTTTATTTGAGTACTTATGCTATGATAAGTCCATGTATCGAGTTAGCTTGTTGTATTTGACATCATGGATGAAACCTTCATAGATTTCCCTAATAAACTAGAAGCACCAATCAACATATCCCTTTCTAAGGAGATACTTTCTATGTTATAACAAGAGTAGCAACTGGAAGAACATGAGTTGGGATCCAAAATATATGCACTTGGGATAGATTTGTGGTTCATGGGAATTATATTGGAGGCCCTTCTCAAATTGGAAAAACATACTTCACTCCTCTCCAAGTTGGATCAATCAGATGGGAAATACTTGATTTGGGCTCTAAAACCAGCCATGTTTGCCTTTATACAACACAAGTATTTTCAGCACCCTTGTATAGGATTTAAAGTTCTAGTTTCCTCTTACCTCAATAGTATCATGATGTTGACCTCACTTATACCCCCTTACAGTGATGACATTATTAGGAGAGTCTTTAGACTGAAAGTGGTGACCTTTCCTGATTTGGATAACAGTGAGGGCCCTACCTTTTTGAGAAGCTTGAGATTTTAGAAGTCATGGACTTGGTTAGATCTTATGACATCATGTTTGACGTAGAATGTGATGACTTGATTCTCCAAATTTCCAAATGCTTAAGATTAAGAGGAGAGTCTTCAAACTGATAGTGGTGACCTTTCATGATTTGGATAATAGTGAGGGCCCTAAATTTGGAAAGAAGCTTTAGATTTTAGAAGTCATAGTCTTGGTTAGATATTATGACCTCATGTTTGACTTAGAATTTGATGAATTTATTCTCCAAATTTCCCAATGCTTCTTCAGCATTGGGAAATATCATCCTGAAAAGGTCATAAAACACATGAAATCCATTTTTTCGTCATGTATGGGAGGCCATGATGCCATTTGTAGGAGGTTGCAGTCTAAATTTTTATCCATTTAAAGGGAGGAACAACTGGCTTCACCTGCTGCTTATGAACTAGCCGACAGTTTGGTTGAGTAGAACATTGAGTTGTTTAGGAAACAATTGACCCAAGAGGAGTTTTGATGGATTTGTGGTGAGAAAACATGAAACAAGAATGAGCTGAGGATGAAGGGTCTTTGCTTAATTTTCAAGGAAATTTGGGGACTTGACTACTCATGCTTGAGTGACATCAAGGTGATGATAGGGCTAGATCAGGAGGTGATTCCTTATGACCTTCAGGATGAGGATTCTTCTTATATGGTTTAGCCCATGGATTTTTATGAGGATACCTCTGAGTGTGAGCAGTCATGGAAAGATCTCCACAATAGCACATAGATTCAACCATGTTTGGTACAGAAGATTGATGAGTGGTAGATTGTTCCCATTCAGCATGAGCATTACATAGTGGAGCACAGTGTATGTGATGTACCATCTTTGGAGAGTTATATAGTGTATCATGTTGAGCCCATGATGGAGGAGGATGAGAAGCCACCCTTGGGGCCAACCATTCATGAGGAGAAGACAGATGTACAGACAACCAAAAGGGTTGTAGTATTTCTAGACACTTATCATCAAGAGGTGTTGGAGCATGATAGGATAGTTTTACAGGAGGAGCATGGCATTTTTGGTCAGATGAGAGAGGATATTTTGGAGATGGCAGTGCATCCAAATTTGGGACTACCCACTGATGAGGTGTAGATAGGTGCAGTGCCATCAATCAAAGCTATAGTGTTTCCAGGTAGCATCCCTCTCTAAGAATACATATAGAGGGTGTTCAACATAGTTTGGCCACTTGTACCCATTATAGAGAGAGAGGCAGGGTTTTCTTGATGGATATTGTTGATTGACTAGACAGAGTTGCATGAGTTAGGAATAGTTCATAATAAGGGATTTGTCACATATATCGTTCATGTTCATCCAATCCTTCCCACATGATGGATTGTCGAGAGATCATGAGTTGGTACCCTGTTGATGGATCATCATTATTAGTCAGGATCATATTACATCAGGCACCCTTAGAGATGATGGATACTACATGCTTCAGTTGGCAGTAGGATGTAGGATGAAAATTCATCACCATTCCATCCTCCCATTAACAGAATAGGTTTTACCTCAACCTATGCCATAGGTTGGATTGGAGAGAGATTATGAGTTGATGTTCTATTGGTGGAGCATCATCTATGGCCAAAGACAACATATGGATAGAGCCATGGGGTATGGGAGATGATGATGAACCATGTTGGAATTTGGATCCAGGTAGATCTATTATTGTAAGGTTGAGTCAGATATGGCCTTTGGATCCAGGTATTGAGGGATCCATTCATGTTTAGTTAGCATGTGTGCATGGCTTAGCACATTGGTTAATATGGGATTCTAGTATCAGTTTGGAGATTCCATTGCAATGGAAATATATGGATTTATTTAGGGAAATAAATCTTGAGGTGGGAGGATCTTTCATATCCCCATTTTTATTTTCCTCTATAGTACAACCAGGTTGGGTTTCCAAGGCACAGGATGGCCAAGACATGATAGCTAGATTTTGTCAACGGGGGTCTCGAGGTAGTTTTGAAGAGTTTTAATGTCATCTGATGGAATTCACTTGGAATATTCCATAATTCACACACTTTGTATTTTTTTCCCTTGTGTTCTGACATCTTTCATAGAATTGAGCTATTACCGATCCTGATTTAATTAATTACGATCAAGGTGGGATTCTGAGAGAATATTTGATGGAATATCTTAGTGTAATAGCTCGTTGGAATTGAAACGAGGATATCTATAGCATGGGATGATGAGGAGTCACTTTCAGTGGCCAGAGAGAGTATGGTGGGTGATTTACCATTTTCCTAGATTAAAAGTGACTTTAATTACTCACATAACTAATTTAAAAGGGGAAAATGACTAATTGGGAAAAAGGATAAAAGAGACTTAAGTAAATTAAAATTAAAAGTCACTTAGATAAATTCAAGTGGGAGCTTCTAGAATAATAATAAAATAATAAAATAATATTCTTCTAGAGGCTCAGAGCTTTATCCATTGGATCTGTAAAAGGAGGAGGAGGAGATCATTTGGCATATCCTTGAGTTGATTATTTTTCTTGTAGAGAGGTTTAGAGAGTTGAGAGTTCCCAGCTTCAATAGTAGACCGAGGACAAAAACCCTCAAGTGATTAAATAAGAGTAGGAAAGAACCTATCTCTCTCCTTGGTGAATTCATATAGAATTCAAAGGTTGCAGCTTATTGATTTTCATTCTATTTTGGAGGCCAATTGTGACATTTTTGTAGATATTTTTTGGTCATCACTGTGGCTATTTATATCGATAGTTTTGTACGTAATTTATCCAGTAAATAAATAAATTTTCTTCATTCTTCATTTCTTTTGCATGTGAAATTGTGGAATTTCTAGGATTATTTGAAAATATTATTTTATTTTTGCAAAAATTTGATGGTTCATGTTCTAGAATTGCATGGAGAAATTATGTTAACAAATTTTAAGCAAGTTTTCGAGAAATTTGGGAAAAAATATAATGCACGAAATTACAAATTCTATTTCCTTTTCCACCCAGGCTTACATTATCCTCGGCTTGCATCATCCCGGGCACTCCTTCATGTGTGCACCTTTGAGCCTCCCACCAAGATGAGGTGTTATGCGAGGCTCCAACGTTGGCCAATAAAAACTCTTCTTGTTGCTTTGTTGTGAGCCATGATTTGCTAGAGCTTTGTTTGGATACTCTACTACATTTGGAAAGACTTCCAAACTAAACTTTCTCCAAAGGGACTACTACCAAGTTTACTCTGCAAATTTCAATTTGGGGGTACCTACCTTTGACTGGAAATAACTTACAATCCAGAAGTCCATTTTGGAACTTCCATATACCAATGGAAATATATTTCAAATATCCTTACATATAAGTGGGTCTCAAATTCATTTGAAGTGGTATTCTTCACTAAAAATGGATTCAAAGTCTCTGCACCATTTCCACCTTTGATTTTTACATACCTTGAGATGATCTTCATTATTTTGGAAATCTTCTCTACTTCTTCCTTCATCCTCATCACATTTTCCATCAATGGAAGAAAATTTCTAACATTAATAAGAATAAGAAATATACATTCCAAAAAAATGAAAAGAAATGATAGGTTCAAAGATAAAGTAAATATTTTTAGGTTGGTAACTTAGTCCTTGCTGATGAGAACCATATTCCATTTAGGATCCATGGAAAAGTATGTGGTTGATATTTCTATATAAAAAAACTTAATGGTGAACTCATACCCTATCCTGTAGGAATCAATCACCTTACTTTGTTCAATGGAACTTAATACAATTATAGTTAGGTAGTTGTTAGGTAGTTGCATTACATGTGTGTGTCACGTTTTTGTGTGAGCATCCTAATTATTCATTATTCATGTTGGTTTGGTGCATATTGGATAATATTGAATTTATTTAACATTTTTTTCTTTTGAGTATGGTTTTATATATCATGTAAATGCAAGGCTTGTTGATATTCAACAAGATGATCCTAGTGAAAATTAAGCACCTACACTAGGATGGAGCCTCGAGGCTATTTTAGGTGGAATTCTATTTTTAGAATAGATGAGAAAATTATATCTATAGAGAATCTATTTTATAGATGGTGAAAGTTCTATTTATAGATGATGTTCTATTTTTAGATGTATGTCGAGTTCTATCATAGAACGCATGTCTATTTATAGATTCATGTCGACTATTATTATCCTTAATAATAGTTGGACAATAAATATTAATCTATTCTCATGGAGCACTTGGAATCAGTTAACTGAAGTGGCAAACCAGTTAGCTGAAGGAATTTAGAGTTCAAAGGTTGGTTGGTGGGACCTGCAAGTGGACTTAGTTGTAACTGAGTGATTCAAAGTTGTAACAGAGTTGGATGTGTAGTTATGTGAGTTATAAAGTAGTTTAACTCGGTTAAGTGAGTTAAACTCAGTTGTGCTAGTTGTAAGTGCAGATACACTAGTAAGAGATCAGTGAATTAAATATTAAATTAATTCACATGTAGTGATCTCACATGCAACTGAAGATTTGCTACTGTTAACTACATGCATGTCAGATCTAGTGGAGACCCAGTTGAGTTGTAGGTGACATGGATAGTTGACTATCAGTTGTACTATATTGGGTTGCACTCTTGAAAGACAAACACACATTGGATATGCTCATGAGGATTGCGCACTCAAGGAGGGCATGATTGCATCGAATTGGTCTTTGTAATCATCTTGTATTGCGCAGTGGAGGTAGGCTGTTGTGAGGCAGAAATTTAGCTAAGGCATTTTCCAATTTCTGCAAGACAGTGTGAGACGATTATATAGTGTAATGAGAGCTCTTGGATTAGATTTTTCTATGATATTGTTTCATGATCCATGATATATACATAATATATGACATTGGGATTTTTAGCTTTATGTTCTCCCGCTAAAAATATTTGTGTTATGTGTCATTGATCTTTCTTCTTGATATTGCAATTGGCTACCGCGTTTTAAATTTCCGCAAGAATTTTTTTGTAGAAGCGATTCTATATTTAACATTGGCATATAATTGTTAGATCAAGAGAATCCAGGCAATAAATAATTTGTATTAAAATTTATACATGGTATTGGAGCACAAAAGATTGCAATTTTGAAGTAGGAGCTGATTTTGTTGGTGGAAACAATTCGAATTTGCTACAAGAATTTATTGGTGCGACAGTTGAGTAAACATTGAAATGGCTTTCACTGGCTTGCGGCTAGAGTATGCACTGAAGGGAAACTCAAACTACATTTCTTGGAAGGACATGATGGAGATAGTGCTTAAAGATAATGGCTTGAAGTAATTCATCGATAGTGATGTTCCTAAGCCCACTTAGATGAATGTTGCATTACTTGATGAATGGCAAAATAAAGTACCTAAGGCGAGAAGGATTTTGTTGGAAGGTGTACGAGACCACATTGTGTCAACCCTTCATGGGAAAGCCACTCCATCTACTATGTGTAAGGCTTTGATGGATCTTTTCCAAAGCAATAGAGACCATAGGAAATTGGCGCTGAAGGATAAACTCAGAAAGATCAAGATGGAAAAGGCCGAAAATATTCCAAAGTATCTCACAAAGTTTTTCCAATGTCAGGATGAACTGGGGAGTGTGGGAATCACTGTTGTTGATGATGATTTAGTGACTTGGCTCTCTTGGGACTTCCTAAGGGTTGGCACAATTATGAAGACTCTATCATGAGACAGGAAAAAACTATCGGATTGGGAACAAGCGTAGTGGAATCTAGTACGAAGGAGTTCAAGCGAAACACCAAGATGGCTCTTCATCAAAGTATGATGATGAAGAGAGGATTTTCCAATATTTCCAACAGCTACTAAGGCAATAAGGGAAGGGAAGAAATTCCATTCAAAATCGAGTCTAAAGGCAAGAAGCTGAATTTTTCCAAGGTGAAGTGTTTTCACTATCACGAACATGGGCATCTCGCCACTAACTTCCACATGAGAAGAAGAAGAACAAGAGGGCTCTGAGCTGCAGCTGGTGAGGCCCTTGCCTCGCAATTTGAACTTGACTTCTCCTTGATCGCATGCATGGTGTCAAGTGCATTGGGATCGGTGTGGTATTGGGATAGTGGTGCTTCATTCCACATGACGGGAGATAAGGATATTTTCAGTGACTTGGAGGAGAAAGATCTCCCAATGCATATAGATATGGACAACGATGGACGATACCATGCGACTGGCATTGGTACCATTATCTTTCAAAGGGAGTAAGGTAAACAATTTCAATTGGAATATGTTATGCATGTTCCAGGTCTGAAGAAAAACTTGGTCTGAGTCGCAATGTTGGAGGACAGAGGCTATGACATTGTTTTTGGCGATGGAAAAGCTTTCTTGTGACATAAAACAACGGGTCAAGCCAAGAGGATAGGAATTCGAGTTAAGAATCTCTGCAAGCTGGAGGTAGACGGTTGGGCTTCCATGATGGGCAAGGCGGAAAAAGTGGTGAGCCGGGATGAGGGAAAATTATGGCATAGGCAATTGGGCCATATTCATCATGGAGCCTTGAAATTCATGCAGCAAATATCTACTGGACTTCCAATGGGAACAATTCCTCAATTAGATCAGTGCAAGGGTTGCACCATGGGATAGCATGTAAGGTCCACCTTTCATGAAAAGGAGAACCATGCTTCGGTGATCCTGGAGAGATTTCACACAAACGTGTGTGGAGCATTCTCGGTTGCTTCAACAACAAAACATAAGTATTATGTTATTTTTGTTGATGAATTTTCTCGTAAATTGTTGGATCTTCTTCATGTAGAAGAAGGATCAAACATTCTCAAAGTTATGTGAGTTTTAAGGAATTGGTGGAGAAAATTAGAGGAATAAAGTGAAGGCTGCGAGGAGCGATAATGGTGGAGAATACATCTCTAACGAATTCAAGAACTTAACGACAAAAGAAGGAATTCGAAGAGAACTCATAGTGCCTCATAACCCACAACAAAATGGGGTCGTAGAGGAAGAACGAGCCGATTATGGGTGTAACATGAGTAATGTTACATAATCGAGGACTTCCAATGCATTTTTGGGTATAATCATGAAACATTGCGGTTTATGTGCAAAACAATTGTCCTCATAGAGTACTTGGCATGAGTACACTCGAAGAAGTTTTCTTTGGTAAACAGATCTTTCACACTTTAAGATTTTGGCTCATCTATTTATGTGCATGTGACCAAGGATGCCGGGGAAAAAGCTGGAGAGCGGAGGCCCCATTGAAGTTGGGATATTTGTGGGGTACACAAAAACATTCCATAATTATCATTTCATTTTCCAAACGGTCGAATGACTATGGTGCGAAGGGATATAAAATTCGATGAGGGGAAAGCCATGCGATTCTTCGCTTGAGAGGAGATAAACTTGCATGCGGAGAAGACAATTGGTTCCCAAAGATGAGTCTCTAGATTTGGATCAGCCGGAGGAGGAGGTTCATGGAGTGGAGAATCCCACTCACGCATAATATACATTAGAACTGGCGGAAGCGTACCACAAAAAAGACGTGAAGGCTAAGACTTCGTGCTACGGAAGAACGTAGGAGCCCCTACTTCACGGCGTAGACAAAAGAAAGTCTCTTAAATAATTTGCGGATACATGGCTCTCATGAGAAAATGTGTTTAATGATTGACCATCTTCCTTTCGGGAAGAAGTGCGAGAGCCCACATGGACAAATGCAATGGTGGAGGAGTATGACTCCATTGTCAACGATTAGCAGGAAATTGTTCCAAGTACGGTTGATAAATTAGTACTAGGTTTGGGATGGATCTATAAGGTAAAGCAAGGCACGAATGGGAGCGTTGAGAAATACAAGGCTATCCAGCTTGTGGGGCTTCTCATAGATCAGGGATAGATTATGAAGAAACCTTTACCTGTTGCAAGGTATTCTTCCATAAGGACTCCATCATTCTCTCTTGGCACGTGAGGTACAGCACATTCATCGGAGTGGACATGGTGTTGTGTTTCTCAATGGGATCATTGAGAAGGGTGTACATAAGTACTTTGAAGGATTTTAGATCTTCACCGGTGAGCCGCATGTGTGCAGGCTCGGAAGATGGTTGTATGGGCTGAAGAAAGAACCTCGTGCTCGGTACACTTGGATAGACGACTATTTCATGGGAGTGAGCTACCAAAAGTGAAGAGGATGTAAACCTATACCAAATTGTGGTGGAGGGTAAGCTTTTAATCATTTTTCTTCTGTTGATGATTTAATGTTGACTAGCGATGAGCGGTTGATACACTCATGCAAGGAGGACCTTACAGAAAGGAGTTCGAAATGAAGGATATGGGCCTCCTTCATTATTTCCTTGGATTGGAAATATGGTAGCAAGAAGGTGAAATTTTGTCTCAAGGCAAGTATGCAAAAGGGATATACTAGGTAAGTTTCACATGGAGGGTTGCAAATGCGTTGGATGCTCTATTCCGAAGCTGGAGAAGAAGCTTATCTTTTATACGGATAGGTAGTGGATGCTGCGGCCTGTCGACATTTAGTGGGTTCGCTAATGTATCTAGTGAACGAGAGACGAGAATTTTCTATGCGGTTAACAACTAAGCTAGGCGGTTAAGCCTGCAAGCTCTTTGGAAGACGAGAAAGCATGTCACCGGGAATGCAGGGAACATATGGGTATGGTTTATGGTACGGATAGACAAATTAGGTGAATTTGCATGGCTTCACGGATGCATATTGGGCGGGTAGCCATCGGACGGAAAGATCACATTGGGGATCTTTACCATTGAATCTATAACTATTTCTTGGTACGAGCGGAGACGATATTTGTGGCACTCAATTTAGTGGAACCATAATACATGGCAAGCGGTAAAGATGCATGTGAGGCTATCTGGATGAGAAAGATCTTGGTTGGTTTTTGGTTTTCATTTTGTATCCGCAAATGATTCATTACGATAATTAGAGTTGCATTAAACTCTCGGTTAATCCTTTTTTTTCATGATCGATCTAAGCATATAGATATCCGGTGTCATCATATCGGTGTGTGTACGGAGAGGAAGATCATGTTGTGATACATTCCTACGGAAGATCACGATGCGGATATTCGTGAAGATACTCACGAGAAGAATTCGAATACCATAGAGACATGATCGGGGTGAAGGAATAATCCCTTTCTTGTTGAGAAGGAGTGTTTAGATTCAACAAGAAGATCCTAGTGAAAATTATGCATGTACACTAGGATGGAGCCTCAAGCTATTTTTAGGTGGATGTCTATTTATGAATGCATGTTGACTATTATTATCACTTAATAATAGTTGGGCAATAAACAATAATCTATTATAAATGAGCACTTGGAAATAGTTAGCTAGTGGAAAATCAATTAGCTATAGTAATTTTAGGGATTAAGTGGTTGGTTGGTGGGACATGAAAGTCGACTTTATTGTAATTGAGTGATTCGAAGTTTATGTAACGAGTTGGAAGTGTGGTATGGAAGTTGTAAAGTAATTTAACTCAACGTTAAGTGAGTTAAACTCGGTTAAAACTAGTTGTAACTAAAAGATACATTAGTGAGAGATTGAAGTGAATTAATTATTAATTAATTCACAATCGATCTCACATGAAACTAAATATTTCCTACTATTAACTACATGCATGTCCAAATCCGGTGGAGACCCGGTTGAGATGTAGGTGAAAGGGACAAATTGACTATCGGTTGTGACATTATCGGTTGCACACATACTGACCACACACATTGGATGTGCCAATGAGGATTTCATATTCAAGGCAAGCATGATTCCATTCACTTAGGGATTTCTATTAGGCGGGATTGTGAAGTGGAAAGAAGGTTGTACGGGAGGCAGTAAATTGGCTAAGGAACTTGCCAATTTTTGCATATTGAGTGTGAAGTTTGTTAGCTATTGTATTGAGAGCTCTTGGATTGGAGCTTTGTATGTAAATTTTCATGATCCATTATATAATACATAATACAGAGAGTGGTGTTTTTAACTTTATGATTTCCCGATAAATTATATGTGTTATGTGTGATTGATCTTTCCGCTTCATGTTATTGTGATTGGCGATTATGTTTCAAGTGCTGCAAAGATTTAGTAGAAGTGATTCTTTATTTAACTATGGCATATAATTGTTAGATCGGGAGAATCCATGAATTACATATTTTGTAGTAAATTTCTACAATTTCAACCTATGAAAAATCATGAAAGAGGAAAAAACATTATTGTTTGAGAGATTACCTTTTGGAACTATTTTGTGGGATCGGTAAATTATAGTAGTTTGAACTATGCAGTACCTATGGAATTTGACCTCTTAGAGTAACAATGAAACTATAGTGATTCAAATAATAAATAACATGAAATTTCCACATATAAGGTTGTCCTAAAAGAACATCACAAAATTTGAGAAATTTGGGAAACGTCACATGATACCTCCTTTTTGAAGGGCTCGATGTTAGAAGAGTATTCTTGGTATATAAAGGTGTCTCATCCATTGTTCAACTAACCAATGGAGTATGGATGGGATTGTGGAACTTATAAAACCTTGATCTCTTATGACTCGAGTTTATATTACATTCTTCTAGCTCCTAATATCAATGATGAAATATAGTAGGGTATTCTTCACCCACATATATGAATGGAAGGAACCTCCCTCTTTAAGATCCTGCGGCTCTTCTAGTTGGATCTTTGTGGTCATCATGGTATGCTTGGGTTTTGCATCAATGATGCACTTTATTTATCCTATTACGAATTAGAATCATACCACGATATATTTCCTTTTTAAGCAAGCCCACCAATAATGATTTCTTTGAGTGTAATTCCTCGGTGTTGTTCCAAGGGATTTTGTGGAATGCTCACCACTTTCAAGTGTCATTTTTTGACTTCACATTAACCTTATTTATATGTGACTTGGGCTAGTTTTTTTAGGTTGTCTCTCCTTGCTCTATCCCTTTTTTTGCGATTTCGGGTCTTACTTAGTGAATATCAAATACTTGTATTCATTTTTCTCTGTATTAACTTTTTATCATTATATGGATAGAAAAATGGATTTTAATAGCACAAATATGATATTTTCATTGTTGAAAATTTTTTGTACATAGTAATATCCCTCCAACAAATTTAAAATTTTCCCTAAAATACTTTCATTTATTTTAACTTTAAATAATGGGATATCAAAATTACCTTGTACATTGAATGGTGTCAAACATACCAATTATCATTGGTTGAATGTACCTTGATTGCTATTATAATTTTGAAGGACACCGAGAGAAAACATTTCCATCATCTCATTCCTCTATTGCATCGATGATTCCTCTAAAAGCAACTTTATAGGAGATTTCACTCCATCACTAATTATTTTCTTCCATCGTGGGAGGCCATTTGGGTTGGTGAGAGAAATCTTTCCCAAGTGAAACGAAAACGATACCAAACACTCTTGTACCTTGACCTCGTTAAGGAAATATGCCAAGAAATCATCGGAGAAGATTTCTCTAATATATAATCAGGATGCCCTGACAGATGAAATGAAAGGAAGGAAAGGAAATAAATACACACAAAGAGAAATATGGTAAACATAGTAATACCGAGTGAAAGGAAAAATTTTATTAATAAATGAAAAAATAGAATAGTGTAGAACACAAATTTTCTAGTGATCAGATGCTTAAATATACTTAAAAATTAAAGTTGTTGGAATGGTGTGGAACCTGAATGACCATGTATAACTCATCGTTATGAATCTACTTCAACTCGTTTCGCGAGAAATCACGACACCATATGCTCCCGAAATGAGTTTTGTTTGTTTTTCAAAACGGACCATTTTCAAAATGACGGCCAGGAAAATTTTTGGGCCGGATGTAGACTACCACATGGCCTCTTTCAATTAGTCGAAATTCATTTTTTTGGGCCTAGCATGCACGACATGTGGCAGGACACGATTGGTCTGTTTGGCATAATTTTATTAGGTGGTTGGTGGCCAACACGTAACATCCGCGTGGCCGGGCCGAAGGTTGCCACGTGGTAACTTGCGAGCGCATTAAATTTTTGGTTAAGTACGGGTCGGTCTACTTGAGAATGAATGTCATACCTTCCTCATAAAATCACATAGCCTTATTTGACAGAACCCCTTTATGTTCCTTGTTAAACGTTAGAAAACAAACACTATATAATGTTTATATGGCGAAGGCTTGGGGTAAGGGTTCGGGACTTAGCCCTGACCCCCCCCCGTATTACACCATATGAACATTGTGGCGTGACTCAGGGTGGGAGATGGAGAGGGCCTTGCCTAAAATTTAGCTAAAAAAATTAATTTAATGACCGATTATAATGGTTTGAAATTCATATTTAAAAACAAAATTAGGCATTTTAATGATCCCAACGATTTTGGTGAATTTTGCCAAAATGGTTCTCGGTTAGCCGGATTACGGGAAAATTTGTGGGACGGTTTGCGAATCTTGAGAATTTGTAGAGCAACTAGTAGCAAATCTAGGGAAGCTCATAACTTCTTCATTTTTTGACCGATTTGGGAGCGAGAAAGAAGTGCAGACGGGCATTTTTTATAGCTTTGAAGCTAATGGAACAAGTTTGAAGCCATTTAAGCCTTTGTAAATGTATGTAATCACCATTTTTTAGTATAACGATATATGGCCAAGCCATTGGAAGGCTGTATTAAGGAGACATAGCCTAGTATGGTTGAACTCCTTCATCACTTGTTGTGTTGTGGTTGTTTTACGGTGTATTTTCTACTATTTTTTTCCATTTTTTAGAGTTTTAATTAATCCTTTATGTGGATAAATTGAACATAAAAGTCCACAAAAACTCAATTTTTAACACTTGCAATTTACACATCCTCGAGCACTTTACATTAAGATCTCATACGAGATCAATTTTTTTGGTATTAGAACATAGGTTTTGTTGTTGTTGTGAGGGTTTTATTTTTTTCAAGTGTATGTGATGCTTACAAGGTTGAAGCTCGAGAGAGGAGAAGGAAATATTGTGGGTTTGTAAGTCCTAAAATTAGGTCGAGGACAGGAAAAGTTTGCCACAATCTCCCACCGTTTCTTCCTCAAATTCCAATTGAAGATTCATCAATTATGTCACATGAATGAGAGCTTGAAAATATGTCGGCAGTATGAAAAATCATTCGAGCTTGTTCTTTGATATGAAAAGAATGGTGAAAGTTCTCTATGAGGAGAGAAGCACAAGGATGCAAGGTGAGATCTCCAATATTCCAAGGAGACAAGTCTTCAAAAGGAGAAGAAATATATGGAGACAAGCTTCCAAAAGGTAATGGGAATGGTGACAAACCATCTTTGAAACCACCATTATCCTCACCACCATCCTTACCACCATCTTCACCATCATCTTCTTC
>CM076576.1:826883930-827049365 GCA_034641835.2 Pinus albicaulis | reverse complement strand
CTACACTTGCATGCAGATGAGGAGCTATTAGTTCCCAAGGAGGAGCTTCTGGATGTGGATCAGCCACAAGAGGAGGTTCAGGAGGTGGAAGAAACCACCCAGGCAGCGCCAACCATCAGAGGGTGCATGCGCACTACAGAAGTTGAGCGACTGGCTCGGGATGCAAAGAAGGTTGTAGGACCACCTACAGCACAACGTAGACAGAGACAGTCACCGGATCGATACACTGGATACATGGCTCTTGTGAGTCAATGTGTTGTGACAGAGCCATCCTCTTCGAGGAAGTCAGGAGGAACCCGCATGGGTTGATGCCATGATCGAAGAATATGATTCGATCGTCAGGAACAGTGCATGGGAGATTGTCCCAAGACCGGTGGGGAAATCAGTGGTGGGTTCACGATGGATCTACAAAGTGAAGCAGGTGGATGACGGGAGTGTGGAGAAGTACAAAGCGAGATTTGTCGCCCGTGGCTTCTCACAGATTGAGGGGATTGACTATGAGGAGACTTTTGCACTTGTCGCAAGGTACTCTTCCATACGGACGATCCTTGCTCTCTCAGTGCAGATGGGGTGGCACATTCATCATATGGATGTGAAGTCTGCGTTCCTCAATGGATTTATTGAGGAGGAGGTGTACATAGAGCAAACAAGGTTTGAGATCTTCGCGTTGAGTCGCATGTGTGCCGACTCAAGAGAGCGTGAGATGGCCGGAAAGGGCGACCTTGCCGTGCTTGGTACACTGATAGATAGACTTCTTACTACCGCCGGATTCCTCCAAGAGTGAGGCGGATCCAAACTCCGTACTCGCATTGTGGTGGAGGGAGCCGTTGATCATCGTACCGTATGTAGATGATCTGATTTTGACCGGCGACGAAAGGAGAAGCTGATACTTTCATGCAAGGAGGATTCGTACGTAGAGTTTGAGATGAAGTGACCCGGGCATCCTTCTTATTATTTCGACGAGATTTGGCAACACCCCACTGGGAGAAAGGACTCGTTTGCTTCGGTGGCAAGTATGCCGTGAGATTCTGGAGAGGTTCAACATGCAAGGTTGTGGACCCGTTGGATACCTCTTCCTGGTGGTTGGAGGAAGGAGGATGTTACTTCAGCGGAGGTAGTGGATGCCACTGTCTATCGACAGTTGGTGGGGTCGCTTATGTATCTGGTCAATACACGACCCGATATATGCTATGCAGTTAACCAGCTTTTGCGAGCTATGGTTAAGCCTACCAAGCTCTTTTGGAAGGCTGGCAAGCATGTATTGCACTATATCAGAGGCACATCGGAATATGGTCTATGGTACAGACAGGAGGATGGAGCGAAGCTTTCTGGCTTCACTGATGCAGATTGGGCAGGGAGTCCAACGGACCAGAAGAGCACTTCTCGAGGAGTTTTCAGCATTGGGTCGACAGCAGTTTCCTGGTACAGCAGGAAGCAGAGATCCGTGGCACTCAGTTCAGCAGAGGCCGAGTACATGGCAGCTAGTTTGGCTGCATGCGAGGCTATTCGATGAGGAATATCCCTCGCAGTTTGTTAGCGGAGCTCAGAGGCCTACAAAGGATCTACTGTGATAACCAGAGCTGCATCAAGCTCTCGGCTAATCCAGTATTTCATGATAGGTCCAAACATATCGACATCAGGTACCATCACATCAGAGATTGTGTTCAGTGGAGGATCATGATGCTTTCATATGTTCCCACGGAGGATCAGGATGCCGACATCCTGACGAAGGCGCTCACCAGGAGCAAGTTCGAATTCCACAGAGGCAGGATAGGGATTGCAGATAATCCACATCTTGCTGAGAGGGAGTGTTGAGAATGCAGCAAGATGATGGAGCTTAGTGAAATGAAGTCGCCTTCACTAAGTGGGCCCGCAGGCAAATTCTGGCGCAAAGTCTATTTTTTAGACTATGTCTATTTTTAGACATACGGAGCATAATTTGGGAATTCTACTTGGAGATTCTTGATGGATGCGACATGTCGGTAAAAATAGATGAGACCCTAATTTTTAGGACCCAGGCTATTTTTAGACTGATCTCCTAAAAAAATGGAAGTCAAATATTATTTACCCTTAATAATATTTTGACTATAAACAGCAGTTTACTCTCTTGGCGCACTTCAGTTTGAGTCATGGAGGTGGCTCATGCAACCGACACAAGGAATCACGTGGTTCCTAGGGTTTGATGGCATCTTGCATGGTTTACTTCAGTTAGACTTCAGTGGCAGAAGTTTTGGAGGAGTTAACGGGACAAATAGTGGAGTTGTGTTCTATTTATTTCAGTTGAACTAGTTGAGATTAGTTAACTAGCTAATCAACTAGATATGAGTGGATTAAATTAAATAATATTTAATTTACTAAATATTAACTCATTAGTCAACTCAAGAACACTTCAGTTCACTACAGTGCATGATCAGTTCAGTGGAGACCAGTGGAAGAGGTAGATGAAAGGGTGAGTAAAGCTATTAGTTGGTAGATTTGTTTTGCATGAGTTTTGCATTACACTTGGAGGAATTGTCCATGACAATTACGCAATCAAGGGAAGGGGATTCGAACCTTGAACCTCTTCATATATAGGCCATGATTGCGCAATAGAGGCAAGGCAATTGGCGGGGATTTTTGAACCTCAGACTTGTTCAAAACTGAGTCAGATTGTGAGTAACTTCATGAGAGAGTACTGAGTACTTGTGAGGAGTATTGTACTTGTTTGGTTACTTGATTTCTCCATTATAATATACACAATAGCTGCGGGGTTTTCAGCTATAGGCTTTCCCCATACATACCGAGTTAATGTGTGATTGATTTGATGTGAGATTGCTTCTGTTATTTCCGCATGTGACAATTAATTGTAGAAGAAGGTTATGTGTTATGTATGCAATTCGAAATTGATATATGACCAGGTTAATCTTCAGTGAATAAGTGATTTATTCAGCTAATTTCTACAATAGAAGTAGTTGGTGGAGTTGTATTTAGTTTAACTCAGTTAGACTCAGTTGAGCTAGTTGTATCTAGTCTAACTGATTGATACACTACTGAGAGTGGTGTGAATTAATTAGTTAATTAATTCACTAAATAATAACTCATTAATCAACTGAAGAATACATTAGTTAACTACAATGCATGGATAGTTTCAGTGGAGACCAGTGGAGAGGTAGGTGAAAGAGCAAGTGTGACTATCAGTTGTGACTATAGTGATGCATTGATTACATCCAACACTCATTGGAGATGCCAATGAGGATTGCATGAGCAAGGCTTGTTGAATTCGAACTCATTCAGAGCCACTCTTCAGCAGGGATTGCACAGTAGAGGCAGGCTAGCAGGTGGCAGAGATCAGTGCATGGATTTGCAAGATCGGGCCTGATTAGTGTGTAGCGATTGTATTGTACTGAGAGCTTGATATGATCAGCTTTGTATGAGGATTGTTACATGATATCTATGAAATATATTATATACAGATAGTTGGGGTTTTTTAACTTCAAGCTTTCCCGCTAAACAGTTGTGTTAATGTGTGTGAATTTTTATGGTTTCATGTGGGCATTGCAATTGACTTAATTTCCGCATGTGATGATCAATAGTGGAATAGATTTTGTATTGTGCATGAAGTTAAAATAGTGTGTGATCAGGAGAATCTTGGATATATAACACATAAGCTATATAATTTCTACATGTTATCAGAGCGATATTGATCAGAGCATATTGCAATTATTGAAGCGGTTGAGTTTTGTGCTGGTGGAATTCGAATTTGCTGCAGTGTTTTCTTGGTGTCGAAGTTGAGCATTCATTGAAATGTCTTTCAACGGATTGCGATTGGAGTATGCCCTTGATGGAAGCTCAAATTATATTGCATGGAAGGACAGGATGGAGGCGGTGTTGGATGATAATGGGTTGAAGGAGTTCATAGATGCTGAAATTCCAAAACCTGCTTCTAGCGATGCAGCCGCACTTGACGCATGGCAAAAGAAGACAGCAAAGTGTCGAAGGATTTTGTTGGAAGGTGTGAAGGATCACATAGTGTCTAGCCTTCACGGTAAAGCTTATCCATTATTGATGTGGAAAGCTTTGACAGACTTGTTCCAAAGCAGAAGCGACCAGAGGAAGTTGGCGCTTAAAGACAAGCTCAGAAAAATAAAAATGGAGAAAGGTGACAGTATACCAAAATACCTCACGAATTTTGTCCACTGCAAGGATGAGCTAGGAAGTGTGGGGGTTACTGTAGATGAATAAGACTTGGTGATCTTGGCTCTCCTTGGGCTTCCGAAGAGTTGGCATAACTACGAGGACTTTGTCAATGGTCGGGAGAAACTGCCAGGACGGGAGCGACTTTGGTCAGATCTTGTGCAGGAGGAGATAAGGCAGGGTACCAGGGATGGATCTTCATTGAAGAATGAAGATGAGGAAAATTTCACTTTGGCTGCCAAATCAAGGAAAGGGAAGGGAAAGAAAAATCCTTCTCAATGCGGTGCGAAAGGAAAGAAGCAGGACTTGTCCAAGGTGAAGTGCTTTCATTGTCACCAACACGGACATTACGCCACTAATTGTCCACAGAAGAAGAAAAATAAGCAGGCTGCTGGGTCTGCAGCTGGAGAGGCCTTGGCGTCGCAGTTTGAGCTGGATTTTTCACTGATCGCATGCTTGGTTTCAAGTGTGATGGGATCGGTGTGGTTTCTTGACAGTGGTGTGTCTTTCCATAATCTGGATGAGAAGGATCTTGGAGTGCACATCGAGATGGGTGATGATGGTAGATACAGTGCGACTAGTATCGAGACCATTTCCTTTGAGAGAGAGTCTAGTAAACCTTTCATATTGAAGGATGTCATGCATGTTCCAGGATTGAAGAAGAATCTGATCTTTGTGGCAATGTTGGAAGACAAGGGCTATGATGTTGTCTTTAGCGAGGGAAAGGATTTCCTACGCAGTAAAGCAACTGGTGAAACCCGGAGGATAGGGGTTCGAGTTAAGAACCTTTATCAATTTCAGGTAGATGGTTGTGCAGCAATGGCAGGAAAAGCAGAAGCAATGGTGAGCCGGGATGAGGGTGAATTGTGGCACAGGAGATTGGTCCATCTTCACCATGGCGCTTTGAAAATTTTGCAGCAGATTTCTACCGAGCTTCCCAAGGGTACACTTGCGCATTCAAATCAGTGCAAGGGATGTACTTTTGGAAAATTTGTAAAGACCACTTTTCATGAGAAGGATAGTTGCGCCATGACGATCCTTGAGAGAATTCACACAGACGTGTGTGGAACTTTCTCAGTAGCTTCAATAGCAAAGCATAGGTATTATGTGATATTTGTTGATGACTTTTCTCATAAGTGTTGGATCTTCTTCATGCAGAAGAAGAGCGAGACATACTCAAAGTTCTGTGAGTTCAAGGCACTGGTTGAGAAAGAGTTGGGGAAGCAGGTGAAAGCTCTTAGTAGCGATAATGGTGGTGAATACATCTCTGGCGAATTCAAAGACTTTTGCAGCACAAAAGGAATTTGAAGAGAGCTCATAGTGCCTCATAACCCACAGAAGAGCACGGGCGATGTTGCATGATCAGGGCCTTCCCATACACTTGTGGGTTGAAGCATGCAACACTGCGGTTTATGTGCAAAACTGTTGTTCGCATAGAGTACTTGGCATGAGTACACCCGAAGAGGCATTTTCTAGTAAGAAGCCTGATATTTCTCATTTGAATATTTTTGGCTCACCTGTTTACATTCATGTGACAAAGGATGCCAGGAAGGAGCTGGAGCCAACCACAAAGATTGGGATATTTTTGGGGTACACAGAAACACCCCACAATTATCGTGTGTATTTTCCAAATATTTAGATGACTGTTGTACGACAGGATATCAAATTTCATGAGGAGAAATCCATGAAGTTGTCGCTTGAGAGGGAGCTACACTTGCATGCAGATGAGGAGCTACTTGTTCCTAAATATGAGCCTCGGGATGTGGATCATCCACAAGAGGAGGTTCATGGAGTGGCAGAAATCACTTATGCAACGCCAAACATCAGAGGGCGGAAGCGCACTACAGAAGCTGAGCGACTGAATCTTGATGCACCGCAAAATGTAGGAGCACCTACATCACAGCACAGATAGAGACAATCACCTGACCGATTTAATAGATACATGGCTCTGATGAGCAAGTGTATCGTGACACAACCATATTCTTTCGAGGAAGCTGTGGAGGATCCCGCATGGGTAGATACCACGGTGGAAGAGTATGATTCAATTGTCAAAAACAGTGCATGGGAGATTGTCCCAAGGCCGGAAGGGAAATCAGTGGTAGGTTCAAGATGGATCTACAAAGTGAAGCAAGCTGCTGACGGGAGCGTCGAGAAGTATAAGGCAAGATTTGTTGCTCGGGGCTTCTCACAGATCGAGGGGATCGACTATGAAGAAACATTTTCACCTGTCGTAAGGTATTCTTCCATACGAACCATCCTTTCTCTCTCAGCGCAGATGGGTTGGCACATTCATCAGATGGATGTGAAGACTGTGTTCCTCAATGGAGTCATTGAGGAGGAGGTTCACATAGAGCAGCCTGAAGGATTTAAAATATTCAGCAACGAGTCGCATGTGTTCAGACTCAAAAGAGCGTTGTATGGGCTGAAACAAGCACCTCGTGCTTAGTACACACGGATAGACATTTATTTCACCAGACTTGGTTTCACCAAGAGTGAGGCGGATCTGAACCTATACTAGATTTTGGGGAGGGTAAGTTGTTGATCATTGTACTTTATGTAGATGATTTGATACTAACAGGTGATGAACTGTTGATACACTCATGCAAGGCAGATCTTGTAAAGGAGTTTGAGATGAAGGACTTGGGCCTCCTTCATTATTTCATGGGATTGGAAATTTGGCAGTGAAAGGGTGGATTGTTTGTGCCTCAAGGCAAGTATGCCCGGGAGATACTGGAGAAGTCTCACATGCAAGGCTGCAAGCCTATCGACAATCCTCTTCTTGGTGGTTGGAGGAAATAGGATGCTACATCGGTAGAGGTAGTGGATGCCATTGTTTATCGATAGTTGGTTGGTTTGCTCATGTATCTAGTCAATACACGACCGGACATATGCTACGATGTTAACCAACTTTCACAAGCTATGGTTAAGCCTACCAAGCTCTTTTAGAAGGCAGGAAATCAAGTCCTGAGATATCTCAGGGGCACATCGGGATATGGATTGTGGTACAGACAATCGGATGAGTTGAAGTTGCATGGCTTCACAAATGCAGATTGGGCAGGAAGCCCAAGGATAGAAAGAGCACATCTGGAGGGATTTTCAGTATCGGGTCTATAGCAGTTTCTTGGTACAGCAGGAAACAGAGATCCGTGGCACTCAGTTCAGCGGAGGCTGAGTATATGGCAACAATTTTGGCTGCATGCGAGGCTATATGGATGACGAAGATCCTGGTCGGGTTGTTGATTTCACACTTAGATCCTACTATGATATATTGTGATAATCAGAGTTGCATTAAACTCTCGGTTAATCTAGTATTTCATGATAGATCTAAACATATTGACATTCGGTACCATCATATCAAAGATTATGTGCAGCGGAAGATCATCTTACTATCTTACATTCCTATGGAGGATCAGGATGCAGATATTTTGATGAAGGCACTCACCAGGAGAAAATACGAATACCATAGAGACAGGATCGGGGTGGCAGATAATCCCTATCTTGTTGAGAGGGAGTGTTGAGATTCAACAAGATGATGAGCTTAGTGAAAAGAGTCGCCTTCACTAAGTGGGCCCGCAGGCTATTTTTGGCGCAAAGACTATTTTTAGACTATGTCTATTTTCAGACACGTCAATCATATTCTATGAGTTGCAGGATGCTATTTGTGGATGGCTGGTCAAGTTGGAAAAATATATGGACTTCTATTTTTAGACATATTGGGAAGAATCTATTTTTAGATTGCCATTCTAAAAATAGATATGTCGAATATTATTAGCTCTTAATAATATTTGGACTATAAACATTATCTTATTCTCTTGGAGCACTTCAGTTAAGTGCACAGATGTGGCACAGCAGTTGACAGAAGGAATTACGCTATTCCTGAGGGTTTACTGGAGCTAATGCATGAGGACTTCAGTTAGAACTCATGTGACAAAGTTTGGTGGAGTTATAGAAATAGTTGGTGGATTTTTATTTAGTTTAACTCAGTTAGACTCAGTTGAGCTAGTTGTATCTAGTCTAACTGATTGATACACTATTGAGAGTGGTGTGAATTAATTATTTAATTAATTCACTAAATAATAACTCATTAATCAACTGAAGAATACATCGGTTAACTACATTGCATGGACAGTTTCAGTGGAGACCAGTGGAGAGTTAGGTGAAAGAGCAAGTGTGACTATCAGTTGTGACTATAGTGATGCATTGATTGCATCCAACACTCAGTGGAGATGCCAATGAGGATTGCATGACCAAGGCTGGCTGAATTCAAACTCATTCAGATCCATTCTTCAACAGGGATTGTGCAATAGAGGCAGGCTAGTAGGTGGCAGAGATCGGTGCATGGATTTGCAAGATCAGGTCTGATTAGTGTGTAGCGATTGTATTGTACTGAGAGCTTGATATGATCAGCTTTGTATGAGGATTGTTACATTATCTCTATGACATATATTATATACAGATATTTGGGGTTTTTTAGCTTCAGGCTTTCCCATTAAATAGCTGTGTTAATGTGTGTGAATTTTTATGGTTTCATGTGTGCATTGCAATTGATTTAATTTCCGCATGTGATGATCAATAGTGGAATATATTATGTATTGTGCATGAATTTAAATTAGTTTGTGCTCAGGAGAACCTTGGAGATATAACACATAAGTTATATAATTTCTACAATTCTAACATTAATAAGAATAAGAAATATACATTCCAAAAAAATGAAAAGAAATGATAGG
Organism: Pinus albicaulis; assembly: GCA_034641835.2. Lineage (NCBI taxonomy): Eukaryota > Viridiplantae > Streptophyta > Pinopsida > Pinales > Pinaceae > Pinus > Pinus albicaulis. The sequence goes on along the minus strand of CM076576.1, from coordinate 827,040,465 downwards.
TTCAAAGATAAAGTAAATATTTTTAGGTTGGTAACTTAGTCCTTGCTGATGAGAACCATATTCCATTTAGGATCCATGGAAAAGTATGTGGTTGATATTTCTATATAAAAAAACTTAATGGTGAACTCATACCCTATCCTGTAGGAATCAATCACCTTACTTTGTTCAATGGAACTTAATACAATTATAGTTAGGTAGTTGTTAGGTAGTTGCATTACATGTGTGTGTCACGTTTTTGTGTGAGCATCCTAATTATTCATTATTCATGTTGGTTTGGTGCATATTGGATAATATTGAATTTATTTAACATTTTTTTCTTTTGAGTATGGTTTTATATATCATGTAAATGCAAGGGTGGTGATAAGAAATCCGTACGCATGCTAGCAAAAAATTTGATTTCAGTGTGGAGATAATAGTTGTGTGAGCCAAAGGATTGTTGGAATTTTCATGAACTACCCATTTGAGCATATGGATCATGCACTTTACAGTGAACACGTCCCTAAGTTCGAGCTAGATGATACCCACCAAATGTGGGTAACCATCATAAGAGAAATTGTGTCTCTTATAATGGAAAATCAGTGATCTAGTAACCTTATACATTTCTTAGTATATGATGATATGCTACATTTATTTATCATTTGTATTGATCAGACACCTCTCACTGTATGGAATTATTCTTCAAGGAAGGTGGGTTGCCACATAGTAGGTACTTTAACCATTTTGAAATAAATATATTTTACTTAATGTTTTGGGAATACTAACATGGATAAATGGGTGATATATATGATTGATTGATCATTACTATAAATTTTTTCTCTCACCTTACCAAGGGGTTATTTTGTGTCCCTAGTCTAGTGGGACCTCATCTGAGGCCTTAGGGTTATAGTAGGGGAACTACTTGGGAAACTTGGATTGAAGTAGCATGTCCATGTCCATTCAATACTTACCATACTTCACCATTCCATTAATTTCACATTCATCCTCTAGGGTTTTTTCCATTGGTTCATTGGGATTGGCACCCTAATATCCTCATCCTTGAGTTAAGGCCAAAAAACTATGCCCCAGGGGTTTATGTAGCTAAAATAAAGGTAAAATCATAAGATGGAAAAGATGAAAAAGAATGTTTGGACATTGATTAGCACATGGGAATTTAGAAATTATATAACTTATGTGTTATATATCCAAGATTCTCTTGATCGCACACTATTTTAACTTCATGTGCAATACAGAATCTATTCCACCATTGATCATCACATGCGGAAATTAAATCAATTGCAATGCCCACATGAAACCATAAAAATTCACACACATTAACACAGTGATTTCATGGGAAAGCCTGAAGCTAAAAACCCCAACTATATGTATACAATATATGTCATAGAGATCATGTAACAATCATCATAAAAATATGATCATATCAAGCTCTCAGTACAATACAATCGCTACACACTAATCAGGCCCGATCTTGCAAATCCATGCACTGATCTCTACCACCTACTATCCTGCCTCTACTGCACAATCCCTACTGAAGAATGGCTCTGAATGAACTCGAATCCACCTGGATTGCACTGCGCAATCCTCATTGGCATCTCCACTGAGTGTTGGATGCAATCAATGCATCACTATAGTCACAACTAATAGTCACACTTGCTCTTTCACCTATCTCTCCACTGGTCTCCACTAAACTGTCCATGCACTGTAGTTAACTGATGTATTCTTCAGTTGATTAATGAGTTATTATTTAGTGAATCAATTAATAATTAATTCACACCACTCTCACTAGTGTATCAATCAGTTAGACTAGATACAACTAGCTCAATTGTGTCTAACTGAGTTAAACTAAACACAACTCCACCAACTACTTATATAACTCCACCAAACTCTGTCACATGAGTTCTAACTTAATTCCTCATGCATTAGCTCCAGTAAACCCTCAGGAATAGCGTAATTCCTTTTTTCAGTTGTTGTGCCACATCTGTGCACTTAACTAAAGTGCTCCAAGAGAATAAGATAATGTTTAGAGTCCAAATATTATTAAGAGCTAATAATATTCGACCTATCTATTTTTAGACTAGCAATATAAAAATAGATTCCGCCCAATATGTCTAAAAATAGAAGTCCATCTATTTTTCCAACTTGACCAACCATCCACAAATAGCATCCTGCAACTCATATAATATGATCAACATGTCTAAAAATAGACTTTGCGCCAAAAATAGCCTGCGAGCCCACTTAGTGAAGGCACTCTGTTCACTAAGCTCATCATCTTGTTGAATCTCAACACTCCCTCTCAACAAGATAGGGATTATCTGGCACCCTGATTCTGTCTCTATGGTATCCGAATTTTCTCCTGGTGAGCGCCTTCATCAAAATATCTGCATCCTGATCCTCCATAGGAATGTAAGAAAGCAACATGATCTTCCGCTGCACACAATCTCTGATATGATGGTACCGGATGTCAATATGTTTAGATCTATCATGAAATACTGGATTAACTGAGATTTTAATGCAACTCTAATTATCACAATATATCACAGTAGCATCCAAGTGTGAACCAAACAACCCAACCAGGATCTTCCTCATCCATATAGCCTCGCATGAGCCAAAATTGCTACCATGTACTCGACCTCCACTGAACTGAGTGCCACGGATCTCTGTTTCCTGTTGTACCAAGAAACTGTTGTAGACCCGATACTGAAAATCCCTCCAGATGTGCTCTTTCTGTCTATTGGGCTCCCTGCCCAATCTGCATCTGTGAAGCCATGCAAATTCAACTCGTCTGACTGTCTGTACCACAATCCATATCCTAATGTGCCCTTGAAATACCTCAGGACGTGCTTGTCTGCCTTCCAAAAGAGCTTGGTAGGCTTAACCATAGCTTGTGAAAGCTGGTTAAAATCATAGCATATGTCCAGCCATGTATTGACTAGATACATGAGCGAACCAACCAACTGTCGATAAATAGTGGCATCCACTACCTCTGCCGATGTAGCATCCTCTTTCCTCCAACCACAAGGAAGAGTGTCGATAGGCTTGCAGCCTTGCATGTGAAACTTCTCCAATATCTCCCGGGCATACTTTCCTTGAGACACAAATATTCTACCCTTCCGCTGCCAAATTTCCAATCCCAGGAAATAATGAAGGAGGCCCAAGTCCTTCATCTCAAACTCCTTTGCAAGATCAGCCTTGCATGAGTGTATCAAGAGTTCATCACCTGTTAGTATCAAATCATCTACATAAAGTACAATTATCAGCAACTTACCCTCAACCACAATCTGGTACAGGTTAGGATCCACCTCACTCTTGGTAAAACCAAGTCCGATGAAATAACTGTCTATCCATGTGTACCAAGCACGAGGTTCTTGTTTCAGCCCATACAACGCTCTTTTGAGCCTGCACACATGAAAATTTTTGCTGAAGATTTTGAATCCTTCAGGCTGCTCTATGTACACCTCCTCCTCAATGACTCCGTTGAGGAATGCAGTCTTCATATCCATCTGATGAATGTGCCAACCCATCTGCGCTGAGAGAGCAAGGATGGTCCGTATGGAATAATACCTTTTGACCGGTGCAAAGGTTTCTTCATAGTCGATCCCCTCGATATGTGAGAAGACCCCGACAAAAAATCTTGCCTTGTACTTCTAGACGCTCCCGTCAGTAGCTTGCTTCACTTTGTAGATCCATCTCGAACCTACCACTGATTTCCCTTCCAACCTTGGGACAATCTCCCATGCACTGTTTCTGACAATCGAATCATACTCTTCCACCATGGCATCTACCCATGCAAGGTCCTCCACAGCTTCCTCGAAAGAAGATGGTTTTGTCACGATACACTTGCTCATTAGAGCCATGTATCTAGTAAATCAGTCAGGTGACTGTCTCTGTCTGCGCTGTGATGTAGGTGCTCGTACATTCTGCGCTGCATCAAGATTCAGTGGCTCAGCTTCTGTAGTGCGCTTCCACCCTCTAATGTTTGGTGGTGCATGAGTGGTTTCTTCCACTCCATGAACCTCCTCTTGTGGCTGATCCACATCCTGAGGCTCATCTTTAGGAACTAATAGCTCCTCATCTGCATGCAAGTGTAGCTCCCTCTCAAGCGACAACTTCATGGCTTTCTCCTCATGAAATTTGATATACCGTTGCACAACAGTCATTCGACTGTCTGGAAAATACACACGATAGTTGTGGGGTGTTTTTGTGTACCCCACAAATATCCCAACCTCTGCGCTTAGCTTCAGCTTCTTCCTAGCATCCTTCATCACATGAATGTAAACAGGTGAGCCAAAAATCTTTAGATGAGAAATATCAGGCTTCTTACCAGAAAACGCCTCTTCGGGTGTATTCATGCCAAGTACTCTATGATGACAATGGTTTTGCACATAAACCGCAGTGTTGCATGCTTTAGCCCACAAGTGTATGGGAAGGCCCTGATCATGCAACATCGCCCGTGAAGCACCCATGATCATTCTGTTCTTTCTCTCCGTGACCCCATTCTGCTGTGGGTTATGAGGCGTTATGAGCTCTCTTTGAATTCCTTCTGCACTAAAAAAGTCTTTGAATTCACCAGAGATGAATTCACCGCCATTATCGCTCCTAAGAGCCTTCACCTGCTTCCCCGAATCTTTCTCAACCAGCGCCTTGAACTCATAGAACTTTGAGAATGTCTCGCTCTTCTTCTGCATGAAGAAGATCCAACACTTACGATAAAATTCATCAACAAATATCACATAATACCTGTGCTTTGCTGTCGAAGCTACTGAGAAAGGTCCACACATGTCTGTGTGAATTCTCTCAAGGATCGTCGCAGTGCAACTATCCTTCTCATGAAAGGTGGATTTCACAAATTTTCCCAAAGTACATCCCTTGCACTGATCTGACTGCGCAAGTGTACCCTTGGGAAGCCCGGTAGAAATCTGCTGCAAAATTTTCAAAGCGCCATGGTGAAGATGGCCAATCTCCTGTGCCATAATTCGCCCTCATCCCGGCTCACCAATCCTTCTGCTTTGCCTGCCATTGTTGCGCAGCCATCTACCTGCAATTGATAAAGTTTCTTAACTCGAACCCCTATCCTCCGGGTTTCACCAGTTTCCTTACTGTGCAGGAAAGCCTTTCCCTCGCTAAAGACAACATCATATCCCTTGTCTTCCAACATCACCACAAAGATTAGATTCTTATTCAATCCTGGAACATGCATCACATCCTTCAATATGAAAGGTTTACCAGACTCCCTCTCAAAGGAAATGGTCCCGATACCAGTCGCACTATATCTACCATCATTTCCCATCTCGATGTGCACTCCAAGATCCTTCTCATCCAGATCTGATGCAGGAGCATTAGGCTCAAGAAAATACTTTGTATATAAATAGACATAGGGGGTTCTCATGTTTTTTCTTTCTTATGTACTTATTAATATTTGAGTGATTTTTGAATAAATGTAGTGAGAAAATTTTAAATGTTCCCAATTCATTGGAGAACGTGAGGAGAAGTCGATTAGCTAGGGATGTGAAGAGTCAGTTTCAGTTTGTTTAGGGATTTAGGCTAAATTTAGGATATTGAGAATTCCAAAAGTTTGGTTGAGCTGACAAAGAAGCTGAATCAATTCATTAGTGGTTTCTGTATATAAATAAGCCTCGGAGGCATTAAGCAGATAGACCTGTAGAGCTGGGCAGACTAGTGAGGATAGAAGGCCATCAAATTGAAGATCTGGCTGAGGACCATAAGTTTTGTAAGTGGTTCATTTGTATATATATGATAGAAGTTGCTTCAGAGTTATATGACTATTGGTTGATTTAAATTCTGTGTGAGAATGTTTGAATCTCCGTGATTTCTGTATGAATGGCTTTGCACTTCATAAGCAATTGTGTAAGAAACAGTGTGGTAAAATACTGAAATTGGGGTTAATGGTATTTCTACATGCCTTTGATAGATTAATGGCAATACTATGGTAGAGTATTGTGAATTGGAACCCGGTGTGTCCAATTTCGTAATAGATAGATGTGATATATTTTGCAAAGGAAGAAACTCTGTAATAGAGCTCGGAGATGAGGCTCTGCAATTGATGGAAGAATCGATGTTGAATATGTCGGCATTGTGTTTTGAATTGAAGGCATGAAGGGTTGGTTCTAGAATGAACTAGGAATTCAAGGTCGGAACCACATTGGGTTTAATATATTATAATGGTTATAGAAACCCAGAAATGGAGTCAAAGAATTACACTCTTTGATTGAATACCGAGAGGGGCAGAAATGTACTAGAATATAGGATTGCAGAGATCCTGCAGTGAAATCGAATGAAATTTCGATGGCGCTGGAATAATAAGTCAAAATCAAGAGCAGAACTATGAGGATTAGTGTACGTTGGCCGTTCAATCTTCAGATGCAACAATGGAATAGAGATTAATGCATTGATGGAGGAGCAATGAATTGAAGACACAGAGAACCCAAATTTCATTTGCAGAGGTGCCGTAGTGCAGAGTTTAAACCCCAGGCGAAACCATGAAGCGGCCTGGAGAAACCACGGATGGTATTCGCATAATTTATAAGCGGTAAGTTGGTTTGTGAAAAAAAATGCGATACACTCTAGGCATTGACACGTGGTCTCGGCGGTTTTAGAATACAACCCATTTTGCATAATTTTTTAGTGTTAAAGCTCAGGGTGAAAAAAAATGCGATTGTCATTCAATTGGGAGACATCGAAGATCAACGGAATTCACACAGATAAGTTGCGTAAGAGTTAACGCCAAAGTGAATTGCGAACGAGCAGTGGGACCAACGGTCCTACGTATGTGGGTAATTGGTCTTTTAAATACAAACCCAAAAGTTTTGTATGCTTTGAAAACATTAATAAATTTGTGGCCATAGATATATATCTAAGCGGTGATACTTTGGGTTATGTTGACCAAAGTCGAAGGATTGGTGCGAAATGAAATGTTCCATGAACATTTAAATAATACCACGCATATATGTGAGTTGAGTATAAATCAAGTGTTGATAAGGGAGTTAAACATGATATGAAGAACTCCACATATGAAGGCTGATGGGTCTATATGAAATATGGGTTTTAATCATAGGCCAATGAAAAGTTAAGCTTCTAGATAAGATAATAAAACCTGGGTTGTATTGGATGTGGTTTTATAGCTATAAGAGTGTTAATTTAATATCTCAAATCTCAGATTTGAGATATTAAAGCTTCCAGATAATTTTTATTTAAATTTCCAGGTTGATAAATATTGTGAGTTTGCCCAGATTGTTGAGATTTTTTTGGGCACGAAATTGAATGCATTTTATATGCAAATCAAAAAAGGGGGACTGTGGGTTTTACCCAGTATCATGTGGTATCAGAGCTATAATAGCTCTTTGAGAATTAATTTCTGAAATGCATGTGTACTAAAGAAGTGAAGAAAATTTGAAGTTTTAAATCTGTTGAAGAGTGATTGCAGATTTGAAGGGGTGTGCAATATTTAGATTTGTAGAATCTGGAGTTGAAGACAAGGTGTTTTGAAGATTGCAGCATACAGAGATGCAGTGCAGGTGAAAGAAGAAGCAAGATTATACAGAATCTTGAAGGTGAGTTGATGAGCAGTGTTTAACTCTAGTTTGAAGAATTGTTTGCAGAATTCAGATTGCAGGCAATTGAAGAAATCTCAACAAATGCAGATCACAGCTTTGAGAGCAGTGATAAAAGAGTCTAGTAGAGGATTCTAAAGTGAAGAATAAAGTGTGGCAGAACCTGGAGAATTCCCAACAGAGGTTGGATGAAATAATAACAGATGTGTTCTTGAAAATTTGCAGAGTGAAGCCTAGAGAGAGTAGAAGAGAGTGCTCAGAAGGTTCCAGCAAATAGGGGACCAGTACTTGCCAAAATCCCAGATCCAGAGGAAAGGATTGGTGAGGTAAGTGGCAGCAGGAGAGCTTGTTGTTGCAGAGGCTTAGTGCAGCTTGTGAGTGAAGAACTCATGGAGGAGAAAATGGCTATTGATAGCCATAGCAGAGTTTGCAGAGGTTCTGAGAGAGGCCACAACAGAAGAGTGAAGGAAGATGCCAAAGCAAATGGCATGAGGAAGAAATTCACTGATGAATAATATGAGAAAGAGTTAGTTGAGACTAGGGAACAGTTCAAAAAATTGCAAAGGATGATAGAGGAGATCCAAAGAGTTGGTTGGCTCATGAAGAAGAAAGTAAAGTGGCAGAGGCTACAGATGAAGAAAGAGCAGATGATAAATGCTCATCAGAAAGAGAAATTACGCAGAATGATTGAGTATTTTGAGAAGGACTTGAAGACTAAAACTTCAAGTGAAACCAAGGGGTCAAATGACTTTACATCTGATGATTTTTGTATGTTTGCAGGAAGAACATGTGGAGAATAACAAACTACTGATGTCGTCACTAAGGAGGAAAATGAGACAGCCAGATATTTTGAAAATGTCCATACACAGCTGGGGAAAGGTTCTGTTTTCCAACATATTGGAAACAGAGGAAATCTGAATTGTGATGATGGCCAGAATCTAGAATTTGAGAGATCAATTGGACAGCTCGAGGAGACTGAAGAGAGGACCATTGAAGAATTTCCAAAATGTATAGAAGACTTGGAACAGCAAGAAGATTTGATGATTGAATCATCAAACGAGACCATGAGGTCTTATGGTTTTAAAACTAACAAGATTTGTGTGAATGCATGTATTGAACAAGACAGTTCACATGATGAAACTGTGATAAATGAAGCTGATTGTTATCAAGCGAATTATGATGATTATTATCTTCCAAATGAAGATCAGATTGAATTACTGCAACAAAAGGAATTCATAAATTCCTTGTTTTATGAAAGAGATTGTTTCAATAGGAACATGACAGTTGTGTCTGATGATGACAAATTTTTTATTAATGCTGATAATGAGAGATTGATTTTATTGAATGGCCAAGTGAAAATTGATGGACAGATAACTGAAATTATTGCAAAGATGGAAGATTAGAATTCTATTCTGATGAAGGCTGAAGAGATAGTGACAGCAAGAAACTTGACTTGTGATATAGAGGAAGGTAGTGAAGACAGTATGAATGTTTTCTCAGATGAGATGACAAATTTATGGCATGAGCTTAGTATTCTAGAGTAGAGGATAGAAACACAGAGAAAAGGTGTTCAGATTGTAAAGGCAGAGATGAATGAGAATGAGAAATTTCATTTTTATGAACCAGAGCAGAGAGACATCCTTGAGAAGGATTATGTAGAAGAGAGACTAACTGACAGTCTCGAGAATTATTTGAAGGATTGGAATCAGCTGGTAAAGAAGGAAGGAATTTTAGGACAGCATACTGAAATGCTGGCAGAGGAGAGAAAGGCACTGAGACCTTATGATTTTTGTCTTAACAATTGTTTTGTGAATGCAGATTCTGTTGGTGATGAAGGAAATTTGACACCACTAGAGAGCCAAAGAAAGGAGGAGGGAAATTCTGTGGAAGACCTTAATCCATGGAATGAGGAAATTGGATTGTTGGAGATTATGTTGAACAACCAGGATTCAATACAAGAAGGAGAACCTCAATTTCAAAATTGGGGATTGCAGAATATGAACATACAAGGGAATGAAGACAGTGAAGACTTTTTGGGTCTTGGAAGAGACTTAGAACTGCAGAAAGAAGAATTGGTGACTGGATCATCAATTGAGACCATTGGGTCTTGTGATTTTGAAGCTAACAATTTATCTGTGGTTACAGGCATTGCAGAAGACAATCCATCACTTGGAGTTGTCTTGGATGAAGGTGAACTATTGTAGAAAAAGGAAGGTGATATTATCATGTCTCATGTGAAATAACTTGTTATTACTATTGATGACAAGAAGGAGCTTATTTGTCTAGTGGACAAAGAGAAGACCGGAGGACAGAATTTTGGGACTGCTACAGCAATGGAGAATCAAAATTTTATTCTGATAGAAGATGAAAATGCAGAGCTTGAAGAACTTGATTTGATTTGCAGAATCAATCAAGAAGATGGAAGACAATTACTGAAGATTGTCAAGGACGAAGAAGAAGAATATGCTGAAACAAGTTTGCAGCATATTGATGAAATGCTTGAAAATAGATGGCTGAATTGTTTGCTGAAAACATTTAGAGAAGAGAATGAAATGGCAGAGCAACAAATTGAAGTGTTTCCAGAAGAGGAGGAAGAGACACAAAGATTCTATAATTTTGATATTTGTCTTATGATTGCAGGTACTGATGGAAGGACTAAGGGATGTTTAGTCCAGGAGGAGAAAAGAGATGATGATAGTGACTGGAAATTTAAATACTAGTTCGAAGAACTGTTGAAGTCAGAGAATGAAGAAATTGTCATGGATAACAATCAGGAAGATTTTTATTGTTGCAGAGAACAAGAGGGTATGGATGATTAGGTGGCAGCTAGCACAGGAGCTAGAGATAGAGTCAAAGCTAGAGTTAAAGCTAGAGTCAAAGCTAGAGTTAAAGCAAGAGCCAGAGTGAGAGCAGCAGTAAGGACTAAGCAAGCAGAAGCAGAAGTAGAAGTTCAGCAGTCAAGACGGAGCAGTATCCAACAGTCAGAAGATAAATTAGATCAGGAAATTGAATTGATACGAAGGTTGATGGTGAAAGTTTCTGAGAAAAAGATAGCATCAAGAAAACAAAGAAGCAGAAGCAGTAGCAGAAGAAAGACAGAAAGAGGGTGTAAAAGTGCAACTAGTGGAGCAAGACAGAATAAGATATGGAAGCCTGGAGGAGTACAAAAGAAGAATATTGCAATAGATGATCAGTTGCAGAACAAAGTGTGGGATCCAGGAAGACAAGGATTGAAAGCACATGATCAAGAGATCATGAATCATTTTAACCTAGGGAGTCTGATGCAGGAGCATTAGGCTCAAGAAAATACTTTGTATATAAATAGACATAGGGGGGTCTCATGTTTTTTCTTTCTTATGTACTTATTAATATTTGAGTGATTTTTGAATAAATGTAGCGATAAAATTTTAAATGTTCCCAAGTCATTGGAGAACATGAGGAGAAGTCGATTAGCTAGGGATGTGAAGAGTCAGTTTCAGTTTTTTTAGGGATTTAGGCTAAATTTAGGATATTGAGAATTCCAAAAGTTTGGTTGAGCTGACAAAGAAGCTGAATCGATTAATTAGTGGTTTCTGTATATAAATAAGCCTCGGAGGCATTAAGCAGATAGACCTGTAGAGCTGGGCAGACTAGTGAGGATAGAAGGCCATCAAATTGAAGATCTGGCTGAGGACCATAAGTTTTGTAAGTGGTTCATTTGTATATATATGATAGAAGTTGCTTCAGAGTTATATGACTATTGGTTGATTTAAATTCTGTGTGAGAATGTTTGAATCTCCGTGATTTCTGTATGAATGGCTTTGCACTTCATAAGCAATTGTGTAAGAAACAGTGTGGTAAAATACTGAAATTGGGGTTAATGGTATTTCTACATGCCTTTGATAGATTAATGGCAATACTATGGTAGAGTATTGTGAATTGGAACCCGGTGTGTCCAATTTCGTAATAGATAGATGTGATATATTTTGCAAAGGAAGAAACTCTGTAATAGAGCTCGGAGATGAGGCTCTGCAATTGATGGAAGAATCGATGTTGAATATGTCGGCATTGTGTTTTGAATTGAAGGCATGAAGGGTTGGTTCTAGAATGAACTAGGAATTCAAGGTCGGAACCACATTGGGTTTAATATATTATAATGGTTATAGAAACCCAGAAATGGAGTCAAAGAATTACACTCTTTGATTGAATACCGAGAGGGGCAGAAATGTACTAGAATATAGGATTGCAGAGATCCTGCAGTGAAATCGAATGAAATTTCGATGGCGCTGGAATAATAAGTCAAAATCAAGAGCAGAACTATGAGGATTAGTGTACGTTGGCCGTTCAATCTTCAGATGCAACAATGGAATAGAGATTAATGCATTGATGGAGGAGCAATGAATTGAAGACACAGAGAACCCAAATTTCATTTGCAGAGGTGCCGTAGTGCAGAGTTTAAACCCCAGGCGAAACCATGAAGCGGCCTGGAGAAACCACGGATGGTATTCGCATAATTTATAAGCGGTAAGTTGGTTTGTGAAAAAAAATGCGATACACTCTAGGCATTGACACGTGGTCTCGGCGGTTTTAGAATACATCCCATTTCGCATAATTTTTTAGTGTTAAAGCTCAGGGTGAAAAAAAAAGTGATTGTCATTCGATCGGGTGACATCGAAGATCAACGACATTCGCATAGATAAGTTGTGTAAGAGTTAACGCCAAAGTGAATTGCGAACGAGTAGTGGGACCAACGGTCCTACGTATGTGGGTAATTGGTCTTTTAAATACAAACCCGAATGTTTTGGATGCTTTGAAAACATTAATAAAGTTGTGGCCATAGATATATATATAAGCGGTGAAACTTTGGGTTATGTTGACCAAAGTTGAAGGATTGGTGCGAAATGAAATGTTCCATGAACATTTAAAAAAGACCACACATATATGTGAGTTGAGTATAAATCGAGTGTTGAGAAGGGAGTTAAACATGATATGAAGAACTCCACATATGAAGGTTGATGGGTCTATATGAAATATGGGTTTTAATCATAGGCCAATGAAAAGTTAAGCTTCTAGATAAGATAATAAAACCTGGGTTGTATTGGAAGTGGTTTTATAGCTATAAGAGTGTTAATTTAATATCTCAAATCTCATATTTGAGATATTAAAGCTTCCAGATAGGTTTTATTTAAATTGCCAGGTTGATAAATATTGTGAGTTTGCCCAGATTGTTGACATTTTTTTGGGCACGAAATTGAATTCATTTTATATGCAAATCAAAAAAGGGGGACTGTGGGTTTTACCCAGTATCAAGATCATTGAACAAATATTTTTCTTCGGTCATATGGAAATATGCACCACTGTCAAGAAACCACACCGATCCCATCACACTTGAAGCCAAGCATGCAATCAACAAAAAATCCAGCTCAAACTGTGAGTTTAAGGCCTCTCTAGCTACATATCCAATAGCCTGCTTATTCTTGTTCTTCTGTGGACAATTAGTGGCGAAATTTCTGTGCTGGTGACAATGAAAACACTTCACCTTGGACAAATCCTGCTTCTTGCCTTTCACACCGGATTGAGAAGGATTTTTCTTCCCCTTCCCTTTCCTTGCTTTGGCAGCCAAAGCACAATTTTCTTCATCTTCATTCTTCAATGAAGATCCATCCCTGGTACCCCGCCTTATCTCCTCCTGCACAAGATCCAACCAAAGTCGCTCCCATCCTAGCAGTTTCTCCCGTCCATTGACAGAGTCCTTGTAGCTATGCCAACTCTTCAGAAGCCCAAGGAGAGCCAAGCTCACCAAGTCCTCTTCATCTACAGTAATCCCACACTTCCCATCTCATCCTTGCAGTGAACAAACTTCGTGAGGTATTTTGGTATACTGTCGCCTCTCTCCATTTTTATTTTTCTTAGCTTGTCTTTAAGCGCCAAATTCCTCTGGTCGCTTCTGCTTTGGAACAAGTCTGGCAAAGCCTTCCACATCGAAATGGAGAATCTTTACCATGAATTTTGGACACTATTTGATCCCTTCACACCTTCCAACGAATCCTTCTCCATTTTGTTGTCTTCTTTTGCCATGCGTCAAGTGCGGTAGCATCGCTAGACGCAGGTTTTGGAATTTTTTCATCTATGAACTCCTTCAACCCATTATCATCCAGCACCGCCTCCATCATGTCCTTCCATGCAATATAATTGGAGCTGCCCTCAAGGGCATACTCCAATCGCAATCTGTTGAAAGACATTTCAATGAATTCTCAACTTCGACACCAAGAAAACACTGCAGCAAATTCGAATTCCACCAGCACAATACTCAACAGCTTCAATAATTGCAATATGCTCCAATGATCAACTGCTCTGATACCATGTAGAAATGATATAACTAATATGTGTTATATGTACAAGATTCTCCTGATCACACACTAATTTAACTTCATGCACAATACTGAATCTATTCCACCATTGATCATAACATGCAGAAATTAAATCAATTGCAATGCACACATGAAACCATTAAAATTCACACACATTAACACAGTTGTTTTAACGGGGAAATTACTGAAGCTAAAAACGTCAAATATCTGTATATAATATATTTCATAGAGATCATGTAACAATCCTCATACAAAACTGATCATATCAAGCTCTCAGTACAATACAATCCCTACACACTAATCAAGCCCGATCTTGCAAATCCATGCCGTCTACGCACACCTTTGCTTTGCCTCTCTTGCGAAATCCTATTTCGAATAATGGCTACGAATGAACTCAAATCCACGGCACGCTGCGCGATCCTCATTGGCATCTCCACTAAGTGTTGGATGCAATCAATGCATCACTATAGTCACAACTGATAGTCACACGTGCTCTTTCACCTACCTCTCCACTGGTCTCCACTGAAACTGTCCATGCACTGTAGTTAACTGATGTATTATTCGGTTGATTAATGAGTTATTATTTAGTGAATTAATTAATAATTAATTCACACCACTCTCACTAGTGTATCAATCAGTTAGACTAGATACAACTAGCTCAACTGTGTCTAACTGAGTCAAACTGAACACAACTCCACCAACTACTTCTACAACTCCACCAAACTCTGTCACATGAGTTCTAACTTAATTCCTCTATGAAATAGCTCCAGTAAAACCTCAGGAATAGCGTAATTCCTTCTGTCAGCTCCTGTGCCACATCTGTGCACTTAACTGAAGTGCTCCAAGAGAATAAGATAATGTTTAGAGTCCAAATATTATTAAGAGCTAATAATATTCGACAAATCTATTTTTAGACTGGCAATCTAAAAATAGATTCTGCCCAATATGTCTAAAAATAGAAGTCCATCTATTTTTCCAACTTGACCAACCATCCACAAATAGCATCCTGCAACTCATAGAATATGATCGACGTGTCTAAAAATAGACTTTGCGCCAAAAATATCTTGCGGGCCCACTTAGTGAAGGCGATTCTTTTCACTAATCTCATCATCTTGTTGAATCTCAATAGGGAAACATCCTAGCATGAGATCTAACCCCTCATTAGCCATCATTGGGTTCTTAAGCACTAGATGCTCCATCCCAAAATAAAGTAACCCTTGCATGTCCCAACCCTGATGAGTGAGAATCAGAATCATCATTAATGGGTAAATCAATTTATATCACTAAAATCAATCTTGGACACCTATCTATGCTCCCTATAAAAGAATTATTAAAAAAAGAGAAGTAAAAGTTGCACCAAAGTGGTAGAAAAAGTAGATCATGGAAAGGGGTAACTCATGCCTTTTAGTTTTCTCTCTCCATACTTCTAACACTCAGAACGATGGACCTCCATCAGTTGGTCACATGACCATGGCACCTATCCCTAAAGACTTCCCCTATGTTTCCACCACTTTCATAAGCACCTATGAATAAAGGGTTGACCTTGGACATGTCACCTCCCCTTAGGGGTTGGAAGAACCTAATAGGGTTGACCATCTAGCCAACCATAAAAAGGTAGGGAAAACATTTACAGGACTTGGCCTAGTTATATATTTGAAGGTGATCCCAATTTGAAGTCTTATTATTCCCTTAAAAATTAATTATAGTTTACTATGATCTATATATGATCATCATCTCTAATGAATAGTAACTTTCACTTGATTTTGAGATTATTTTTCTAGGTGATCCTTCATAGACCAATAGAGGTCTTTAGGGCACACATTTTTTTTCTTCACTCCACATGATGCCCAGGTTGTACAACACATCTTGAGAGTAGTAATGATCTTTCAATTGCAATGATTCCCCTCCATAGTAGAGTATTTGGAACTTTGATGATTCTAGCAGTTGATTGACACCTCAGATCATCCCCAAGTGTTGAAACAATAAGCTCACTTTTCTTATAGTTGGATATTCTTGATGATGTACCCAACGAACCTAGCATTCCTTTAGGTTATCCTTGACACTCTTTGATTAACATGTCCTGATATAGAGTCCAGATGATGATGGTAATACCCCATATGACATGGGAGGGCTTTTACTACTTCGTGGAAAGCCCTGGTATTACACCAAGAGTGTTGCAACTCCCAAGGGCTCCTCGACTCAAATTATCAACCTAGGGTTCGTAAAATCTTAGAGGTGGTAGTGCTATATACATAGTATCTTAGGCTCTAATCATGTCTCCCTCAGTCATGACATCAGACCAAGATTCTCAAAGACCATTCCTCCAACTTAACAATAGTGAATACTTCTAATGAAAGAAAAATTGAAACTGATTCTAACTATAAAAGTGAAATTTTCATTCGTTCAACTTGTAGATGCTAATTAACATTGCATGAAAGATAAAGGGTGATTCTACTTGCAGAATTAAAGCTACTCTATTTTTAAAAATTCATAAAATAAATAACTTACTTTCATGTATCATTAATATACTTTACATTTTCTTGAAAATAAGAAATCTACTTCTAACATGCTTGTGAGTGAAAACACTAATTTTACTATGTTTTACAGTGAGGAAAATAGGAGGTTGGAGTGGTGTAGGGGTTTATCTTCATCATCAAATAAAAATTTGGGGTTCATTATTCATCTTAATTGAGCTAAGGTAGAAGTGGGGAGAAAAATAGGTGGAGGAAAATGGTGCTACGCGCCTGCTACAAGTGCTGCTACCAGAGGTATTGTATTACTACAGGAGGCCCTCTATTGCTATAGGAGGGGTTCTGAGAGCCTTTTGAGGGTGGATATGGTGTCTTAATGGCAGGATAATATGAATCAAGGTATAAGGAGTGAATGAAGGTTTGGCGAGCCTCCTAGAAAATCTCATGACCTATCAGAGGTTTGTCTTGCACCAAGATGGATGCCCACAATGTCGTTAATTTCCTATACAGAGTGACTGTGGAAACTAAGTTTTGGGAGTAGTGTGAATGGTAAAGGGAGAATATGAAAAAGTAAAAGTGGAGATGGAAAGAGGTTCCCTCCCGTGTAGATCAACACAACCGTGTAACTAGCCACATGCATGTATCAAATGATCAATAACACAATGTGATAAACTGTCATGGAAGATGAGTTGAATTTGACTAACATCTATTTTATTTCACAATACTACTCTAATCGCTCAACTGACTCCTAATTTGTAGAAATTATTCATGAAAAAAGGATAAATAACATCTATCTATTTCCAAAAATTCATACACAAATTTTTTTGGATCGATATTCTAAATATTTCCAACCATTCTCCCACAAGAAAGGTGATAGGGAAGCCTGCAATCACAAGTTTTTATAGTTTAACATTTACTGCAATAAGAGAAATACATTAAATTCTTAGAAATGAGAACAAGACAAAAATACAAAATATGGACTAAAGCCTCTGGTTGGGCCAGAACCCCAGGGTTTCAACCCTTTAAAACTAGCTCAAATCTAGCTCAATAACAAACTTCTCATTAGTAGAAAATAGTAGTCTCATACATCACATGAAAGTTAACAATAAAAATGTCAAGCCTTGGGCTCAATAGCTACTCCTAGCTGAGTCAAAATTTTGAATCCTAATGAACCTTTCAGTTTGTTTATTTATACAAAAAGGTAGCTAATAGAATCTCCCTTAAAAATAGGAGTGATTCCCTCCTTGATCTCGAAAATTGTGGATCTAGTCCTTCTTGAGCTTCACTTTAACTTGGAGTTACTCGGTTGTCAGTGAATTTGAGCTTGTGAGTGAATATTTGGAAATCTAAAGCCAAGTTAGAGAGTTAAGGAGGTGAAAAAGCCTCCCTATATTCTCTCTTGGTTGTCTCCAACAAGCCCCTACATAGTAAATGCCTCAAAAATGCTTCTTTTTCCTGTAATTGAATACATTAGGCCACATACTATGAAAAACACCTTTTACTCTTCCTGCTAAGCATATTATAACAAAAAATGTGAATTAATGTGAGAAAAGGATAGTTTTAAGGTTGTAGGATAGCATAATGAACTTCAAGATATACCTATTGATGGGACTCATCATCACCCCCCTACTAAAGGTGTTTCTGATCCAGGTGGATATTGGTGGCCACCCGCCTATTCCACTTGGGCCCCCACCATTGTCTCTTTCAGTTTTTCAGTTTTGGCATAACTTACTATTTTTAGCAGTTTTTCGGGTCTTGAACTTCCGAAGCCGTTTTGAGGCCCTAAACGACGTTTTTTGGGTATGAAATTTGTTGCGATTTTGATCATCAAAATCGTCACAAAAGTTGTAGTCCTCGGATAGAGCTTTCTAATGATGTATCATGTGCGTCAAACGGAGATAGTATGCCAAAGTTACGTCCATGGGAAGTTGAAACACCAATTTACCCAAACGGGGCCCATAGTTTTGGCGCTTCATCTCCTAGGGTTAGGTTTTTGGGATGTTGAGGGCTCTCCATTGTTTCTCAATAATAAATAGGCCCTCGAGCCTCATTGTAACTGAGTTCATAGGTCTGTAGCCACCACATCTCTTCTCAGAGATTCGCTACCAGCACCCTAGCTATTTTATTTCCATTATGTCTGTAAGCATCTTTCTGTTATTTGATATTAATGAAATGAAGTGTTATTTCCGCTGCATCTCTGTATTTATGGTTATGTGTTTATTCTGTTGCGTTCCTGCATAAATCCGGATCAGTTTCTCATCCTCTTAGAAACTTAGTCATCCATGTGAAGCTCATTCATTTCCCTGGTGGCCTCTCTAACATCCCAAGGCACCTCATATGGTGTGCATTTTGGCGGATAAAAACTTGCATTTATCTCAATATTTGTCTATACTTTATATTCATATGCTTGGTTTCTTCCTTCTTGCAAACCCAATAGAAAGGGTGGACTGATTTTTAGTCCTATCCATTTGATTTTCAATCTTTGCATGATTCTTTTGTACACTAGGGTTCTTTCCAAAGCATTTCTTAGCCTCTCATGAGAGTAATATTCTTTGATTCGTAGACTGTGGGGTAAGGCATTCCATCTTCTATGAAAAGCTTGTAAAAATTTTGTTCCCGACATTCTAAAAATTTCCTCAAAATGAGGAATGGATTTCTCTTGGGTTGTTATGTACTTAGGTGTTAAAGCAAAATTGGAGGAGATGAGGTTATGATTGTTGATGATAGCCTTAGGGCTTACTAGCTCCGCTCTAATATACAAGGGCTCCTTCTCTTCTTTTTTCATCATATTTTTCACTTCTGTGGACCTTGCCTCCTTGTGATTTAATGAAGATACCAATGCCATTAGTTGAATGTCTCCTAATATTGAATTGGGATCCCTCAAATTTAGATCTGTCAGAATGAAATTGTGAATATAAAATTATGCTATATTTTCCTTATCTTCCATACTTTCTTGCTTGCAAACTCAATAAAATGGTTGTAGTCTTGAAAATGAAAATCCCCATACTATGCTAGTTTCTTAATTTGTAATTGAAACCTCTTTTCTTTAAGGAAAAGAGCATAGGATTTGGATGGCTTCCGACATTGTATGGATTCCATAGAGAGGCTTTCCATAGTGCCAATTTTTTTTTCTTTCTCTTGCAACTAATCTCTCAACCTTGTGTTTTGTGCCTATAGTTTCTCCCTCATAATTGACTCTCTTAGTCTCAAATCACTCAACTCCTTTCCCATTTCAGTGAATTTCTCATCCATGAGGCCCACATATTCTATATTTCTAGATTTGGCGATTTACATCCATCTATGTGTCCTACCTCTTTCTATGGATAATCCTTTCTCCCTCAAACAATTTGTAGTAGGACTCCAAGTTGGGCTATGGATCAGGTTCTTGAAGCTCTTGGGGGAATTTTTTATTTGCTTCCAAGGTGATTTTCCCTTCATGTATCTCCTTTTCTGCTCTTGTATCATCCCCTATTTCTCCTGTAGCAACACTTGTTTCTCTTGTAGCTCTTTTTTTTTTTTCTTTCTCAAGGGAAGTTTATGTCTTGTCTCTCTTAAAGGTCACTTCCTTAGTGGTGGGCCTTCCGATAGATGTCACGTGTGGCTTGGTTTTGGCCTTAGGAGAGGTAATCTCCCCAATTTTTCCTTCACTGGGCCCCACTTCTTCTTTTTTACTTGGTGACTCATCAATAGTGATAGGGGCCTCTAAAGGAGGTTGTGGTTTCCCATATATGATCCTTGTGCTCTTCCTTGTTTTGAAATATAGGGGATCTAGCCTTGGTTGCCTCCTTTTGGGCTTGACAAGTGTGCCCAATGTATCCAATGTTGCAACCACGTCTTGCTGAGTATTCCCTGGAGAGAGACTTGTCTGATGTCCTTGTTCTTTGTTTATTGGGGCTTAGAAGTCTCCTCGGGGCTTGTATTTTCTTCTACTTGTTTCTTTCCTTATTCATCCTTAATATTTGCTGCTTATTCTTCTTTTCCCCTTTATTCTTCCTTTATTTTTCCCCCTTATTCTTCCTTGTTTCTCCAGGTGTGATGGCTTGGGTTTCAATGAACACCTCCTTGTCCATGTCTACAAAACTATCATGTTGGAACAAGGTCCCCTAGTTTCATTTTGATATGTTCCAACACTACGTTTTTTAAATGTTTTTGTATTAATTGGTCTTGCACAGGGGCTTTGGGGCAGGTCAAAGCCCCAATGTATTGTAATGGGTCAAAGGGTAGACCTAGAGTCCGCAAACCATGGTTTGCGGACCACAGGATAGCGCATGATATGATGATATAAATAAATAAATAGTTGGAGTCTAGTAGGTAAGTAAGTAAGAAATATGCTATGTATGAACTGTTGAGATCTGTTTGGGTAGTTTTGGGTAAGGAATCCTGCTGGTTGTGTGCGTGGAGATCCTCTGTCCTGCTGTGTGCGGACCCCTATGGCTGTGTGCACGGGCTGTGACTTGGGTTTGTAACTTGGTTTTGGATGCTAATGAACACGAAATATATTATGTTATCTGAATTGGTTGTATTCACTACTGAAGTACCTCTGTGTTATTTGAATTAGCTGCGAATTAATTGCGATTGTGTTATTCTGTGATGATAATTGATGATGCGCACATGGATGTGAAGGCATTGATAATATCTGCTTAATAATAGTAGCTTTTTTTATCTTTACATGTTGATTATACTGTCAAGGGCTCGATAATAGGCTTGTTTCTATGCGAACCTCATACAACTCAACAAGATCTACCTTAATTACCCACTCTCTCCCAAGGTGTGGAAACCTAGTTCCAGCACCCACCCATACTACTTCGCGTGAGACTTTGGCTTGCGAAAGTAGGTCATTGCCGAAAGGTATAGTAGTATAGTGGTTTGTTGGAAAACCTTAAATCCAAACCTAGGTCAAGACCCCTTAAGCCAACAAATGGGCACTTCACAAGGGACTGTCTGAAGCCTGCACGACAATCTTGCAGATATTGTAGACAATTAGATCATGCGATCAAAGAATGTCCAGTATTGATAGAAAAAATGCAGGAAAAAAAGTAGATGCCAACGCAGAATGTGCAAAGGGTTAAGGCAAAACCAAGTGATGAGGGACCCAGTATTAATGTCATAACGCGCAGCATCATGGCTACTGGAGGAGCTGAGGAAAAAGCTGCGGCTGAACCCCTTATCCGAAAAGCCGTTATCAAAAAGGAAAGCTTGGACCTATAGAAGGAGAAAGAAACCTTCATAGAAGCTCGCAAAGACTTTACCAAGGATGAGGCATCTACTTCCAAGGCTCCAACAAAGCTAAAAGTGGACGACGCAGTTAAACCATTCCTACAGGAATGTATGAAGTTGCTACGCAACCAGAAGGCAGTAGAAAATCTTCAAGAACTGATAGACAGATGCGCAGAAAAAACTGACCCTCCAACCGAAGTTAAAGATGTTCACAAACTCTACAAGCATAAGAAACGCACTGGTCGGGAAATGTGGCTAACGGCGTAGATTGGTGATTATGAAATGGATCAGTTCATCCTCGATCTAGGATCCGATGCGAATGTCCTGCCCAAACAGACGTGGAAAAGGATGGGAGAGCCTAAGCTGGAATGGTCTACTATATATTTGTGCATGGCTAACCAACAGAAGATCATACTGTTGGGGAGACTATCAAAGATTATGGTAGATATCACAGGAGCTAAGTTATACGCGGATTTTGAGTTAATTCAAATTGTAGAGGATGTGGACCCTTATCCTGCGCTCTTAGGATTGGATTGGGCCATAGACATGGGAGGCATTATCAACTTGAAGAAAAGGAGTATGGTTTTTGAGAACGAGGGTATGAGAGTAATATTCCCTCTAGACCCAGCGGAAGGAGAACAGTATACAAAACTTGTGCACAGTAAAGACGATGTAGATCATATCTATAAACTAACCACCCGGGATGAGTATTGGATTTATCCTACAATTGATGGGGTGATTTACTAGGAGAAAGATAGTGAATGTCTCTCTGACTCCGACGGGGAGATCGAAAATTGGCAGAATCAGCTACATGACATATCTGCGCTACGGTGTCTTAGGGTCATGAAGAGCTTCCGGTGTATCTCCTCAGAGGTAAGAGAGTTGCCTTACTTTGATGGTTCTAGTACTATTATGGATTTTCTTAGAGAATTTGAATCAGAAGTCCCAAGGGAGCGAAGAATGTGGGCGCTTAACTTAGCCATGTGTGCGACCCCTGCGCGGTGGTGGGAAACTCATAAGGGGATGTTCTAGGATTGGGAGGAATTTCGCAAGATGATGATCCTACGGTTTGAACCTCTGGTTCACCTACGCATGGAGACTTTCCTTGGCCAAGGGGACCCATGCAAGCACTTGGCCGCATGGATGGAGGTGTGGTGCAAAATGACCGGGGATGAATGGGTCCACTTGTTCATTCATGCCTTGGGGCCAATCCCCACCGCATGGTATTTGGATGCAGAGCTACATCAGTGTACCCACCACAAGGAGACCCTGAGAGATGATTTTGTGGGGACGTTCGGATTGAAAGGAGACGAAGCCCTATAGGACATAGATGCCCTAGTATTTGATGAATCACACCCTCGTGTGGAATATGTGTTACCAGCTTGGGATACGCAGATGCAGGATATTGCTAACTATCACAATATATCAATGGAGGAATGTGATGAAGACCCCTGAAATATCACTATCCCGGAATCGGAGGCTGAATGCGTAATTTTTGGACCCCCACTACAGACCGTCGTTGTGACCAAGCCTCTTAAGATAAGGGAAGTCAACATTGGAACATAATAAAAACCAAAGCTAGCTAATATTAGGGACTACTGGGATGATGATACCGTTGGGATGGTCGAGAGCTTCTCACGAAGTACCAGGACCTGTTTCCTACGAAATTCTTAGAACTCAAGGGTATTACAGGGGACCTGGGGGTCATGCGCATCACTTTAAAATTGGATGTACGCCCTGTCAATAAGTGACCTTATCGCTTGAACCCCAAGTATAAGAAGAAAGTCAAGGAAGAAATTGACAAAATGCTAGCCGCAAGTATCATCGAACCAGTAGAACAATTAGATTGGGTGAGCCTGTTATGAAACCAGCTCCAAAAATAGAAGAAAAGAGAGATCAATGCCTTAGAAATAGCCACTTCGAGGGGGAAACCTCCAATACATTACATAAATGAAAAATTATTTGATGATACAAATGAAAAAACCTCCTCTCTATATATAGGAGTCCATGGGGCCACAATGTAATCCTAGTGGGGCCATAATGTAATCTTAGCCGACCTAACAATAATAATGTAAAGGCACAATAATAACAATATGGGGGGTTACAGGGGTACAACAATAACAAGGGGGTTACACTAACAACAATAAGGGACTATACTAGTAATATAAGGACCTGACATTTTCCTCTCCTTCAAAAAAAATTTTTCCTCAACGCATCCTTCTTATGCACCAATACTACTGGAGCAGAGAAAGAACTTTGACTAGGTTGAATTATACCAGCCTCTAACATTTTTGCAATCATACGTTCAATTTCACTCTTTTGGACATAAGGATATCTGTAAGGCCGGATGTTTGGAGGAACACTTCCTGGAATCAAATGAATAGCATGATCATGATCACGAATAGGTGGGAGTCCTTTGAGAGTAACAAACACCTTGGAATGATTGTCCAAGACTTTTTGGACATCTGGAGAAATAGATGATTTTGATGTTGGAACTTCTAGTGAGCATAATTGTGCAATTACGCCTCATTGTTCTTTATTCAGAAGCTTTTTCATGACATCAGAGCTTATTATCTTTCCTGGCTTCCCTGTGATACCCTGTAATTTGATTTCCTTTCCTTCTGAAAAAAATTTCAAGAAAAGTTCTTGAAAATTAAAAGCTACAATCCCCAAAGATTGTAACCATTGTACTCCTAGTACACCATCAGCACCTCCCATTAGGATGGAAAGCATTGGACTATTCAATACATATTCCCCCATGGATATCTTGATATTATGAAATTTTCTAGAGAAATTTATAGTTCCTCCATTTGAAACCATCACTTGACATTCTGGTGTTGGGTATAGGAAACATTTCAATTCCTTGGCTACCTTACAATGAATAAAATTATGGGTACTACCCAAATCAATCAACACTATTACCTTTTTCTTCTTGATATGTCCTTCTATCTTGAGAGTATGAGGAGTGGTAATTCCTACCAATGCATTACATGATATGGTCGGACTCATTTATTCTTACTCTAGGGTTGCTTCCTGGTGTATATCCTCTTCTTTTGAAGTTTCTTGTTCATTTTCTTCCCCCTCTTCACAATCTATGTAAAATATTTTCTTCTCAACACACTTATGACCTTTATTGTATTTGCTATCACAACTGTAGCAAAGCCCTTTTGCTCTTTTTTCTTCCAATTGTTATGGTTTCAACCTTATAAGTTGTGGAAGTATAGGAGTAGCAACACTTCCATCTTTATAGATGTGAGTGGTAGGCTTCCTTGTCACCATAATTTTACATTCAATTTTTCTTGCCAACTTGAATGCCTTCTCTAATGAATCCAGTTCCCAAACGCGAACTTCATGTTGGATGTTATCCTTTAAAGTCCCTATGAAGACATCAATCCTGTGTTCCTCTGGAATATCAGTTACCATTATATTCAATTTTTGGAAGTCCTTAATGTGCTCCGCCACTAAACCCTTTTGTTTGAGATTTATCAATTTGCTAAAGAAGGTGTTTCTCTTTGTATCCTCATAATGTGCTATCATTTCCTCTATAAAAATTAACCAAGTGATAATTTTTTTACCGGAGCAAAGCCATCGGTACCATATAAATTTATTTTGTTCTAAATTTAAAGTTGCAATTCGTACCTTTTGTGTGTTTTGCACATTATTGAGATCAAAATATTGCTCCATCTGTAGTATCCATGTTATGGGATAATTGCCATAAAACTTCCTCATATTCATCTTTGGAATATGGTGGTTCTTTAATCCAACGTTGGAGTTTATGAAATCACGATTAACATTATTTTGTTCTCATCATGAGTTTCCTCTACTATCTTTTCGCCATAGGAATCATTTCTTGTATCAACTTTGACAAACCTTCCTTCAAACCTTCCATGTCTTCCTTCAAACCTTCCATTTTTTCTTCCATACCATCCACTTTTTCTTCCATATCATTCTTCAAACCATCCATTGTATCTTCCATACCTTTCTTCAAACCATCCATTTTAGCTTACACACTTTTCTTCAAAACATCCATTTCATTTGTTGTTGCTATTTGCGAGAGCGAATTTTGGTGCACTTGCTCTTGTAATTTTGATAGATCATGTTGCAATTCTTCATCTTCATGAGTCATAGTAGAGTACTCTGAGGGCTTAATGGGTGTTGAATTCTTTTTATGAGGCATTTTAGAACCCAATACCGATATCTATGCTCAATAGGCCTTTGGAATCACTTAGAACTGATTTTTCAAACAAGACTTATGCAATTGGAAAAAAAATACACACCTTTTTCTTGATTTTGAGGAGCTCAATATTGAAACTAAATTATATCTTTGATTTCAAATCTTCAATATCTAAAATTCGGCCCTGAAGTATCCCTTTGAAGCTTCTTTCGAATGCCACAATTCTGACCAAATTTGGATTCTTGAAGACAAAGGTATGCCCAATCTCCTACGATGACCTAATTATGGACTCGGCCAGTAGAGTGAATTTTTACAAATTTCCACGTGTCACTATTTCCTCCTTCGGCTCTGAAATTGATATATAAATATCAACCATCCATGTACTTGTGGCCACTTTTTACATAATCTCAATCCAACACTCAGAGAGAGAGTTATGATGTTTTTCCCACAATCACCTCTTTGAGATGAAATTTGGGAGCCTGAAACAATACTAAATTCCACAGATCATATCTACCAAAATATTGCAAACGAATATTTGAAAGTTTTACAAAATGTTCCTCAAGCTTTCAGCTTCACCCTGTGAAAATTTCAGCTTTTGAAACCTCGTAGAAAAAATTTTATAGTGAAAATATCGCAATGACTTGTTTAGGTGAAATTCAGGAGCCTACAAAAATCCCTAACTTCCACAGATCATATCTTCAACAGTATTGCGAACCAAGCTCTAAAATTTTGCGAAGATGTTCCTTAGGATTTCGGTGTCACACTCTAAAAATTTCAGCTTCTGAACCTTCGTAGAAAAAAATGTTATAGCGAAAATTCCACGATGACCTGTTTGGAGTAGCGAAACCCTAGAATCCAAAGCTCTAATACCAAATGTTATGAAACCAGCTCCAAAAATAGAAGAAAAGAGAGATCAACGCCTTAAAAATAGCGACTTCAAGGGGGAAACCTCTAATACATTACATAAATAAACAATTCTTGGATGATACAAATGACAAAACCTCCTCTCTATATATAGGAGTCCATGGGGCCACAATGTAATCCTAGCCGACATAACAATAATAATGTAAGGGCACAATAATAAAAATATGGGGGTTACAGGGGTACAAAAATAACAATAAGGGGGTTACAATGACAACAATAAGGGACTATACTAGTAATATAAGGACCTAATATAGCCCTATGGTGGTCCAAGAGAAAAAGACTAAAGGCAAAATAAGAATCTGCGTCGACCTGTGCAAGCTGAATGATGCCTGCGTACATGATCCCTTCCCTACGCCATTTTCAGGCTACCATCAGATCAGGATCACACTGGAAGATCGCAGCAAAACTATGTTTGCCACCGAATGGGGATCCTTCCAGTACATCGTCATGCCGTTTGGGCTCAAAAATTCCCCTACCATATTTTTGTGGGTAGTGGTCATAGTATTCAAGGATTTCATTCATAAGTTCCTGGAGGTATACTTTGATGGTTGGAAAGTATTTGGATTCGTAAAGAAGCATGCCTCGAACCTACACATGATGTTGGATGCCTGTAAAAAGCACCATATTTCCCTAAATATTAAGAAGTGCATATTCTGCATACCTTTCGGGATCTTGTTAGGCCAAGGTAGCAGTTATCATCAAATTAGCAGTCCCTACAACTGAGAAACAGATGTGCTCCATCCTCGAGCACATGGGCTACTATAGGAAGTTTATTCAAGGGTACACATTGATCATGACACCCATGGAGAAGTTTCTAAAGAAGGACGTTTCCTTTTTTTGGGACGTGGAGTGTCAAAAGAGTTTTGAGCTACTCAAGGAAAAGATGGTCTTTGCACCTATCCTCATATTTCCTGACTGGGCGAAGGTTTTCCATGTCCATGTAGACTCTTCAGGGATCGCCCTAGGAGTTGTCCTTACGCAACATGGGGAGGGGGACATTGACCACCCTGTTGCGTTTTCTAGTAAAAATCTCTCTAGTGCAAAGCGTAACTACTCCACCACGGATTGCGAGGGGTTGGCCATGGTATATTCCCTACAGAAATACCGGCATTATCTATTGGGAGGGCACTTCAATATTTTCACGGATCACTCCACTTTGAAGTACCTAGTCAATAAGCTTTTTTGGGGGGGGAAGATTTGCTGATGGTTCTGTTATATGAAGAATATGACTTTGAGATAATTGTGAAGCCGGGGAAACTAAATGTTGGACCAGACCACTTGTCCTGAATCGAGAATGGTGAAGAGCCAACCAACCTAGAGGAAGGATTGCCTGATGTGCAACTATTTTCTATTAAGGTGGTTGATGCGCAATTTTCCGATATTATTCAATTATTAACTACGGGGATGGCACTTGCACAATATTCAGTACAATAGAAAAAAGAGTTGGTAACCCGCGCATCAGATTTTACCATCATCACGGGCCACTTGTATAAGCTGGGAGATGATGTGGTACTGTGAAGATACATTCTGGAGCATGAAAGACGAGTCATTTTAGAAGAATCCCAGGGAGGCGTAGCAGGAGGTCACTACACAGGGAAAGCGACAGCACAGAAGATCTTAAGAGCTGGGTTGTGGTGGCCCACACTACATAGTGACTCTTATGACTATTTCAAAGCCTACGACACATGCCAAAGGACAGGAATACCATCGCGCAAGGACAAAATTCCCTTGCAACCACAAATGGCCCTGCAAGCATTTGAAAAATGGGCCATAGACTTTGTTGGGCCCATCAACCCACCAGGGAAGAAGACAGGTGCCCGCTACATCATCACTGTGATTGATTATGTAACCAGATGGGCTCCTATATTCAAATTCCACTAATTCTGGGTGAAGTCCCCATAATTGGAGAAGCATACGGCAAGCTCTCCTCAATTAAGTTCGACGATCATGACCTTGCCAACCTAGAGGCCTTCCCAGAATTGGCACCTGAGCTATACCTCAAAAGAGTATTGGAGGACGATGTGCTAAGGGTCATACCAATGCCGTGGCCATGCGGGTTAGAAAAATATGGATTACTAAGCTTGCTGCGGATACCTCACTTTGGCCGATACAATGTAATTGACCAATTTGTTCGACACCTGCTAGCCCTAATCCATGACGGCAGCTTGTGGATCTAGGACCACATTCCCATCGATGTTGCCCTAATTCATCACATCACTGGTCTCCCCATGGAGGGGTCGAATCCCATGGAGCGTGTCAGCAAGAAGTTCGAGCAACAGATCACCGACAAGGTGCGAGAAGACTACCATGTCGAGCACAACACCAGAGGGTTCGTAATCAACACCATCAACGACCCTGGAGTGCGCATGGGTACCTTGCTGCTGGCTTGCAAAATGATGCCCAAGTGCCAGGCCACGACTACCCCCGCCTATGTGATTCAGCTTGTTGGACGCTCTGAAAAGGGGTTCTGTTTTAACTGGTCATAGTTCCTCTCCAATGAGTTTCTAGAAAACGTGCGCGAGGCCCAAGATCACGGGAGGGCATTCTTCTACTCTTGGTTGTTGCTCCTAATTGCATTGGTTACATGGAAAGCCCTTGAAGGATCGGTCCTCCCTGAGCTTGAACCAGACATGTGTGAAGGGGCGCGATATGCAAACTTATGGGATTCAAAGGATGAGTAGCAAATTAAGGAAAACAAAGTATTTTGGGTATTATTTCATAGTGTGCTCGTAGCAGCAATTCACTTCCGGCCACACTTATTGCCGACAGTCTACAAAAAATACAAGAGAATCATAGCATTCCAAGTCACGACACACAATGTACATATTCAGGGCCATAAGGATCCATCTTGGATGTCCCTGCCTTACATGGTCGTCGATGAGGAAATCAATCGGCTCACTGCCACTTGGCTACCACACTGGAAATTGGGATTCAAATCGGCCGTGGCTGACACTACTGGTACAAGCACAGTCTCGAAGACCCCCACCCATCTGATACTGCCAGGAATTTGGAAGGTCATGGCCCATAAGGCTCCACCAGGCCGAAGGCTCCCCTAGACACAGCGCAGGGCATAGAGCGGAATTGCAGCAAGACATGGAGACTAAGGGTCTGGATACGTAGGGTACTGGTTCCCCACGTGGTACGAAACGAATAATCGAACCTCTTAAGGGCCAGCGAATGAAACGGCGTGCTATGAACCTCAGTTACAAGAGTGAGGCTACCTTAACCGAGGAAGATTTGGAGCAAATCGTAGATGTGGTCACCCTCGCTTCAGAAGACATATGGCTTGCTTTGGAAGAGTAGCAAAAGGCCGCAGTCTCTGCATTACAGTCTGAGCCCCAACCTCTTTAGCTCAAGTTTGATACCCTACAGACGAGCATGGTTCAAGCGAGGCTGCCTCCAGCAACCACCACTGAGTCAATCTCCACAACTGAGATCTGCCTCTGCCCCTTTCCAGGCACAAAAATCACTCTCAATCCACCTGCCTTATGTGTGCAAGTCCAGGCTTGCGTAGAAGTACATCAGGACTTGGCCCGGCTTCCACACGAGCCGCTGTAGGCTCTCCACACATCCTTCTTTGAGGAAATATAGCATAGAGACCATCAGGTGCAACAAGAGCTAAGTACAGCTGAACAGAAAATTGTTGAAAAGACTGTCAAGGCATCCCAGGCACAGGTCGTGTGCACCCTTGCCACTGCGCAGCAGACCGAGTTGGAGTGTCTGATTAGCAGAGTATGCACAGATGTGACTGAAGACATTCTGGCCTCTACCACCCCCCAGGCTAAGATTGAGGGACTCGTCACAGCCTTTAAAGATTCTCAGACCGAGATCCAACACGTCAAGACTGATACAGAGTAGCAGATTGTTGCATTGCAGGCTAAGTTGCAGCTGGAAACTCCTCCTGAGGTATGCGCCTAGAGAGTTGCGCTGGTCACGGAAGCTACGAACACCATTACAACTCAGATCACTCAGGGCACCGAATTTCTTGAGACAAATAGGTAGTTGTGGTCTAAGGTACAATGCGACCCTCTCCTACACGAATTTACCCAAGAACTGTGCCAGAAGGAAGAATAATTCAAGCAATTGGAGGCTACAATTCCCACTCAATCCATGCTCAACGTCTGGCACGTCTACGAGCCATCGATGCACTCAGATATGACCTGGAAGAGATTCACCACAAGAATAAGGTTCTGAGTGACCACCTCAAGCCATAGGCCGATGAATCCCTCAAGATATCTCAGGACTTGGATGTTGCATTCAAACAGCTGAATCAGACCCTGGAAAGTGTCACTGTTGCCACTGAAGGCCCAACTTCGCAGAATTTTGTGGACATTGCACAGAACATTGTCATGCAGAGCGAAGGAGTGTTTCCCCCTCTAGTCAATGCCATTAAGTAGCTCCAGGAAAAGATGCAAACCCCACGGCTGCTGTGACTCGGAATGAGTCACAAGATTGTGTTGGGGGATTGTTGGAACAGGGTCCCCTAGTTGCATTTTGATATGTTCCAACGCTGCATTTTCTATATATTTTTGTAGTAATTGGTCTTGCGCAGGGGCTTTGGGGCAGGTCGAAGACCCCAATGTATTGTAATGGGTCAAAGGGTAGACCTAGAGTCTACAAACCATGGTTTGCGGACCACGGGATAGCACATGCTATGATAATATAAATAAATAGATAGTTGGAGTCTAGTAGGTAAGTAAGTAAGAAAGATGCTATGTATGAACTTTTGAGATTTGTTTGGGTAGTTTTGGGTAAGGATTCCTGCTGGCTGTGTGCACGGAGATCCTCTGCCTTGCTGTGTGTGGACCCCGATGGTTGTGTGCGTGGGTTGTGACTTGGGTTTGTAACTTGGTTTTGGATGCTAATGAACACGGAATATGTTATGTTATATAAACTTTTTGTATTCACTACTAAAGTACCTATGTGTTATTTGAATTAGCTATGAATTAGGTGCGATTGTGTTATTCTGTCATGATAATTGCTGATGCTCACATGGATGTGAAGGCGTTGATAAGATCTGCTTAATAATAGTAGCTTTTTTTATGTTTACATGTTGGTTATATTGTCAAGGGCTCGATAATAGGCTTGTTTCTGTGTGAACCTTATAGAACTCAACAAGATTTTCCTTAATTACCCACTCTCTCCTAGGGTGCGGAAACCTGGTTCCAGCACCCACCCATACTACTTCGAGTGAGACTTTGGCCTGCAAAAGTAGGCCATTGAAGAAAGTTCTAGTAGTATATGGGTTTGCTGGCAAGCCTTAAATCTGAACCTGGGTCAAGGCCCCTCAAGCCAACATAGTCTATAGGAAAAGGTTCCTTAAGTAGCTAAAATCATCCATTACAATTAACTTTATGAGGCCATGGTGGGCTATTTGTTTATGCTTTCCTTCCCTCATCTTTTAGATCCTTTCACTGATTGGTTGTAGGAGGAAATGGGGAACTTTAAGTCTTTAAGCGAGAGAAGGTTTTTCCTTGAATCTTAACTCATGAAGCAATATAAGATGGTAGGCATATACAAAAATCAATCTCCCTTAACAATATATATATATTTGATAATGTGATAAGCCACCTCATCCCAGGGGTAAGGTAGGCTCTCCCTTCTTACTCCATTCTTATCTTCTACTGGTTTCTTTTTCAAATTGAAAAAAAAAACGTAGTTGTGACACTCACTGCTTTGTCTTCTTTGTTCCATCAAATTCCCAAGGGTAAGGTGGTCACCCTACTTATTATTTCAGGGCTTAAAGAGACGGCCAATCCTCTGAAAAAATGGTGGCACTATCTTCTCCTGGAAATGAAATGCCATGGAAAATTCATGAGTGATATCATCATCATACCCTTTTAATAATTAAAATAAACCCAACCATTGATGTCTTCTAAAAATTTTCACTATAGGAGGGTGTTGGTGAATTATCCTGATTTTTGTGGGTTCTCTTCTATTTAATCCTCCTTCCGTTTCTTCTATTGTCGTTTCTTAGTGTTACTTAGGTATAAAATTCAATTTTTTCAAGGTAATCTCAGTGGCAGAAATAGTGTTAAACTTCCTTCAAGAGAAAGATGGTAGAATTTATATCAAACCAACACTTTTTCCTTATGCTCCTATCTTTCCTTCACACACAATAATTTTCAAAAAGACCTACTGCTAAATTTTCAATTACATGCTATCAACTTCATGCATAATTCCTAATTCAATTGGATGGAAATCAAGGAGGGAAGAAGTCACATACTATTTTTCAAAATAGCTTTGTATGTGCATGAGGATTTGAAGATAATTTCAGGTCATTGTGGCTCTCTTTTACCCTTCAATTCCTCATATAGCTCCTTCTCTGACCTCTTGTAGCACTCCATGCCCTTCTGTAGCTTCCTCCTATATTAACTACAAAGAGAGTTGAAAACTTCTCGGTGGCACCTTAGGCAATATGATAGAAACAACTTGTCCTTCATCTAATTGATGTTTTTTAAATGATCAATGGTGCAAATGGAATCGAGCCTAGTACATAATATTCCCTTTGTGGTAAAGGCTCAAAGAGCTTTGGTGATATGGAACATACACGATGTTCCTTTTTTGGACTATTATACACACTCCTTGCAATCATTTCCCTTTTCTTCGTGATTATCACCCACTCCTCGCAAACACCACCTCACTTGAGTTGACATCTATGTTGGGAATCATAATTTATGTTAGACCAAAACCCACAGGTGTTATTCAACAATCACATCACCAAATATAAGGATCCACAAGAGGTGGTTAGTTGATGTTATGAAACACACGGCGAGTGTTGGTTTATCTAATGTCCAACAATCTCCTCCTCCTACGCGAGGCGGGTGTGTATTGAAATTTTGACCTACACTCTGATAGCAAGAATGTTGGGTGTGTGTTATATTCTTTCCACGACTAGTGCAGCAGGGCGGTCATAGGAGGGGCACAGCCCCCCTATCGGGGGGGTTTATAGGGGGGCATTAGCCCTCCTACACGAGGCCCAGGACAACACCCCGGGAAAAAAAATTTGGACCCTATATTAGGTGGGAGGACCTACCTACCATTTTGTGCATGGGTTTTACACATGGTTTTGGGCATGACGGTTTTTAGTCCATGGTATTTTGTAGATACTGTCAAGGGAAATATGGTTATGTTATATTCCAAGGTTAATGGATTGTGTTTTATGAATGCTTTGGCATGTATATATATGTATTGTAACATTGAAATGAACATAATGAAAAATAAATCTGGTAGTACCGGTTTTTGGATCCAGGGGGAAAGCTATGTGTATATATGTTTCATGTTTATGTTCTCGCCACTGTTTATTTTATGTTTTTAATAATTCATTTGCAGGTAATTTCTATATAGGGTTAAAACCTGCAATCTCCACGTTGCATGGGGGACTAATACAAACTTTATTTTACTAACTGAGGGTGGCCAAGTTTGATGACCACCTCTAGCCTATTAAAACTCTTTCCTCGATCATTAACACATTTTAGCTTTTAAGGCATAGGGAATATGTGAGGGTTTCCATACATGAGCCTACTTGTGGATCAAATTGGTTGAGATGGTTGCATGTTGGAAATGGGCCTCACAGTATCATGATCCTGAGGAACTTTATTTACTTTGCTTTCTTATGTTCATGTCTTCATAACTTGATGATATTTTGGCTGATAACTTTTTTGTGTGTATGTAGGTTCCTTCCCTATATCCAAGTTGTTGTTGTTGGAGTAGATTGAATGCTTCTTGAGGATGATGTGCCTCCTCTCTATTGTAGAAATGGCTCCATAATGCTGTCTATGGGTGAAAAAATAATTTTAATGAGTTTTGTTGTGACTACACAGGTTGTTGTAGGAGTCTCCTTCATGTACCATTAATTTAATCCTCCCTTCAAGTCCCCATATTGCATGCTAGGATGAGGGGATGTGATGAAATGCATGATGACAGGATTAGGATCATGAGGAAGTGGTGTAGGTGATAGAATAATATAAAACATGGATTTATGTGTTTTTTAGATGCATAACAGAGTAGAAATTTTGAGCAAATTTTGGCTAGATGGAGTGGGTGGGTGTCAGAGTTTAAATTAGAGGACCTCTCTTAACATTTCCTAGAGATAGCATGGCCTTCTTGTCTCTTTTTCCCATTGGATCCACATCCTATAGCTTCACAGGCTCCCTCGATAGCATTAGAGGACCTTCGATAGCATTATAGGTCCCTCTTGTAGCATCACAACGAGGAGAAAAAAATAGATTTTCTTATTGATTGGATGATGGAGAGAGGTCAGTATGTGAGTGGATAGTGTGGAAATGGAATGTATATAGGGAATCATGGAGGAAGACTTGTAAATTATTCCTTGTATCCATAATTTTTTCAACTGTTTGGAGACTTGGAAAAAGAAAATGTTAGTAGAAGTGGTGTAATAACTCCTCCTTTTTTCTTCTCTTTTTATCTTTTTTCTCCTGTTTTTTCCCTTTTTTTTAGACAGGAAGGTTACTTCTACAGAGGTTTTCAACCTGCATGTCTTCCCTAGGAACCTCAGAGGAGGTTTTCACCTGGGGATATTTTTTTTTTTTCTATTTTTTTGCTTCTGGGATTCCTTAAAGAGGTTTCAACTGAGGATTTGGCCTCAGATGCCTCTTGGAGGTTTTCATCTAGGCCCTCTTATTATTTTTCTTTTTTCTTTTTTCTTTTATAATTCTAGTGGACTGAGGGCTATGAGCCTCCCAATCACATTTAACTCTCTACTAACTAAAATGACAAACTCTTCCCTAGATAGAGTTTTTTTATACAAATTCAACCTATGACCATTGAAAAGTAATGGAATTCCTTCCTCATCAATGGCTTTTATTTGGAAAAAACCATTCTCATGAAACTTATCTACTAGATAGGGACCCATCCACCTTGTAATTAAATTCCCTTTGAAATCACTGAAACTAGAATCATACAACAGGGCCCAATCACCTTCTTGAAAATTCCTTTCTCTGATGTGCTTTTCATGCCAAATATTTCTTTGTGGTTGGATTACTGCAGTGTGTAGGAGAGGTTGAATTCTGAATTCATCTAGACTATTGAGTTGGAGCAGCCTTTCCTATTGTTCTATAGTGAGATCCAAGTCTATTTGATCTTCCATCCTCAAGGTGTTGTACTCAAATTCAATAGAAAATAGGACCTTCTTCCCATAGAAAAATTCAAATGGAGTGAATACAGTGGTGGTCTTCCAAGTGGTACTGTAGGTCCAAGTGGATTCCATAAGTTTTTCTACCCAATATTTTATGTTGCTGCTAACAACCTTGGAAATAATGTTCTCCAATGCTCTTTTGGTGACTTCTACATGTCCATTTGCTTGAGTTTGATAGGTAGTAGATGTACTATGATTGATGTGGCGTTTCTTCATATTATATTCAATCAAACTT
The DNA here is from genome assembly GCA_034641835.2 of Pinus albicaulis. NCBI lineage: Eukaryota > Viridiplantae > Streptophyta > Pinopsida > Pinales > Pinaceae > Pinus > Pinus albicaulis. The sequence goes on along the minus strand of CM076576.1, from coordinate 827,004,372 downwards.
GATGTAAATTGTGCTCCTTGATCAGTGACTAATTCCCTTGGAAAACTAAAATTGTAGAAGATGTTCTCCCGTAGAAATTTAGCCACCTTCTGCTAAGTTGTTTCCTTCACTAATTTTTTTTCATCCCATTTGGTCAAGTAATCAGTGCATACAATGATATACCTTTTATTTCCTTATGGGGGATCAATAGGTCCAATGAAATCCATGCCTCACTTTTCAAATGGCTCTAGAGTCACTTGAGGTTGTAAGGGAATTTCATCCTTGGGTGTTCGCTTCTCCATTCTTTGACACTAATCACACCTGGTGGTGTACCTCCTTGCATCCTAATGTAAAGTGGACCAATAATAACCTGTTGTAGAAATTTGAAGGTTTTCGTCTTAGCAGCAAAGTGGCCCCCACAAGGTCCATCATGGCATGCTGAGAGGTTTTTAAAAACCTTTTCCTCCCTCACACATATTCTGAGGATCTGATCTGGCCTTAATCTGAAAAGGTTCCCCCCAATCCAAGTGGATGGGGCACTCTTTCTAACAATATTTATTTTATACCTACAAGATAGGTTAGGAGGGAACCTCCCAGCAACCAAATAGTTGGCCATATCAACAAACCAAGGAGAAAGCGTTGAAATGGAAAAGTGATGTTCATCTGGGAGTTGATCATCTATTATTTCTTCCTTTCGTGCATGAAAGGTTAGTTGTGGAAAGAAATATGAAACGAAATTCTCTTTCCTTGTTTTATCAACAACACTCAAATCAATTTTTTGCAATAATAAAAACCATCTAATTATCTGATGCAGGAGCATTAGGCAAAGAGAAAATACTTTGTATTTTATTAAAACTTAGGGGTTTTTAAGTTTTTAGAGGAGCTAGATTTTTATGAATGATTTGAGTGGGTTTTAAGTATTTTTAATTAAATATTGTAAATAATTCTCAAATGTTTGATAATATGAGAAGGATTTGATCAGTTGAGGATGTAAAGGGATGAGAGATTTTTCTAAATATTAATTTAGAAATTAGTTTCATTAATTTTGGGTGAGAGAGGATCCTTAGGGATTCAAGAGTGATTTTAGGATTTTGTTGAGAAGTTGAAGGGATTGAACTTAGATTAGATCATTTTAAATTGTATAAATTATTAAGCCTCAAAGGCATTGAAAATCAGAGAGTGTGAGTAGAGATTGAGTAGAGCAGAAGCAGGGTTTTTGCTTGTAAGCCTTCAGGCAAATTGTGGAATGTGGCCACGGGTTGAAAATCAGGCCAAGGAGAAAGATTGTTATGTAAGTACTGTGTATTAACGCAGAATTTAATTTTCTGAAGATTACGTCTCATTTCTAAGCTATGAGTTGTGCAATTAAATTGGTTGTTGATGGATTGATTGTGTGAGACTGCGCATTAATTTTAATTGTGAAATTGGGTATAAATTGAATTTTTGTAATCACTGGTTGGAAGAGGCGCAATTCTTTTTAAATTATCAAGTTATATATATGGAAGGGTTAGAATCTCTGGGTGAGAAGTTCTATTTCGAATATGTCGGAATTCTGTTCTAGCGTGTGAGAATTGAACGCAGACAATTTGAATACATATTAAGCCAAGAAGAAGAGGTAATCAAAATTCATTTGTATGCATCGATACCAATTTTTTTGTATCAAACGTGGCAAGTTGAACTCCAGAAAGAGCCGCATTAGAGGAGTGATCCTAATTTTGAAGACCGCTGGGAAACGTTAAAGGGAAACATAGAATCGAGAAGATTCGTAACTTTATGAATGAGGGCAGCAGCACATAGAACCGAGAGGTGCGCATCGAGCCTGTTCCTTGAGTAAAATCGATTGAATCGATTTATGTTTGACAAAGGAATTAGATTATACATGCATTGCCTTGATTTGTATCAATTGAATGCATATAGCTCTGGTATAAATGTTTCAAGACAGAAATTAGATGAAGTTTGATTATTGAATGCGCTAAATCTGAACTGATCCTGGTTGTTGGAATCGAATTCATTCGATTAAGACTCATTGTAACAAGAATGAATTAGTGGTGAACTAGGGTTAAATGGCATCGATTAGAATAAAAGTCTGTTATGCTAATTTATATCATAGCGTTGGTTGATTGATGAAATTGCAGTCGATCTAAATCTTCAACGTAGAGAGAGTTGTAATGAAGAAATTCATTTTTTTTTGCTGGAATGTTAATTAACACAGAGGAAAAATTCATCTATTTGCCAGAATGATGTTTTGAACCAGTCTTAACGCAAATTTGGAATTCAATTTGAAGAAGCTACTTTGAAGCATGACTTTGATGTTAAGTAAGAGCACTGGAAGAGGTATGAACTAGCATTCTGTTAAAATTGAAAGATGTTTATTAAAAACCGATGTGTGGCTATTCGTTCCAAAGGTTATATCATAAGATTTGGGCTTATGATATATGGAGTTTTTTAAGCTTGAGTGACGGTTTGAAAACCATGAGGTGAGCGCATGTTTGTGAATGGTGAACCCATTTTAATTAAAAGTGGTTGATACTGCTGTGACGAAATTTTGCACTCAGATTTCATATTAGTTCAAGTATTTTGGGAATTTGATTTTAAAAATCAAATAATCATTCGAATATATGTGATGGGTTTTGTTCATATGGTTTTAACCATTATGATAAAAATAAGCTTCCGCAAGGAGATGGTCTGTTTTGTAATAACCATAAGACCAAATTTTGATTCCGTGTAAGATTTCTAGATTGTTGGGATTGTTGAGTTTGCAGATTTATAATTATTTGGAAAAAATTTGGAGTGCAGGTTTATATGAATGAAAGATAGTGTGTTTGTGGGGTTGGCAGGGTTAGCCCTGCATCATGTGGTATCAGAGCAGGAAGGCTCTGTTGAAATTGAAGAAATTTGTTTTTTTTTTTTTTTTTTGAATGAGTGCAGGAAGGTTCTGTTGAGAACTGAAGTGTGTTTTATTTGAATGTGTGATGAAGACTGAAAGGAAGATCATATTCTAAATCTGATATGCAAAGGTACACAATTGCAGTGAATAGGATTGCAAAAATGAATGGAGGATAAGATCATGCAGGATCTTAAAGGTGAGATAATTTCTGATTTGAAATTTGTGATTAAGGTTTATGGTTGTAGAGAAGATGATGGCAGCGAACCTAACATTCAGCTAAAGGCTGGATAGGGAGGACAATTGCAGTGTTCTGAAGAGAAGTTGATTTGAAGAGATAGCCTAGAGAGAGTAGAAGAGAGTGCTCAAGAGGTTCCAGAGGCAGTGAACCAGTACTTACCAAAAGACTGGGTCCAGTGAAGTGGATTGGTGAGGTAAGTGGCAGTAGGAGAGCTTGTTGTTGCAGAGGCTATTGCAACTCATGGTGAGTGAGAAACTCATAGAGAAGATGATCATGGAGGATCAGAGAAGAGGTTCAAAGGAATGCCATAGAGGTAAGATGACTGATAAAGTCAGAGAAAGAGAAATTGTTGTAATGAAGGTACAATTGCAAGTACTACAGGAATGGATGCAAGAGCAGGAAAACCAAAAAGGAGGATGGATCTTTCCACTGAAGGGAAAGAAAGTGATTTGGCAAACATTGCAGATGAGGTTGAGACAAAGTGAGATTGCCTTATTGAAGGAGGAACTTAGAGTTCTTGAGCCAGAGATGGAATTTGAAGATTCCACACGCACATCTATTCAAAGGGAAGTGCTTGAGGAAGTAGTCGAGACTGGAAGTCTTGTGGTTTTAAAACTAATAAGTTGTGTATTTTTGCAGGTACAGTACAGAGAGATTAGCAAGCTTTAAATTTTGTTAAAGAGCCAGAGAGAGAATTGAATCTGAAGTCTGTTCAGATCAATGCTGAGATAGAAATATCTCAGGAGGAAATGAAGACAAAGAAGTCTAATCAAAATATTAAAGCAGAAGAAGGAATACCATCTGATGATGAGTCAAAAGTTGGTGAAGGTATGGAAAATTGTGTGAAGTTTCCAATTTCTACTCCTAATGAAATTGTTGAATTGTATAGGAAACTAGATCTTCAGAGAAGAGAATTGGAGAGGCAGAGAACTTACACACAGGATAATTTGCTGAAGAAGCAAGATAAGAAAGTTGTCATGAATGACAGTCATGAAGCAGAGGATGGAAAGAAGGAGAGACTAGTTGATAGTCTCATGGTGAATGAAAATCAGCATACTGATGTGCTGACAAGGGAGTTGGAAAGGAACTCAGAGCAACATACTGAAGTGTTGCCAAAGAAAGCTGAAGAGAAAGCCAATGAAGATTTTCTGAGTCCTGAAGAAGACTTGGAACTGCAGAGAGAAAACTTGGTGACTGAATCAACAAGTGAGACCATTGGGTCTTGTGATTTTGAAGCTGACAATTTGATTGTGTTTACAGGTGATGCAGAAGACATTCCGTCACTTGGAATTGTCTTGGAAGAAGAAGAACTATTGCAGAAAGAATATAAGACAATCATGTCTCATAAGCAGAGGCTTATTACCATGGGTGACAAGAGAGAATTGGCTTGTATGTATAGCCAAGAGAAGACTGTGGGGAAAAATTTTGGAACTGCTACAGTGTTAGAGAATGAGGCTACATTGTTTGAAGAACTTGATTTGATTGCCAGAATCAATCAAGATGATGATGGAAAATTACTGAAGATTGTCAAAGAGAAAGACGAAGGTTATGTTGGAACTAATTTGCAGCATGTTGATGAAATGCTTGAGGAGAAATGGCTGAAATTTTTGCTGAAGACATTTGAACCAAAGAAAGAAGTTGCAGGCATTGAGATAAATTTTCTTGAAGTTGAGAAAGGAGCATATACTAGTTTGTTAAAATTGATTTTTCTTGCTAGTATACAAACAAAGATAAATGGATATGTTACTGCAGGAAGAGAATTAAATGATAATTTATTTTCTGAAGATAAATTTGCAGGTGATGAGCAAAAGAATGTTGTAGAGGGACAGGAAGTTTGGGAGGCAGCAACATGTGGGGTGACATCTGCAGGAGTAAAACCTGAGGCAACTGAGGCAACATTGACAGCAGCAACATCAATGTTGGCAACAAGAAGAGCAGTAACAACAGAAGCAGCCATAGCAGCTGAATTAACAGAAATTGGAGACAGCAGTAGTAAGCTGGACATAGAGATTGAAAGCATGAGAAGACTGATGATGAAGGTGTCTCAGAAGCAGCAGACAACAACAAGAAAGAAGAGGAATTTCAGCAAGGGAAAGACAAAGTCAGAGTATGAAGGCATAGCTGGAGGCAGGATGCAGAACAAGATATGGAAACCTGGAGAAAATCAGCAAGCAACAGTAGATGATGACTTGCAGAACAAAGTGTGGGATCCAGGAAGACAAGGACAAAGACTTAAAATGCATGATCAGGAGATCATGATCATTTTCAACAACATGTGACATATGCGAGGCATTAGAGCGAAGTTACTTTGTATTTTATTAAAACTTAGGGGTTTTTTTAAGTTTTAGAGGAGCTATATTTTTATGAATTATTTGAGTGGGTTTTATGTATTTTTAATTAAATATTGTAAATAATTCTCAAATGTTTGAGAATATGAGAAGAATTTGGTCAGTTGAGGATATAAAGGGATGAGAGATTTTAATTTAGAAATTAGTTTCACTAATTTTGGGTGAGAGAGGATCCTTAGGGATTCAAGAGTGATTTTAGGATTTTGTTGAGAATTTGAAGGGATTGAACTTAGATTAGATCATTTTAAATTGTATAAATTATTAAGCCTCAAAGGCATTGAAAATCAGAGAGTGTGAGTAGAGATTGAGTAGAGAAGAAGCAGGGTTTTTTCTTGTAAGCCTTTGGGCAAATTGTGGAATGTGGCCACGGGTTGAAAATCAGGCCAAGGAGAAAGATTGTTATGTAAGTACTGTGTATTAATGTAGAATTTAATTTTCTGAAGATTACGTCTCATTTCTAAGCTATGAGTTGTGCAATTAAATTGGTTGTTGATTGATTGATTGTGTGAGACTGCGCATTAATTTTAATTGTGAAATTGGGTATAAATTGAATTTTTGTAATCACTGGTTGGAAGAGGCGCAATTATTTTTAAATTCTCGAGTTATATATATGGAAGGGTTAGAATCTCTGGGTGAGAAGTTCTATTTCGAATATGTCGGAATTCTGTTCTAGCGTGTGAGAATTGAACGTAGACAATTTGAATACATATTAAGCCAGGAAGAAGAGGTAATCAAAATTCATTTGTACGCATCGATACCAATTTTTTTGTATCAAACGTGGCAAGTCGAACTCCAGAAAGAGCCGCATTAGAGGAGTGATCCTAATTTTGAAGACAGCTGGGAAACGTTAAAGGGCAACATAGAATCGAGAAGATTCGTAACTTTATGAATGAGGGCAGCAGCACATAGAACCGAGAGGTGCGCATCGAGCCTGTTCCTTGAGTAAAATCGATTGAATCGATTTATGTTTGACAAAGGAATTAGATTATACACGCATTGCCTTGATTTGTATCAATTGAATGCGTATAGATCTGGTATAAATGCTTCAAGACAGAAATTAGATGAATTTTGATTATTGAATGCGCTAAATTTGAACTGATCCTGGATGCTGGAATCAAATTCATTCGATTAAGACTCATTGTAACAAGAATGAATTAGTGGTGAACGAGGGTTAAACGGCATCGATTGGAATCAAAGTCTGTTATGCTAATTTATATCATAGCGTTGGTTGATTGATGAAATTGCAGTCGATCTAAATCTTCAACGTAGAGAGAGTTGTAATGAAGCAATTCATTTTGTTTTGCTGGAATGTTAATTAACGCAGAGGTAGAATTCATCTATTTGTTGGAATGATGTTTTGAATCAGTCTTAACGCAAAGGTGGAATTCAGTTTGAAGAAGCTACTTTGAAGCGTGACTTTGATTTTAAGTAACAGCACTGGAAGAGGTATGAACCAGCGTTCTGTTAAAATTGAAAGATGTTTATTAAAAACTGATGTGTGGCTATTCGTTCCAAAGGTTATATCATAAGCTTTGGGCTTATGATATATGGATTTTTTTAAGCTTGAGTGATGGTTTTAAAACCATGAGGCGAGCGCATGTTTGTGAATGGTGAACCCATTTTAATTAAAAGTGGTTGATACTGCTGTGATGAAACTTTGCACTCAGATTTCATATTAGTTCAAGTCTTTTGGGAATTTGATTTTAAAAATCAAATAATCATTCGAATATATGCAATGGGTTTTGTTCATATGGTTTTAACCATTATGTTAAAAATAAGTTTCCGCAAGGAGATGGTTTGTTTTGTAATAACCATAAGACCAAATTTTGATTCTGTGTAAGATTGCTAGATTGTTGGGATTGTTGAGTTTGCAAATTTATAATTATTTGGCAAAAATTTGGAGTGCAGGTTTATATGCATGGAAGATAGTGTGTTTGTGGGGTTGGCAGGGTTAGCCCTGCATCATTATCCTAGAATTGACATTAGGTTTATTCATTAAGTACTTAATGGTTACATGATTAGTGTGAACCAAAGTTTCATAACCAATGATATAATGCCTAAATGTGTTAAAATAATGCACCACATCCAATAGTTTCTTCTCCATGAAGTATAATTCAACTCATCTTTGGAAATATTCTTACTTATGAAATAGATAGCACAAGGAAATTTTTCTTCTACTTGTCCTAAGGTAGACCCTAAAGCTTTATCTGAAGCATATGTGTATATGGAAAGGTGATGCGCAATCGGTACCCCTAAGGATAGGTGTAGTGGTCAGTGTTTCTTTTATAACTTCAAAAGCCTCTTGATAGTTTTTTTTCCAACAAAAATTTGAATCTTTAACCAAGATTATAAACAAGGGTGAAGCCAACTAAAATATTTAATGAACCTTCTATAATATCCAACTAATCCAAGGAAATTCTTCACATCTATTTGTTTTTTAGGCATAGGGGCTCTTTTATGATGGAAATATTGTTTGGGTCAACCTATATCCCTTCCCTGGATATAGAATGGACAAGGTGAATCCATGGATTCATCAAAAACTCACATTTCTTAGGGCTAAGTGAGAGATTCATTTCAATACACTTCTTCAAGAATTTGCAAAATTAGAAAGAGCTTCCTGGAAACCACACCCATAAGGGGTGAAATCATCCATGTATATCTCAACAAAGTCATGAACAAGTTCAGCAAAGATACTTAGAACTGCCCTCTTAAAATTAGCAGGGGCATTGCACAGACCGAATGGAAGAACTCTATAGGAAAAGGTACCTCAAGGACATGTAAATGTGTTCTTGTCTTGGTCTTAAGGGATGATCTCAATCTGGTTGTATCCACTAAATCCATCTAGGAAGGAGAAGAGTTTCTTTCCTACAAGGCTATCTAGGACTTGGTCAATGAAGGCCAAAGGAAAATGGTCCTTCTTTGTATCCTTGTTAAGTTCCTAGTAATCAACACAAATTATCCACTTCTCATTATTCTTGGGAACTAAGACAAGATGTGGCACACACTCACTATTTGAAATGGGGTATATGAACCCTACATCTAGTATATTTTTTAATTATTCTTTCATAATGTCCTGGAGAGATCGGTTCATCCTTCTCTAGGGTTGGTGCAAAGGCTTGCATCCTTATTTGATGTAAATATGATGAGTACAAACTAAGGGATTCACACCCTTCGTTTCCTTATAATCCCAAGAAAAAAGCATCCAGGTGTTGCCTCAATACAATGAACAATTGTTATTCTTGATTGGTCGAGAGAGAGGGGTTGATCTTTAGAGTTATATATGGGCCAAAAACTACCATCTTGGCATGTTCTAGGCTAGAGTCAGCAGAGCAGAAGTCAGTCTAAAGACTACTCTCATATTATTTAAGTAGTTCATCAACTGGTATGGGAGTGGTAGGTTTATTCGATAAGATATGGTCAATAAGGTCATCCTCATCAAGTTCCCCCCTCCTATACTAGTATCTAGAGTACATATTGGGTAGGGAGTTGTATGATACAATTCATCCTCTAACCATATAGGTAAATCATGTTCAATATAAGGTTGATCAGGAGGATACAATACAAGTTATTTTTATAAATTTCCATTCTTGATAGTCATGTTCCCATCCCTACAACTAATGTAGGCATCAGCAGTGGCAAACCAAGGTCTTCCTAAGATGAGAAGATAGCCATGAAACTTGGTTTTGGGCTGGAGTACTAGGAAATCATTAGGGTACTCCCAGGATTCAATGGAGACCATGACATCCTCAATAATTCCCTAAGGAGCTATTGTGGATCTATCTGCAAGTTGCAACACTGTGGTGGTATTTCTCAAAGCCCCTTAGAGATTTAATTTTATCATGGTTTCCCTATTCATCACATTAATTGCAGCCCCAAGATCAATCAGGGTATTAGGGACCACAATTCCATCTATGTGCACATCCACTACTAAACTACCAGGGTCTAAGTACTTTGGGGAGATCACCCTCCCAAGCATTAGATAAGATATTTGGCCAAAAATATTAATGGCAGGGGTATCTCTTATTCTTCTGCCATGCCTTTTGAAACATTTTTCCTTAATAAGCTTGTTGGAGATGGGAACATCTTTAATGGCGTGGAGAAGGGGTATCTTGACACAAATTCTTCAATTCTCCCAGATGTTCAACATCTTCTAGGGTGTGTTGATTAGGGTGGACCAACCTTTCAGGATAAGGGGGCGCATTGAGTTCAGGGGCACTCCATCCCTTCTCATATACAATTTCTTCAAGTGGAGAAGGTAGGTGATTATCTGGGAGCACCCTCCTAGATCTAAGATTGATCTCTTGGATTTCCACAGCATATACAGGATAGGATGTCTCTCTACTGTAGACCTATTATGCATGTTTATTGTTCGGGTTCGGATTTGGTTGATAAGGCATTTGAGGTTTCTTAGGTGGGGTAGGATGAGTTATTTGTGGTTGAAGTTGGGGTGGAGGAATTAAATCAATAGGTTGGTTTGTTTGAGGCCTCCACCCTTTTGAGGGTTTTTTCCATTGGGAAGACTAGGGCGGATATGGCTAAAAAGGATGGTTGACATGATGAGGAGGATATGGAGTAGAATAATGCTAAGGAGGAGGCGTATACCATGATGGATGAGTGGAAGGGTACCAAGGGTGGAAATGTGCATTCTAATTTTTATTGTAGTGAGGATACTTTGCACCTTGCATGGCTTGTTGATATGGCTTAAATCATATGGTCTCTTGTGGTTAATGAAACACAGTTGTTCTGACCCACTCTCTAGTCCTCCTTGGTATACATCTTTTAGGCCTAACAGAGAGGGAAATTTTTCTATTACATGATTCTCTTCACAAAATAGGTAGACTTCTATTACATTCAATGGGAATTCATTCCAAGAATGTCTTTTAGTACATCTAGGGTGCAAAATCGCTAGTTCCCTTTCTTATTCCTCTTGCTTTATTTTGATTTTCATAATATCCATTTCAAGGAAAATGCATGCAGCATTTCACCCTTGAAATCCTCCAACACGTTACTTATCTCATGCTTGATGGATGTTTTGGAGGGAGAGGAACTGACCAAGATTTGGCTAGATCTACCCTTTTTTCTAGCAGCCCTAGAGTGATTCTTGAATACAGTTTTGAAGGGTATAGTTTGTCCTCCTATAATTGAGTTGAAATTTTTGCTCACAGTCTTCTAGGGATTCATCAGGTCTAAGTGTCATCCTAAATATTTCCTCTATTTCTTTGGACCTACAGTAGTCTTTGTACTTTTCATTGAATTCTTGTTGCATTTTGGCCTAGGTAATGATGTTGCCTCCAGGTAAACCCATAAACCAGTGCAAGGTTGAATCTTTAAGGATGGAAGGAAAAAATTCCAGCTTATTCTCATCAAAAGCATAGTCATAGGTCTTACATACAACAAAAAACTCAAACATGAAGGTGTCAAGATCCTCATAGGTTAAGCCATGGAAATATGGAAGGGAAGAAGAGCTTATATTCTTCATTTTAGTCTCTTCATTGGTTTCTCTTACGGGGAAAATATCATTGTTCATAATTTCAACCATGGCTTTGGGTAGGTGAGGTTGGTTCTTCTTGTTCTTTCCCACTAGGTACTTCATAAAGTTAAGTTTTCTCACCTAGAGGATTTTCTTACTACCCTGTAGTCATAAAGGGAATTTCACAGACACTCAAAGAAGAATGAAAGTTTGTTTTTTTAGGTTTTGGGGGTTTTTGGTAAAATTTCCCTTGGTTATCCCTACTCCTACGAGGCATGAAATTTTATTTTCACTTTTTTAAATCAATAAGACTGGTGCAAAAATAATTCTTAAGAAAAAAAAACACTTACTTAGATACCTCCCAAGCACTGGCACCAAAAAGTGGTGAGCCTTGGTATTGCAACAAGAGTGTTGCAACTCCCAAGGGCTCCTCAACTCAAATTATCAACTCATGGTCCATACAAAATTAGAGGTGAAAGTGATATATGCATAGTAGGATAGGTTCTCCCAATGTCACCCTCAGTCATGACATCATATCAGGATGCTCAAATACCATTCCTCCAAGTTAACTATAGTGAAGACTTCTAATGAAATCATAATTGAAACGGATTCTAACTATGAAAGTGAAATTCTCATTCATTCAACTTGTAGATTCTAATTAACATTGATGAAAGAGAAAGGGATAGTATACTTGTAGAATATTTTTCATAATTCATAAAATAAATAACCTACTTTCATGTATCATTGATTTACTTTACATTTTATTGAAAATCAGAAATCTACTTGTAGCATGCTTGTGAGTGAAAACACTAATTCTACTATGTTTTTAAGTCATGAAAAGAGGAGGTTGGAGTGGTCTAGTAGCTTATCTTGATCCTCAAATAACAAGTTGGGGGTCATTATTCATCTTGAATGAGATAAGGTATAAGTCGGGAGAAAAACAAGTGGAGGAAAATGGTGCTACGAGCATGCTACAAGTGCTGCTACAAGAGGTATTGTATTGCTACAGGAGGGGTTCCAAGAGCCTTTTGAGGGTGGAGATAGTGTCTTGATGGTAGGAAAATATGAATCAAGGTAGGAGGAGTGAATGAATATTGGGGTAGCCTCATAGCCAATCCCAGGACCTATCAGAGGTTTGTCTTACACCAAGATGGATGCTACAATGTCCTTAATTTCCTAAACAGTGACTGTGGAAAATGAGTTTTGGGAGCAGTGTGAATGGTAAAGGGAGAATATGGAGAAGTAAAATTGGAGATGTAAATAGGCTCCCACCCCTACAGATTAACACAACCCTGCAACTAGTTGCATGCATGTATCAAATTATCAATAACACAATGAGATAAACTGTCATGGAAAAGATGAGTTGAATTTGACCAACATCTATTCTATTTCACAATACTATGTTGAACACTAAAATAACTCCTAAGTCATAGAAATTAATCATGAAAAGGGATAACTAACATCTATGTATTTCCAAAAAATAATAAACAAATGTTTTGGATTGATATTGTAAATATTTCCAACCATTCTCCCACAAGAGAGGCAATAGGGAAGCCTGCAATCACAATATTTTATATCTTAACATCTGCTGCAATAAATTGAATAAATGAAATTCTTGGAAATGAGAATAAGACAGAAATACAAAATAGGGACTAAAGACTCTGGGTTGGGCCCAAACCCCAATTTTTCAGCCCTCTAAGCTCAGATGAAACTCATTAACAAACTTCTCATTAGCAGAAAATAGTTGTCTCATACATCACACGAAATTTAACAATAACAATGTAAAGCTTTAGTTGAATCAAAAATTCGAATCCTAATGAGCCTTTGAGCTAGTTTATTTATACAAAAATGTTGTTGATAGAAAATCCCTTTAAAATAGGAGTGATTCCCTCCTTGATTTTGAAAATTTTGGATCTGGTCCATCTTGAGCTTCACTTGCACTTGGAGTTGCTCGGATGTTAGTGAATTCAATATTTTGAGTGAGTATTTGGTGATCTCAATCTCAGTTAGAGAGTTAAGGTGATGGACAATCCTCCTAGATTCTCTCATGTTGGTCTCCATCAAGCCCCTACATAGTAAATTCCTAAAAAATGCTTCTTTTTCCCGCAATTTAATCAAATTAGGACACATACTATGACAAAAACCTTTTACTCTTCTTACTAATCACATTATAACAAAAAATGTGAATTAATGTGAGAAAATGGTAGTTTTAAGGCTAGAGGATAGTATAATGAACTTCAAGATATACCTATTGATAGGAATCATCACTTGGAGCCCCAATGCTTGAAATAGATTGTGCCAAACTATATTTCCAACACCCTTGTAGATTATTCAAGGAACCTATTAGGATTCTATAATAATAGGGATCATAATTTTGAATTGACTATGCCAAGTCTTGTAATATTGTTCATACCTTTACTTTCTGCAAATGTTTTCCCATATTAAAAAATCAAAAGAGGGTATGTCCTAAAAGAAAAATAGAAGAACTAAAAGAAAAAGATCAAAAAAGAAGATAAAGTATGAACCCCACAAAAAAGAAACAAAAATAGATCCTGAAAGTGTTGCACATTCAAATGCCACTACTCTTAGTTTACTTTAAGCAAATAAAATTGTGTGCAGCTTGTCCAAAATGCCACAATTCATGATGATCAAACAGTTTAATCTTGATTCATTCATTCTTTTAAATTTCATGTAATGGTAGTTAGTGAATAAGATCTGACCAAACCATTTAATCTTGGCAGATTAGTAGTTAGGTAGAGAATAAAAAATAATCTCATCAGTTTAATCTGAGCCATTGGAATTTATAAGGTTAGAAGTAGGTTAATTTTCTTATCAAAAGAAAATAAAAGGGTCAGCAAGCTCAAATGCACCCAATAAATGAAGTAAAAATGTTAGGGTAAATGAAGGGTAGGTAGATTACTTTCACAAGTAATGAAAAGCATTAATTGGTTCATCTCAGATCACTAATATCCTCCTAAATCCTCTTCCCCTTGCTAAAATTCATATTTCCACTCTTAGAAATCATTTTCCCTTATAAAATATCCCTTTCCCCTTATTCTAACCCTTTCCCCTTATTTTACCCCTTTTCCCTTCCTAAAACCCCTTTCCCTAGTTAAAAAAACACATTTTCCTTTGAAAAGTAACTCCCCCTTTTACTAATTCCCTTTTTTCATTTAAAACCTGAAAAACCCATTATCCAAAGTTTTAAATATTTAAAATGTATCGGGCCCCACTGTAAAACTCCTTCCCCAATATTACTTTAACCCATTCCTAGTGTATTCTTAACATCTCGCATATATAGTTTACAAACCCCTTTAATCATTTTAGCATATATATATATCCCCCGCTTTTTATTACATTAATATATCCCGCATATATGATCCCATGTCCCACTTTTAATTAACCCCATATTATATCTCCTAACCCATCACATATATAAAATCCCCTCCCATTAACATATTAACACCTCCACATTCATAATACCTGACCCCATCTCTCATAAATCCTCAACTAAGCCCACAACACCCGTCAACTGTCTGATTGGTGGCACCCTGATCCAACCATTCCCGAACCCTTTTGTAATTTAAACTGTCCAATGTTTAAAACCAATTGGGGGGTGCAAAATGGGTGGTTTTACACCCCCGCCTATTTGCTATGTGGCACTCCCACGTTTTATCGCATCCCCCATCCTAAACCACTCAACCACTTTTCATTGTGTGATACACTGCCAACCCGTCCTCGCATTTGAAATGAAACAAGTTACTGTTTAAATTCAACCCCGTGCCAATGTGATTAACTACCTCCGGTCCAAAGTAAGAAAACCCACCTGAAACAATTACTCCCTTATTGTTGTGTATTCGCAAAATTTGTTTTAATTGTGAAAAGAGTCCAAGAAAACTTCTTCCGACCTAGTTTGAAACCAGACCAGACCGGAATTCAAGCCTATTGCTACCAAAACCATTGCCAACTGAGAATTTGAAGCTTTATAGACCAAGAAAGCCCCTATTGCAGCTATAACCCCTTCCAAAGACTGAATTAAACCTTTTCCAGGTAATCCTAAAGTGTCAGAAGCCATTAGTTAAGAAAAGAAAGTAATAGGTTGACTAAATTAAACAAAAACAATGGCCTCCCAGAGCACTTTATCAGTAAACCCTCTGTAACCACCTATGGTATATGTTTACCACACACCTTTTATTGATAAAGACTTCAAAATCAGTGATACAGTCATTGATTTTAAATTTCTAGAGCTCCACTGTTGGAGCCATGATAAATTCATAGACCAGGCTGATGATATCCACCTCTGGGACTAAAAGACCCAGGTACATCTTCCCACAGACCTTTTAGTTTCCAAAAATCATCAGACTCTGCCAAACTAATTATTTTCCTAATGAAATAGCTCTAGTAACCCCAAGCCAAGAAATTTTATTCACAATCACTGCAGAATCCATAAATCAGATGTTACAGATCCAACCCAAGCCTGATGAAGCCCCATTATCGATTGAAATCCTCACTGAACTATATCTAAATCTGGAATTTCCCAAGAGGTTCCAAATATTCCAAACCTTCCTTTCTCCATCAGTAGAAACCCCAAATATTAACCCTCCATACTCAACTTCCATTTTTTCAGAGAGAACTAGACAAATTTTCACAATGTTGTCATGCTTTTTAGGGTATTTTACTGATGAATATGTAGATGCCTCTATCATAGGTTTCCTGTCCATATTTTTCCCAGGTCAACATCCATATTCAAAATTCAATTTTTCTCAATATCTATCAGATGCCATCCATGAGCAAATAATCAAATTAACAGAGGAAGGAGTGTTTAAATATTCATCAGTTTTGTTTCATTTGTTCTTGTATTTCCAATCAGAAAAGTTTGCAGTTAGTGTTGGGTGTGGAGCCTGATTATCTTGTTTACTTTGTATCACAGCATTGGACCCCTGTACCTTAAAAGGGGCGGCAACGTTGCCCGTAATTAATCGTTGTCGTGGGGGATCCAAGGGGGGGCGGCAGTGCTTTTTGGAGGCCCCCCCCCTAGCGGGGCATTTTGGGGGCAGCGCCCCCGAAGCTAAAAACAAATGTAAAATTGCCTTGTAAAAGTATAGTAATTTCTAGTCAATCTGGGATGTTCATAGGCGGATGATCTGACGGTAGAAGTTATGTTTAGTTTAGGGTTTTTTTCCCTAGAAGGCAACCCTCTTGTATATATGAGGGTATTGTATTGCGGTTGTGTATTATGCGTGTATTCTCAGAGCGAGAAACAGATAGGGAGACTGTGAGAGAGAACAGAGGATATTACATTGGATCTGCTGTAGGTTTTGTCTCTTCAATTTTTTGCTGGATAATAGAAAGGAAGGACTAGTTGTTCAGGGTGGACATAGCCAAAATTGTGTGAACCACGTATATCTGTGTCTCTCTGGTTTTATGTGTTTTTCGCATATTTTATGTGTTGCATTGCTCCATAATATATAATTTTCTAACAACTGGTATCATAACCAGGTTTATTTGGCTGATAAACTCGCAGGAAAGAAGGCTTCCTGGTTCGAGTGGGAGCAATGGCGGAAGATGGTAAATTTATGGTCGAGAAATTTAACGACCAAAATTTCCCATTGTGGAAGATGCAGATGGAAGATTATCTGTATCAGAAAGATCTGTACCTACCATTGAGCAGAAAAACAAAGAAGCCGGCGGCCATTACAGACACAGAATGGAACATTCTCGATAGAAAGGCACTCGGAACAATACGGTTGTGCCTTGCAGCATCAGTCGCCTTCAATATTTCGAAGGAAACAACAACAGAGGGTTTGATGCAGACATTGACGAAACTATATGAAAAACCCTCAGCCTCAAACAAGGTATTTCTTATGAAACGATTATTTAATATGAAGATGTTGGAAGGTGGATATGTTGCAGACCATTTAAATGATCTTAATACATTTACCAGTCAGTTAAGTTCTGTAGGGGTAAACTTTGATTATGAAGTTGGGGCTCTTTTATTTCTGTGCTCATTTCCAGAATGCTAGAATGGTTTAGTTATGGCCATTATTAACTCTGTCTCTGGATCTAGTACTTTAAATTTTGATGATGTTGTCGGTGCTATCCTTAGCGAGGAAATGTGACGGAAAAGCTCTGGTGAGACATCGAGTAATGCTTTGAGTGCAGAGTCTAGGGGAAGAAGAATGGAAAGAGAAAAGAGCTCGGGTTATCGCAGTAAATCAAGGAAAGGCAGATACAAGTCCAGATCGGGGATAGTGTGCTAGAAATGTGGAAAGAGAGGACACCTAAAGAAAGATTGTAGATCTTGGAAGGGAAAAGAAGGAGATGCACAGCAAGAAAACAATCATGAAGCAAATGTGACAGGTGATGTGTTACAATATGCTTTGATTCTTTCTTTTGAAAATGTTACTGATTCTTGGGTTGTAGATTCAGGGGCTTCATTCCATGCCACACCTGATAAGAAATATTTTCATGACTATGTTCAAGGAGATTTTGGATAAGTTCGTTTGGGTGATGATAAACCCTGTAAAATCTTTGGAATGGGTAAAGTTATTGTAAAACAACAGAATTGAAACTAATGGCTACTAAAGGAAGTAAGGCATGTTCCAGATCTGAAGAAAAATCTGATTTCAATAGGGCAGTTAGGCAGTGAAGGTTGTGTGACAACTTTCACAGATAAAACTTGGAAGGTCACCAAAGGAGCGCTGGTAATAGCAAAAGGTGAAAAGGTTGGTACATTGTATTTATGCAATGGTATTTCTAACTCTGTTAATGCTTTAACTTCCAAAGGAGCAGATGCAGGATTATAGCATCATAGGCTCGGACACATGAGTGAGAAGGGGATGAAGATTCTTCACTCAAGAAATTTGTTGCCAGGTTTGAAGAATGTTGATTTGGATTTCTGTGAAAATTGCATTTATGGAAAACAAAAGAGAGTCAAATTTCTCAGAGTTGGGAAAGAAAAGAAGAGCGAAAAATTGGAGCTTATGAATACAGATGTATGGGGACCTGCTCAGGTATCATCTCTCTATGGCTCTCGCTATTATGTTACGTTTATTGATGATGCAACTAGAAAAACTTGGATTTATTGTATTCAAAATAAATCTAATGTATTTGATACTTTCAAGAAATGGAAAGCTTTGGTTGAGATTGAGACAGGAAAGAAGTTGAAGTGTCTCAGATCAAACAATGGAGGTGAATATTGCAGCAAAGAGTTTGATAGGTACTGTTCAGAGCATGGAATTCGTAGAGAGAAGACAGTTCCGAGAACACCACAAGAAAATGGTGTGTCAGAAAGGATGAACAGAACAATCATGGAGCGTGCAAGGTGCATGAGATTGCATGCAGGATTGCCTTTACAATTTTGGGCAGATGTTGTAGATACTGATGTTTATCTAATAAACAGAGCGCCTTCAAGTTCCTTGGATGGTGGTATTCCAGAGGAATCATGGAAAGGTAAAAAGGTAAACTACTATTTTTTAAAGCCTTTTGGCTATGAGGCCTTTGTCCATATTAATAAAGAAAATATAACAAAGCTTGAGGCAAAATCAAATAAATGTACCTTTATTGGATATGGTGTTAATTATTTTGGTTATTGCTTATATGGTTATAAAAATCACAAAATCATTAGGAGCAGAGATGTAATATTCAATGAAAAGGTCTTGTATAAGAATCAGTTGCAGGAAAAGAAACAGGAAAAAGAAAGAAAGGAATACACAGTTCTTGATGAGATAACTGAAAAATTAAAGGTGCCTGAAAATAATAATAATCAACAACCACAGCAGCAGCAACCACCACAACAGCAACAGGCACCTCAAACACCTGAAATTCGTGTTAGAAGATCTACCAGGATAAGTAGACCCCCTGAACGATACTCTCATTCATTATATTATTTATTGTTGACTGATTCTAGTGAACCCGAATGTTATGAAGAAGAAATGCAGGTTGAAAGCAGGAAGAAGTGTGAGCTAGCCATGGATGAAGAGATGGACTCCTTAATGCATAACCAAACTTGGGACTTAGTCAGGTTGCCTGCAAGTAAAACTGCATTGCAGAATAAATGGGTTTACAGGCTGAAGGAAGAAGATGGAGGAAAACAGAGGCACAAAGCTAGACTTGTGGTGAAGGGGTTTGCACAGAAGAAAGGTATTGATTTTGATGAAATATTTTCTCCTGTTGTTAAAATGAATTCAATCAGAACTATTTTAAGTCTTGTAGCAATGGAAGATTTACATCTTGAACAGTTAGATGTAAAGACAACATTTCTCCATGGAGATTTGGAGGAAGAGATATACATGCAACAACCAGAAGGATATGAGGTAAAAGGGAAAGAAAAATTGGTGTGCAGGTTAAAGAAGAGCTTGTATGGCTTAAAACAGGCTCCAAGGCAGTGGTATTTAAAATTTGACAAGTTTATGTCTGAACAAGGTTATACTAGATGTCACTCTGATCATTGTGTTTATCTAAAAAGGCAAAATGATGGCAGCTATATTATATTGTTATTGTATGTAGATGACATGCTTGTTGCGGGATCTAACATGCAGGAAATAAATGTGCTCAAAAGAAAATTGGCAAATTCATTTGCAATGAAGGATTTGGGAGCTGCAAAACAAATCCTTGGTATAAGGATAACTAGAGACAGGAAAAATCGTAAATTAACACTGTCTCAGAATGAGTACATAGAAAAGGTGTTGAAAATATTTAATATGCACAATGCAAAACCAGTTAGTACACCTTTTGCTAGCCATTTCAAACTTAGTAAGGAGATGTGCCCAAAGACCCAAGAAGACATGGATTATATGTCTAAAGTTCCATATGCATTAGCAGTTGGAAGCTTAATGTATGCAATGGTCTGCACAAGGCCTGATATTGCACATGCAGTGGGAGTTGTAAGCAGGTACATGAATAATCCAGGAAAAGAACATTGGATGGTAGTAAAATGGATTCTCATATATTTGAGAGGTACCACAAATCAAGCATTATGCTTTGGTGGTTCAAACATTGCTCTACAGGGATATGTTGATGCAGATATGGCAAGTGACAGAGATAACAGGAGGAGCACTACAGGATATGTATTTACTATAGGTGGAACAACTGTCAGTTGGGTTTCAAAAATCCAAAGTGTTGTTGCACTTTCAACAACAGAAGCAGAGTATGTTGCTGCTACAGAGGCTAGTAAAGAAATGATTTGGTTACAAAGGTTTATGGATGAATTGGGTAAGAAACATGATATGGGCACACTATACAGTGATAGCCAAAGTGCTATTCATCTTTAAAAGAACTCAACATTTCATTCCAGGACTAAACACATACATCTCAAGTACCATTTCATACGGTCAGTATTGGAAGATGGAGAGTTGAAGCTGGAAAAGATACACACTAGCCGGAATCCTGCAGATATGCTAACAAAAGTTGTAACCAGGGAGAAACTGAGAATGTGCTCAGTTTCAATTGGTCTTCAAGGATGACGATGAAGATGAGGAATAGCCAGGTCCAAAGAGGAGTCGTTGTCCAGCAAATGAAGCAGCGGTCGAGTTGCTACAATCAGTCTCCAAGTGGGAGATTGTTGGGTGTGGAGCCTGATTATCTTGTTTACTTTGCATCACAACATTGGACCCCTGTACCTTAAAAGGGGCAGCAATGCCGCCCGTAATTAATCGCTGTTGTGGGGGGTCCAGGGGGGGCAGCAGTGCTTTTCAGAGCCCCCCCTTGGCGGGGGGTTTCGAGGGCAGCGCCCCCGAAGCTAAAAACAAATGTAAAATTGCCTTGTAAAAGTATAGTAATTTCTAGTCAATTTGGGTTGTTCATAGGTGGATGATCTGACGGTAGAAGTTATGTTTAGTTTAGGGTTTTTTTCCCTAGAAGGCAACCCCCTTGTATATATGAAGGTATTGTATTGCAGCTGTGTATTATGCGTATATTCTCAGAGAGAGAAACAGATAGGGAGACTGTGATAGAGAACAGAGGATATTACAGCGGATCTGCTGTAGGTTTTGTCTCTTCAATTTTTTGCTGGATAATAGAAAGGAAGGACTGGCTGTTCGGAGTGGACATAGCCCGAACTGGGTGAACCACGTATATCTGTGTCTCTCTGGTTTTATGTGTTTTGTGTGCTTGTATTTTTCGCATATTTTATGTGTTGCATTGCTCCATAATATATAATTTTCTAACAACTGGTATCAGAACCAGGTTTATTTGGCTGATAAACTCGTAGGAAAGAAGGCTTCCTGGTTCGAGTGGGAGCAATGGTGGAAGATGGTAAATTTATGGTCGAGAAATTTAACGGCCAAAACTTCCCATTGTGGAAGATGCAGATGGAAGATTATCTATATCAGAAAGATCTGTACCTACCATTGAGCAGAAAAACAAAGAAGCCGGCGGCCATGACAGACGCGGAATGGAACATTCTCGATAGAAAGGCACTCGAAAAAGTACGGTTGTGCCTTGCAGCATCAGTCGCCTTCAATATTTCGAAGGAAACAACAACAGAGGGTTTGATGCAGACATTGGCAAAACTATATGAAAAACCCTTAGCCTAAAACAAGGTATTTCTTATGAAACGATTGTTTAATATTAAGATGTCGGAAGGTGGATATGTTTCAGACCATTTAAATGATTTTAATACAGTTACCAGTCAGTTAAGTTCTATAGGGGTAAACTTTGATGATGAAGTTAGGGCTCTTTTATTTCTGTGCGCATTGCCAGAAAGCTGGAATGGTTTAGTTATGGCCATTAGTAACTCTGTCTCTGGATCTAGTACTTTAAAGTTTGATGATGTTGTCGGTGCTATCCTTAGCGAGGAAATGCGACGAAAAAGCTCTGGTGAGACATCGGGTAATGCTTTGAGTGCAGAGTCTAAGGGAAGAAGAATGGAAAGAGGAAAGAGCTCGGGTTATCGCAGTAAATCAAGGAAAGGCAGATCCAAGTCCAGATCGGGGATAGTGTGCTGGAAATGTGGAAAGAGAGGACACCTAAAGAAAGATTGTAGATCTTGGAAGGGAAAAGAAGGAGATGCACAGCAAGAAAACAATCATGAAGCAAATGTGACAGGTGATGTGTTACAAGATGCTCTGATTCTTTCTTTTGAAAATGTTACTGATTCTTCGGTTGTAGATTTAGGGGCTTCATTCCATGCCACACCTGATAAGAAATATTTTCATGACTATGTTCAAGGAGATTTTGGACAAGTTCGTTTGGGTGATGATAAACCCTGTAAAATCGTTGGAATGGGTAAAGTTCTTGTAAAACAACAGAATGGAAACCAATGGCTACTAAAGGAAGTAAGGCATGTTCCAGATCTGAAGAAAAATATGATTTCAACAGGGCAGTTAAGCAGTGAAGGTTGTGTGACAACTTTCACAAATAAAACTTGGAAGGTCACCAAAGGAGCGCTGGTAATAGAAAAAGGTGAAAAGGTTGGTACATTGTATTTATGCAATGGTATTTCTAACTTTGTTAATTCTTTAACTTCCAAAGGAGAAGATGCAGGATTATAGCATCATAGGCTCGGCCACATGAGTGAGAAGGGGATGAATATTCTTCACTCAAGAAATTTGTTGCCAGGTTTGACGAACGTTGATTTGGATTTCTGTGAAAATTGCATTTATGGAAAACAAAAGAGAGTCAAATTTCTCAGAGTTGGGAAAGAAAAGAAGAGAAAAAAATTGGAGCTTGTGCATACAGATGTATGGGGACCTGCTTAGGTATCATCTCTCGGTGGCTCTCGCTATTATGTTACGTTTATTGATGATGCAACTAGAAAAACTTGGATTTATTGTATTCAAAATAAATCTTATGTATTTGATACTTTCAAGAAATGGAAAGCTTTGGTTGAGATTGAGACAGGAAAGAAGTTGAAGTGTCTCAGATCATACAATGGAGGTGAATATTGTAGCAAAGATTTTGATAGGTACTGTTCAGAGCATGGAATTCTTAGAGAGAAGACAGTTCCAAGAACACCACAAGAAAATGGTGTGTCAGAAAGGATGAACAGAGCAATCATGGAGCGTGCAAGGTGCATGAGATTGCATGCAGGATTGCCTTTACAATTTTGGGCAGATGCTGTAGATACTGTTGTTTATCTAATAAACAGAGGGCCTTCAAGTTCCTTGGATGGTGGTATTCCAGAGGAAGCATGGACAGGTAAAAAGGTAAACTACTCTTTTTTAAAGCCTTTTGGTTGTGAGACCTTTGTCCATATTAATAAAGAAAACAGAACAAAGCTTGAGGAAAAATCAAAGAAATGTACCTTTATTGGATATGGTGCTAATGATTTTGGTTATCGCTTATATGATTATGAAAATCAAAAAATCATTAGGAGCAGAGATGTAATATTCAATGAAAAGGTCTTGTATAAGAATCAGTTGCAGGAAAAGAAACGGGAAAAAGAAAGCAAGGAATGCGTGGTTCTTGATTAGATAACTGAAAAAGTAAACGTGCCTGAAAATAATAATAATCAACAACCACAGCAGCAACAACCACCAAAACAGCAACAGACACCTCAAACACTTGAAAGTGGTGTTAAAAGATCTACCGGGATAAGTAGACCCCCTGAACGATACTCTCCTTCATTATATTATTTATTGTTAACTGATTCTGGTGAAATCGAATGTTATGAAGAAGCAATGCAGGTTGAAAGCAAGAAGAAGTGGGAGCTAGCCATGGATGAAGAGATGGACTCCTTAATGCATAACCAGACTTGGGACTTAGTTAGGTTGCCTGCAAGTAAAACGACATTGTAGAATAAATGGGTTTACAGGCTGAAGAAAGAAGATGGAGGAAAACAGAGGTACAAAGCTAGACTTGTGGTGAAGGGGTTTGCACAGAAGAAAGGTATTGATTTTGATGAAATATTTTCTCCTGTTGTTAAGATGACTTCAATCAGAACTATCTTAAGTCTTGTAGCATCGGAAGATTTACATCTTGAACAGTTAGATGTAAAGACAACATTTCTCCATGGAGATTTGGAGGAAGAGATATACATGCAGCAACCAGAAGGATATGAGGTAAAAGGGAAATAAAAATTGGTGTGCAGGTTAAAGAAGAGCTTGTATGGCTTAAAACAGGCTCCAAGGCAGTGGTATCTAAAATTTGACAAGTTTATGTCTGAAAAAAGTTATACTAGATGTCACTCTGATCATTGTGTTTATCTAAAAATGAAAAAAGATGGCAGCTATATTTTATTGTTATTGTATGTAGTTGACATGCTTGTTGCAGGGTCTAACATGCAGGAAATAAATGTGCTCAAAATAAAATTGGCAAATTCATTTGCAATGAAGGATTTGGGAGCTGCAAAACAAATCCTTGGTATGAGGATAACTAGAGACAGGAAAAATCGCAAATTAACACTGTCTCAGAATGAGTACATAAAAAAGGTGTTGAAAAGATTTAATATGCAGAATGCAAAACCAGTTAGTACACCTTTTGCTAGCCATTTCAAACTTAGTAAGGAGATGTGCCCAAAGACCCAAGAAGACATGGATTATATGTCTAAAGTTCCATATGCATCAGTAGTTGGAAGCTTAAGGTATGCAATGGTCTGCACAAGGCCTGATATTGCACATGCAGTGGGAGTTGTAAGCAGGTACATGAATAATCCAGGAAAAGAACATTGGATGGCAGTAAAATGGATTCTCAAATATTTGAGAGGTACCACAAATCAAGCATTATGCTTTGGTGGTTCAAACATTGCTCTACAGGGATATGTTGATGCAGATATGGCAGGTGATAGAGATAACGGGAGGAGCACTACAGGATATGTATTTACTGTAGGTGGAACAGCTGTCAGTTGGGTTTCAAAAATCCAAAGTGTTGTTGCACTTTCAACAACAGAAGCAGAGTATGTTGCTACTACAGAGGCTAGTAAAGAAATGATTTGGTTACAAAGGCTTATGGGTGAATTGGGTAAGAAGCATGATATGGGCACGTTATACAGTGATATCCAAAGTGCCATTCATCTTGCAAAGAACTCAGCATTTCATTCCAGGACTAAACACATACATCTCAAGTATCATTTCATACGGTCAGTATTGGAAGATGGAGAGTTGAAGCTGGAAAAGATACACACTAGCCAGAATCCTACAGATATGCTAACAAAATTTGTAACCAGGGAGAAACTTAGAACATGCTCAGTTTCAATTGGTCTTCAAGGATGACGATGAAGATGAGAAACAACCAGGTCTAAAGAGGAGTCATTGTCCAGCAAATGAAGCAGCGGTGGAGTTGCTACAATCAGTCTCCAAGTGGGAGATTGTTGGGTGTGGAGCCTGATTATCTTGTTTACTTTGTATCACAGCATTGGACCCCTGTACCTTAAAAGGGGTGGCAACGCCACCCGTAATTAATCGTTGCCGTGGGGGGTCCAGGGGGGGGCGGCAGTGCTTTTCGGAGCGCCCCACTGGCAGGGAATTTCGGGGGCAGCGCCCCCGAAGCTAAAAACAGATGTAAAATTTCCTTGTAAAAGTATAGTAATTTATAGTCAATCTAGGCCGTTCATAGGCAGATGATCTGACGGTAGAAGTTATGTTTAGTTTAGGGTTTTTTGCCCTAGAAGGCAACCCCCTTGTATATATGAGGGTATTTTATTGCGGCTATGTATTATGCATGTATTATTAGAGCGAGAAACAGATAGGGAGACTATGAGAGAGAACAGAGGATATTACAGCGGATCTGTTGTAGGTTTTGTCTCTTCAATTTTTTGCTGGATAATAGAAAGGAAGGATTGGCTGTTCGGGGTGGACGTAGCCCAAACTAGGTGAACCACGTATATCTGTGTCTCTCTGGTTTTATGTGTTTTGTGTGCTTGTATTTTTCGCATATTTTATGTGTTGCATTGCTCCATAATATATAATTTTCTAACAGTTAGCCTCCAAAAATTGGACACAGAGGGTAACCCCCAATCTGTAGTCTTCTGGACATCCTTGATCATAAAGGATTCCACAGAATTCAGTTACAAATATTTCATTGATTCATTTTTTTATCCAGTTGTCAATATGCTAAGAAATAGCATTCAACCTAGAGTCAGTGAAGAGATAAAGAAAGTATTGCAATTGTCATATCAAATTAGAACATGAGACAGCCAGGATGGAATAGCACTAGAGTACGGACGACACTATGACTTGACTATGAACTCTTTATACCTTTGCCCTGCCTTATTATGAATTTGGGTACCGCTGATAAAGAAACTTACGGGTACTATGGAGGGAGCCTTATCAGACTGGTATTTATACCAGAATCATACTGAAATTAGGGTGTATGGATGCTAGCTTATTCCATAAAAACTCCCCAAATACCTCCCAATGAGGTTATTTGCATTAGAATACATCATATAGATCCTAAATTCAGATGAAATTAACTTCCTGTAAGCAAAGAAGAAAACTTAGTTTAAGATTAAGAACCATCTTGGTCCTTTCATTTTCAATAGTAGGAATGTTGGTCAACAAGTAGATAATTTCTTACAATATTTCAAGTTCAATAATAGTTTCAAATGGAAATATGATCCTTTGGGAGTCATAAGTAAACTAAGATTCAAAATCATATTGACCCCTTTTATTCATGAGACAAAACTAGAGATTGAAAAATATTCCAACCAGTCAGAGTGGTTGGAAAATACTTTGCAAGAGGTGGAGAAGTAGGTTTAGACTAGTTCCATCCTGCATACTCCAGCCCCACAAGATAGGAACTCAAAGAGAGCAAAGAGAGGAAGGCTCTTATTCTACAGAGACTACTTCTGATACAAAATTTAAGCTAATGTACAGGAAAAAGGCCAAACTAAATCCAGTAATAGAACAAGAAGAGATAGTTGACACAATTGAAATAATTGATACAGATAGAGTTGTCAGAGATGATGCACCTCCCATAGTTTCAGAAGAAACACATCAGCCATCAACCTCCAGTGCTCAGATTATTCAGAAACAACATAGTGCAGAGGTTTCTTCATCAAGTAAACCAGTGGATATAGAAAAATATATAATGGAGAAGTACAAAGAAATCAAATTGAAGAATGAGGCATTGAAAGATGTGACTTATGCCTAGTATTGGAAAAAAAACTCCAAGTGACCAGAACAGGTTACTTTCATCCTTTGATTACAAAACTAGAAAGATGAAAATGACCTTTTTACAACCAACAGTGCAGGCTCCAAAATCATCATCAGATTACAAAACAACCTTTTAATTCCTTGCTAAAGATGTACATCCTATATATCATATTGAGTTTCACAAAAAAGCAGGAGAAATGATCTACTCCACTATGACAAACAAGGCTTTAAGTGTCCAAAAGCTACAAAATTATCTAGAAAATATCAAAGCACAATTAAAACTAGAGAAGGCTTCTTCATAAGCAAAGGATAATAGAATAAAATCACTTGAAGAATTGGTAATGGAGGTTGGATATGATCTAAAGTATATCAAAGCAGCTGAAGAGCTTATCAAGAAGAAGAATGCAGATATAGTTGCATTGAAGAAACAACTTAAATTGTCCACAACAGAACATCCAAAAACTAAAGAACTTTTGGAGAATGAAAATCAGAAGGATGAAATGATGAATCTCATTATTCATTTGAGAGCTCAACTGAAAGAGATGGAGAATGAAATGGAAAAAATAGTGAAGGAAAATAAGGCAAGCATGGAAGCAATTACTATTACTTCCATTCCCATAGCTTCAACCTCAGCTTTAGTGGCTACAGCAGTCCCAACTACTACAACAGTTCCAGTGACAACGGAAATTTCAGCAACAACATCAGCCCATCCCACTAATGAGGCAAGAAAATTGATTAAGGAAATGTGAGACATGTCAATCCAAAAAACTAAGATTAATAGAGTTAAATAACAAGTAAAAATTCTAGAAGATGAAAAGAAATTGGCTCAGGTAATGCATAAGGCTGAAACACAAAAATCAAACAGATTGACTGAAAAGATTCAGAAACTAGAAAAAGAATTGACATCGGCAGAGCCTTTAGCCCAAGCAAAGAAAAAACTCTGGGCCAATATCATTAACTTTGTAAATGATATTTGGCCTTCTATCCAAGTCATATTTGAGTAGAAAGATTTGATAAATGAAGCTAGTGAAGCTATTCAGAAAGTAAAAAAATAACTTGGAAAGAAACCAAAGGAAACAACTGAGATAATTATGTTTCTGAATTCTAAAACAAGCATGAATTAGAAGAAATTGGGATAAGTGACAGAATAGACACAATCTTAGAAGTGAAAAAGGTGATTTCCAAGAAAAATCTAATGACACATCTTGAGGATAAGTTTCAAACTATGGAGCTAGCAGTAAACAGATTCATGAAAAAAATTGATGTTTTGAGACAAAAAGGCCTACCTAATCCATTAGTGATCAATGATAGACTAGTGAAGCATGAATATTATAAAAAATGCTCAGAGAAGTGGCAAAAGAAAATTCCAGGAATTCCTCATTGAAAGGAATTCTTATAGGCAAAGTACTCTTTTAGATTTTCTAAAATCTCTTTTACCTCAAACATGAGGTAAATCATCTTTTTTTTAAAAAGCCTACATTTACCAAGTGTACTGAAGCAGATGAAATTTACAGAAGGATGGTAAAGATCAAAATTCCAGATGAAGAATCCTGGGAAAAACTGTGTAATTTACTGTGACGGGTAAAAGTAAAAAAGGGTAAATAGAGCAGTCAGGTAAAAGATAGACAGGTTAAAGATACAAGTAGATAAAGATAAAATATAGAGTTTAAATATCAAAACATAGTTAAAAGAAAAATTCATATGTAATATCCCAAAATGAGGACTGCAGCAATATATGAAAGTTATGTAGGAAAAATAATGCAGATCATCTAGATTATAGCAATAGGCCAATATGAAGACCCTTCCCTAACATTTATAACAGCAAAACATATGTACAATGAGGCCCATAAAATATAGAACAGGAAATAGAAGTCTCCAATGGAATAAAATCCTCAAAAGGAGGTGTTGCAACCATGTATTAAAACTGAAAAGAGCTTGACATTGTTATTTTATTTGATGCAACAGCTATAGATTACAATTTAGATCTAGAGCAGATCTATGTAAAAAAATTTAGATCTATATCAGATCCCTACACTAGATAAGCCCTTCTTCAAATTCCCCTTGGAGTTTTCAGCAATACATGAAGTACAAGGAGTATAACTGAGATCTAATGCTGCAGATCTGTAGAAATATTCAGAAATTCATGAACATCCAAATCTGATCTGATATACACAATATGGTGATCCTCTCCGATGGGTCTCAAATGTGAAGGGCAGATCCCCAACTGTTGAGGAGGTAAATCCCCTATGCGGATAGAGGCAATCCCTACTAGCCCAGATCGGGTCTAGCAACAATCAAACACACTACAGTGCAGGTTCCTAATTGTAAATAAACCGACTTGCGAGGAAGGCTTACCTAGAATCCAACGTTGTTGTTTGTAGAAGAGGTGGTGCTCCCGTTCCTTTGCCCTGGAAGATCACAATCCTCATGATCTCCGTGACCGAACACCTGCACATGCAAGAAACAACACAAACGCAAGCATAAAATCCAGTATATACAACTATATGTCAGTCGAAGAGGACATAACTCATGAACATAATCAAGAACAAGAGTGGAACCATAACCAATAGTCGCTTATCATTAATGAGTCAAAAGAAGAATACAACCATAGCTTCGATGCCGAATTCTCCTTTGGTGGGTTGTCAGCAGAACATGTATCGATAAAGCCTGTCAAGGATGGGACAAGCCTTTCTCTCTGGATACTCGGCAATAGTCTCCTTTCTTATATTTGGCCTTAGGGAATCAAGAAGGCTCTTGCAGCATAAGGAAGTGAAAGCTCTTGGGAACTTGGAGATTAGCTTGCCATGGAGATGAGCAAGCTTTTATAGAAGGAGGAAGGGAAGTTGGGATCCCTATAATTATGGGATTGTCCCTATCATCAAGGAAGCTTCCATGAGAGGTGGCAAACCACTTCCTCTCTATGGAAATCTGTAGCCAAACCTCCCAACTCAAGATAGATATCAGTCCAGGAATTTGTTAGGACGAAACTTCCACCTTTTATTTTTTAAAAACACCTCTTAATATGGTTGGCGTGGGTGCGGCTCTATGATAGAGCGCCAATTGGCGCGCCCTCTTTGGAGGATTTTCCCCCTTGGCGCGAGGGCTAAACTATGGAACCGCGCCAATGGAAAAAGAGCTATTTTTAGGGTTTTTTGCAGGGAGATGTCTTCAGGGAAATTAAAGCTCATCTTCAGAGGGATGCAATGAAAGTATTTTCAAGTCTTAACTCTGCCCACAGGTCACGGAATGAGCCCTCCAATGTGCGGGATGGGGATTGTAGGGACGGTGAAAAATTGCTGTGTAACAGATGCCCCCTAAAGCATGAGGCCCGAAAGAGAGAGAGAGGGGTGAAATGCTTTACGAGAACATGCCGACTGAAAACACTGCCATCGAAAAACCTGCGGAGCGAAGTACAACTAATGTCTCAGATACATGATATATATAGGTGGTATGGGCGCAGCCATCCATAATAGAGTATACAATAATCTAGATCCAAGGCATGGACGCAGCCATCCAGTGAGGATCGATAAATAGACTCAGGTATGGTCGTAGCCATCCAATCAGTGAGTCATGTAAATAATAATCCACAATATCGCAGCCTGGATTACAACAGACACAATCCAGGGTCTTGCGCTCCATCTCGACCCGAACAAAGTACAATTTCAAGCATGCGAATATGTGAGCTGAAGTCGAACATGCAAGAACATCGTCTGATTACCAGCCAATGATGAAAGCTGTTAACAGACGCGAGAGAAACCACCAATAATGACAATGGTCCTCAAGGTACTACAGGTACAATCTACGGCGTGTGAATAAATGAGCTGACGTCGAACACCCGCAGAATCATCTGATCGGAGGCCAATGATGAAAACCTCACGTCGAATGCGACGAACCTGCCATTAAGGCATGCAGGCTCCAAGGTACCATCAGGAGTCTCTAGACCAACTTCCTGGATAATGAGTTGAAGTCGACAGGAAGTGACCTTAATCGAAGGTGGGCCATAATGATTCCCACATCATCGACACGAGACAGAGGAACATAATGTTTTGTTGTGAATCAGGATCATACGAGAAACAGAGGAAGGTTGATATTTGCAGAGGCCAACTTCTCTTGAACACATAAACGGCACGACAGTGGACTTGGCAGTATTTGACATCAACGGATCAGAGGTCATGGTGACGAGGCAATGAGCAGATGAGAGGTCAAAAGGGATTATCCAAACCCACGGAGGCAAGTGAAGAACGAGATGAGATGTCCCCAACCCGACACGAATGCAGACAAGTGCCATGTTCAAGAGCGACATACTGCCGACACGACAATGATGTTGGTTCCATTTTCCCCCCACCATTTCTGGCGAGTACCCCAATTATTTTTGATAACAAGCTTGAAGGAGATAGCATATGCTTGTAATATAAGTCTGCCCTTCGGGCGAATCCATCCTATTACATTTAACGAGCCCTAGGAAGGAGAAACTTGGAGAACGTCATTTCGACTGAATCCAATGTCATCAGGGTTTAACGAGTCTGACAAAGGAAGAACTCGGCGTCTTTTCATATTTAGAGAGTTTGAAAAGATAGCAGAAAAGTAAACTCCAGCGGTCCCTTTTCGTAGATAGTTCCTCGGACCCGAAAAGGTAGAAAACAATATCCAAGAAAACCTCCTAGTCGCGATAGGCTAGGGTATTCCTTTTTCGTAAATAATCCATCCCAGCCCGAAAAAGGGGTAAACGTATACTGGGTAGATGTCGATTCGTGTCCACTTTAACGAGATCGAAACGACAAGGGCCTCGGAAATCTTTTCATGTTTAGAGAGTCAGAAAAGAGCTGAAAGATGACTCCATAGTGACTTTTTCGTGTATTTACCGAGTCCGAAAAAGTATAAAATACAACTCGTTTCACCGTCTAAGTTGCGTGAAAGACCTGTTGCTGCACAAAAAGGCAAGTGTAAAACCCATTTTCGACAAAATATATTAAAATATTCAGAAAAATAACTTTCAAGACCTATTTTGAATTCAAAAAGTTATAAATATGTCGAATGGTAAAAATAAAATTACTTTTTACTTTTTACCTCACCGAAGAGCAGCAGTGGTCCATTTTGTGTGCAAACTTCTGATAGTGATTGCAACCGATTCGGGCTACCATTCAGATTCCCGTCAGTTCCAGGTAAGAGGCGCTTCTTTGTACTCCATTTCAATCCGTTTTTTAATAGTTTTCCATCATGCATTAGATTTCTGTGGCAACTTTTTAAATTTCTAGGGCTCCGCTCATTGGCGCGAGGTATCGGGCACGGACCCGCGCCAATGGGCTTTTATATGCAAAGGGCTCATGCCGACTGGCACGACTGTTCAGGAAATAGCCGCGCCAGCGGCGGAACCCAAATTTTCGCCTAAAAAATCGAGATTTTAATCAATTTGGATGAATTTTGAAGCTCAACAGAGATCTAATTAAGGGTTTGTGACCATGTTGATGCAGGAAACCGAGAAAAATGGTGATTGAGTGGAAAGAGAGAGAGCACGGTGAAGAGGATGAACAAGCCATGGAGAATGAAACTTGCATGAATGCCCTCAAGAACTGTGGGCTAAAAAATTTCTTCCTGACACCTTGTTTACTAGCTCAGCTTGAGCTTCTACAGTACTTGATCAATATGTGGGACGCAGATGAACAAGTATTCAAGTTGCGGGATCAAGTGTTAGAACTGGAGGTTGCTGACGTGTACTTCATAACCAGACTATCGCGCAGAGGTCCGGTGCCCATATTGCCAGGGAGCAGACCGTCTGGTGAGAAGATGGAGCAAGTGATGGCACGAGTGTGCCGAGGGGCACAACTGGGATCAGGAAGTGGAAAGGTGGACATCCACACTATTCCTAATCTAGCACTCAGGGTAGTGCTTCATACCATCACGGGGGCTGCAGGGTCGCAGGCACCGCACGAGGCCACAAAGGCCCAACTTTTGCTAGCCTCAGAGTGTATGACTCCCCTATTATTTGACTGGGCCACAGCAGTGACGATAAACATGAAGAGACAGCTCATGAAGTGCAAGCAGGCAAAACTGAAACAGTTTGGCTACAGTTCCATCCTGGTATCGTTCATTCTGGAACGATTACCAATCTTCCAGGGCCAAGGGGCCATAGTAGCTGATCCGATTCCACGAGATCCAAGAATGGCTCGCTGGGCAACACTGATGCCCAGAGCTGGAGGAGGCCAACAGATGTCCTGGAGGCCAAAGTTTTTTGGGTGGTTGCGGCGTCAGTTGATTGTAGTGGAAGACTGGCCATATGCAGGAACCGATTTCACTGGAGACCCAGATCTCCCACTGCCGGAAGGAGATGATTGGGACGAGGAGTTGGGTATGACCTCTTCTCTTTTTGATTTTTATGTTTTATGATTTTTTTTTGTTAATACATATCCATCCTGACACATTTTATATGTATGCAGATGTGGGCCCAAAGAGACCAGCCGGTATGGCTCCTATCGCGCGAAGGACTCTTCCCACACCTGATCCTCAAGCAGAGGGTGCAGAGGGGGGGGAGTTAATCCAGAATCTCGAGGGCATTGCCTGAGGGATCCCAAACTATGCCCAGCTGGCGGATGTACCGATGGCGTACCAGAGACATACGGTGGGAGTGCCTAGTCGCCTCCACCGACTTCTGAGACGCTTAGTGCGTGCAGTCACTTGCTATCATGAGCACCATGCAGATTAGACTCCTAGGGTCTTTTATCATGAATATTTTTTGAGAGACATGTCGTCTCCGGATGTATTAAGACGAACATATATATTTTTTGATTCTATGCGATGCACACTATGTAAAAATTTCGATATCTATATATATACATATCTATTTCTGGATGGATCTTTCTTTTCATGTGATGTTGTTTTACAGATTGCACAAATGTCTATCTAACACCAAATTAGCTACTGCATCTGTTAATGTATTCATATGCCTGGGTATATGTTGATATGTAATATAGTCAAAATTTCTTTCCAGTAAACGAATACATAGATACAGACGTAAAATGGATGGGTTTCTGACCGAATAATGACCGTTCAGTTGTAATACTACAAGTTGTGAGTCTAGATACACAAGCAATTCACAGATACCAAGGTTTACAGCCTCAGTTAATAATTCTAATACAGCACTATATTCCGCGATGTTATTTGTAGTACGTCCTAGACACACACTTTGCAGGTTGACCAACTCACCAGCAGGATCATAGATTACCCAGGCCGCCGAAGACAGGTTCCTGGTACTGCGGGAGGCACCATCCGCGAAACCAACAAACGGACGAATGGAGATCTGCACAATCAGGAAGACCCGATCAGCAGAAACATTTTTACATCGCACACCACACCACACATGCACACAAATGAGAAACACACACCTATGTACACACACCACACCAAAAATGACTTTAAGCGTAGTACTTTTTCAGGTACAGCCGATTCCTGGGCTGCACCAGCGGAACTCCTTCATAATCTATAAGCTCATAAGCCCCATTCTTCAAAACGCGTTTTACTATGTAGGGCTCATGCCACATAGGTTGGAACTTGCCAGCCCCAAGCTTGTCATGTGCTTGATCGTACAGGAGGACGAGGTCCCCTTCGACAAAGGAACGAGGAGAAACCGATTGATCGAAGTGAGCTTTGACCCTGCTTCTTTTGTGCTTCAATAACTAAAGCATCCAAGCGGTGGTTTTCATCTAACCGTTCCAGATACAAAAGATGCTCTTCCTCAGCAGAAGTGTCAGGTAGAAGTTCCACAGCTAATTTCAACGAAGGAATCTCGCATTCAACCAGAAGAGTTGCTTCCAGACCATACACCAATTGAAATGGTGTGAATCCAGTTGCACTCTTTGCAGACATTCGGTATGCCCATAGAGCTGAGAACAGTTGGAGGTGCCAATTGGATTTGTGGATACCAACTGTTCGTTGAAGCATAGTGACCAGAACCTTGTTCACTGCTTCAACCTGGCCATTTTCCTGAGGGTAATATGGCGTTGAGATATCGTGGCGTAAGCCCAACTTTGAAGTCAGCTCGGCCATCATATAATCTTGGAAATGAGTACCATGGTCAGTAACGATGGCTTGCGTGACCCTGAAACGTGCAATGATGTGGTTGAATATGAATTGGGCAGCTGTCTTACCGTCGGCAGCTAGTGTAGGCATCGCTTCGGCCCACTTGGTGAAGTAGTCGACAGCGACAATGATATACGCATGCCCCCCGGCCGAGTGAGGGTTATACGTCATAAAATCCATGCCCCATTTCGCAAAAGGGCCGACGGTAATAACAGGATGCAAAGGGAGAGGCGGCGCGCGCATCTTACGCTGAAACACCTGGCACGCGTGTCATTTACGGACTGCAATGATACAGTCTTTGAATATTGACGGCCAGAAATAACCTGCTCGCAGAATTTTCTGGGCAGTAGCATATTCGGACATATGTCCACCACAGGCGCCACTGTGGCAGTCATTTAGGACCCTTTCAGCCTCTTCCAAGGTTAGGCACCGACGGAGCACCGAATCTACTCCAACACAGTATAAGGTATCACCTACGATACGGTAGGGTTGAGACTGATGCTGAATCCAACGTCGTGCATCTTTAGTCAACTCAGACCAAAATGTGGAGGTCTGAAGATAAACAATTATGTCGCCATACCAAGGGTCGCAAGTACTGATGAGGAAAAGAGTTTCATCCGGGATATGATCCTCGGAAAGTGAAGGAGTGGAGTCTGTCGGGAGTGAGCATATAAGATCTGCGAAAACAAGTGATTTGGTTGACTTAGCAGTGGTGAACTCTAAGTCAAAATCCTGCAGGATAATGATCCATTTGGAGTATTTTCCCCCCAATAACTATCGAGACAGAATATATGTCATGGGGTTGCAATATGAAACCACTGTTATCGTACGCAACAGGATGTAGTGGCGAAAACGTTGCACAGCGTGTACTGCGGCTAACGCCAACTTCTCGACATGAGCATAACGAGTTTCTGTATCGAGAAGGTTTCGTGACAGATAATAAACAACATGTTCATTACCATCATCATCATCCTGCACCAGAACCATAGCTATGGTGCTAAACGCGGCGGCGAGATACAAAGTGAAATCACGACGATAGTCCGGAGGACGAAGCAAAGGAGCATTAACGAGTAACGTCTTCAGCTTCTCAAAGGATTGTTGAGCAATTTCATCCCAATGGAAGGGAACGTTCTGCTTTAATAGGCGCGTGAATCCTTTGGCCACCTCGGCGTAGTTCGGGATAAAGCATCGAAGGAAGTTCGCTTTTCCCTGTAGACTCTGCAACTGATATAACGAGGAGGGTGATGGGAGGTTGATGATAGCCTCGACCTTTAAAGGGTCAAGGTGAATTCCGTCTTTGGAGACTATGAATCCCAAAAAATGGCCAGAATCCATGCAGAAGACGCATTTATGAGGATTAAGCCTAATATTGTAGCGCCTACAGCGAAGGAAAATCTGGCGGAGGTGTTCAGGGTGATCCTCTCACCTAGCTGAGTGAGCTGGCAAGTCGTCCAGATAAGGCTGAACGATATGGCAAATGTCATGAAAAGTGTAAGACATCGCCCGCTGAAAAGTGGCTCCAGCGTTCTTCAAGCCGAACGGGAGCGTTTTATACGCGAAAGTACCCCACGGACAGATGAATGTAGTCTTGTGTTGATCCTCAGGTGCAATATTGATCTAATTATACCCTGAGAAACCGTCCATCAAGGAATAAATCTCTCTTCTGGCACATTCGTCAATAATCTGTTCTATGAACGGAGTGGGATAGTTATCTTTTGGACAGGCGTGATTAATATCGCGGTAATCAACACAGACCCTAATAGTACCCTGCTTTTTATCAACAGGGACAATGTTGGAAACCCATTCTGTGAGGGGGATGGGATAAATAAAGCCCGCGTTCAGAAGTTTTTCAACTTCTGCCTTAATTGCAGCTGCTTTCCGAGGATGCATGGGGCATAAGCGTTGGCGCACGGGCTTCGCACCA
Organism: Pinus albicaulis; assembly: GCA_034641835.2. Taxonomy (NCBI): domain Eukaryota; kingdom Viridiplantae; phylum Streptophyta; class Pinopsida; order Pinales; family Pinaceae; genus Pinus; species Pinus albicaulis. The sequence continues at coordinate 826,967,422 of CM076576.1, read as the reverse complement.
GGATAGGTTGGAATATCATGCACTACGATACTGGGATCAATCCCCGGCATTTCCTCGTAGGACCAAGCGAACACATCTCTGAATTCTTTAAAAAGATCAGTATAGACTTGAATCTCATCAGGAGAACAATTCACTCCCACGTGTATATTCTCAACGATCCCCGGTTTAACGGAGATGTTGATCGGGATGGTTTGAGTGATATTACTCAGGTTTCCCTCCGAAAAAACCTCATGCGTCAAGATGGGCGTTTGGAGAGGAGGAGTAGGAACCTGAGATGCATAACGCTCTAGAAAATCTGACATTGCCCCCAAGCTAGGCATAAAAGAGGAACGATGATGTCCATCGCTCCAAGGCAGCTCCTCAAGAGACATAGTTTCAATCATGGCTTCATTGGAAGGAAAATTCTCTTTGAGAGGATCAGGCGAATCGGCCTGACCAAGCCAGGGGGATTGAGAGTAGACGTCTAGAGCCATGCTCAAAGGAGCATGCTGAGGAGGTGGAGGATTAGATGCAGCAACAATTTCACAGTAGCTAATCTCTACTGGAGTCAAGGGCATTGATTCTCCAAACTCAAACACCTGCTCAGGCGTAGGGATGAGCCAGGGGTCATCAGACCTGGAAATCATGTTAACTTGAGCGGTGTGCAGTGGTGGTGCGGGAAAAATACCCATAAGGACGGGGTCTTTGAAGAGACCGGGTCCTATACTGTCAGGGGGATTCGGAATCTGATCCATGTATGGAACGTTGTTCTTGGAGGTGGAGGTAAAGAAGGACAACTGATCCACCTTAACGATTTTTCCCTCGTGAGGGAACTTAAGAAGTCGAAAGACGGTGGACGACACGCATAGCATGGCATGAGTCCAGCTGCGGCCGAGAAGTATATTGTAGTTGAGCCTGGCGTCGACTACTTCTACTTCTACGTTGATAGTCTTCCCTTGTAAAGTAATCGCTAAACTCTCAAGAACACCCAGGGGTTTGGATTCTCGACCATCAAATGCCTCGAGGGCATTGGGAGAGGACGAAAGGGCCGGAGAGCCAATGGCCTTCCAGCAAGCGGATGACATGACGCAGGTAGAAGCACCTTCATCCACAACGGCCCTATGGATGTTCAGACCGTTGATCCCGACTTGAATAACAAGAGCGATCTGATGTGGAAGTCGGGGGGTGAAATTCTCTAAATCGAAGGTGAGAAGACTCGAATCGGCGGGATCGATGCCACCGATTGCGGACAATAAAGCCTTCCGTTGCGAAGGACAAATTTGAAGAACTTCTAGTGCAGACATAGTAGAAGGCACCTGTGCCAAATCTTCAACAATACTGTAGTGTTGAGCAGCACGAGCATTTGGATTATAAGAAGATCTTCGTAAAACACCTTTAGAAGGTGGCTTCACAACAGGTTCAGGAGTAGGCTTCTCGATTTCCAACGAACCGGAGACAGGTGGGGGAGGTGGTCCATCCACAACTGCCTTTCTGGGTGCCTGCCGTGATTCCTTGTCATCCTTCGAACACATAGCGACAGAGATAGGTGCAACACCATTCATCATAAAAACCTGGGACCCAAATGGTGCAGATGGTGATGGTTGTTCAACCATCTGGGTCTGCTGAGACGGGAATGGCTCTTTAAGAACTGCCGAAGTCCCTTTAGAGCCTTTGAGAAGTTGACTAACTTCGGATCGTCTTGGACAATCCTTAGTATAATGGTCTCCTTCACAAATGAGGCAGGGGTACTTCGGTTTACATTGAGAACCATCCTCAGTATGAGATTTGGATTCTAGCTTTGGGGCATCGGATTTGGATTTACCTTTGCCCTTATTTTTCCCTTTGGAGGCTTTCTCCATAGGATTGGCCTGAACGGCGTTCACCTCCGCTGTTTTTCCAGAATCGGACGGGGTGGGATTAGCAGGAGTATTGTTGGAAGAATTAGACTTCTGCTTCCCATTCGAAGATTTCTTCGAATTCTGAGACACGGAACCAATGACACCATCCACTGCAGGGGTAGGTGGAGCCTTAGAGGTTCCGGAGCGTGGGGCATCAGGCAAGATATCATAAAGCGTGCCGGACTGAGAATATACAAGATCCAGATATTGGGCACGCGCAATGGCTTGTTCCTCCGTCACACACGCTCCCATCGCAATATCTTGGGCAATTTTATTCACGAAGGAGGTGGTGAACCAGTGAGTTAGTATCTGATCAGGTATATGAAACTTGATCAGTCTACGATGGCTTCACCACTCATGGATGTGATCAGAAATGTGAGTGGCTTTATCCTGCTTCAGAGAAGTCAGGAGGTGTGTCCCGGCTTCATAGCGAATCGGTAACTGAAAGTGCGTCAGAAAAGCCATGGCTAAGGAATTGAAATCTTGGAAGATGCCACGGGATAACCCGATGTACCACTTAGCAACAGCTCCATTCAAAGTGCGTTGGAAGAGGCGCAGACGAATTGAATCATCGACCCAAGAGTTAGACGAACACCAAAGATGATACATCATCACATGCGCTTGGGGGTCCTCCCCAACTTTACCCTCAAACTTGGGGCAATCACCTGGTATCTTGGTAGGAACCGGAGGCCAATAAGGATTATGCAAAATCGGATCATTGGTCAATTTTGAAACATCCGGTAACTCCAAGGTGGCCAGGAACGGCAATGGCGGATTGACCGGCATGCCATGCCCGGGATGAGGACCGGTACCTGTACTCCACGCTGGTTGGGAATATCCTTGCCCCCATGGGTTCTATCCCATAGGATTCTGACTGTAGGGGGTGTAGGTCGTATAACCAGACTGATTTGGTTGCTGGTAACCAGCGTGTGGGGCTTGATAACCAAAGTACAGACCCTGATCATATGTCGGCCCAGTGTAAGCAGCATTTGGATTTGGCTGCTAAGTATAGGTAGAACCAGGTGGATGAGGATAATATTGAGAGCCTCGGGGCTGGTTATAATTCGGTTGAGATTGACCATGAGGATAATAACCGCCCTGAGGATGAGTCGGCTGCTGATAGGTGGAACCCTGCGGAGCCTGATAACTAGGGCGCAGTTGTTGATTTGGCTGCGGCATCGAATGAATCGGCTGCTGGGCAGGGTTAATGGAATGAGCGGTCTGCCCTAAATGAACAGGTTGACCCAGCTGAGCGAGCTGACCTGAGTGAACAGGTTGACCCGGATAGACAGGCGGTGCCAGTTGCGCAGGTTGACCTGGCTGTAAAGGAGCCCCAGGTTGTACCGGATGGACCGGTTGGCTTGGAGGCGGAACACCAGGTTGTACCGGATGGGCCGGTTGGCCTGGTGGAGGAATAGGGCCAGGTGGTTGTTGGTAACCGGTTTGACCTGAAGCAGGACCATAGGATGGTCCCGGCTGATATGCAACGTTAGAAACAACAGGATACTGCGGTTGCATAGGTTGAGAAGGCTGGATTTTCCTCCCAGGACCATAGACGGGTCCCGGTTGGTACCCCGGCTGAGGCTGCACAGGTTGACCGGAAGGGCTGTAATACTGTCCTTGCGGACCGTATGATGGCCCTTGCTGGCCCACAGGATAGCCTTGCACGGGCTGCCCCTGTGGGTCATAAGGATAGCCAGGTTGGCCCGAAGGTTGGCCTTGGAAAGGTTTCCCTTGCGGGTTATAAGCCTGGTTATAAGGTAAACCTTGAGCATGGAGGTAAGCCTCAGGAGCGGGTAGACGCAAAATGTCCCCGTGCTCATCATACTGACTTGGAAAATCATACACGAGCGTACCACCCTGTGCATAGTGCGAAAAATAAGAGCGGTTGGGATATTGGGAGGATGGTCCAACCTCGGGGTTCGGCTGTTGTAGGGACAACCGATACTCCTCCGGAGAAATTTTCTCCGGCATAGCAGTCGCTAAATAGACATCTTCAGGAGGCAGCATAGCCCTCGCGGAGGGTGCCGTGATAGTGGGTGCAGATGCAGCCACACAGATAGTGGGTCAGACGGGTACAGAAGTGACGGGTGTCTGAGGAGAGACCTCCGGTGAAGGAGCAGCGGGCCTCGGCGAAGGAGCTGACACTCCCATAGAGGCTGCGGCAGAAATGATCTGACCCAAGGACCTGTACCCTGGTGGTAACGAGGGACTAGATGACATAGCAACTAGTTCAGAGTTGTCTCCCGGAAATAATCTTCGTGGGAAGAGCTGATAGTCTTCACCAAACGTTGGGATTTCCTCACCAGAATCACTCATGTTGGAGCCTGCCGCTAGATCTCGTAATAGACGGCGAGGACTAGGAGGAAAAATAGCAGCTATAAAAGGTGAACCCAATGTAAGAGAAAGGAAATCAGCTCCTAATCTCAATTCAGACACAGGGTCAGAAAAGGGCCAATCGAACTCAACTGGTCCCCCAAAGGCTTGCTCAAAAAGAACCGGTCCCCCGTCAGGAAACTCGGAAACAATGGGCTGCTGTGGTTCAGCAGAGGATTGTGAAACCTCTGATGAATCGTCTGTATAAGGACTACCAGTAGACAAAACCAAGGGTTATGCCACTGTGGCAGAAATGACAAGAGAAAAAGATCAAACACACACACAGGCTGAAAAAGAGTCAAGACACACGGTCAAACGGTCAACAAGAAAAATCTAACAGGGCGTGTAATCGCGGGTGATTAATTTTTACCACATTGAAAAATAAGAAACTTCACCGTTTCATGTTTTAAGAGTCGAGAAACAGTTGAAAAGGTGACTCTATCTCTTTCAGATTTAACACAAGTGTGAAAGGACAAGCGCTTGGTGATCCTTTCAAATTTAGGGAGTCAGATAGGATCAAAATGACTACTCAGGAATACTAGGCAAAAGGGTGTACCAAATAACCGTGAACTGCAATATACACCTTGGTTTCAGTAATGAAAAAGAAATCAACCAAGGAATTTCCATACGTGCAGGCAATCTCCCCAAATGCTGTGTCCGGTGTATCACGGGTATAGGGCAGCAGACTCGGCTTCCTATGGATAAAGGATTGAAACCTAGTGGGGTCTCCCTTTATATATGTGACGGTACGGGGAGCACAAGTCCGTACTAGTGTTGTCTAAAGCCAAGAGGCGAACGACAGCTACTAGGTTTTAAGACGTCGGAACACGACTCTAGCCTAGACCTCTAAATGTGTTTCGTTAGATTTCAATGTTGCCTTAGTGTAAATTGAGTAGATTTTAAAGTTTATCTTCAATTACGTTTCAGTTTTCAGGCCCTAACGAATGTGATGTCTCAAAAATCTTCTAAATGCAAAACTATATGCCACAGTACATCATTTCGTTCGATGAAAGCTAGCTACAAAAGAGTTAAGAGCTTTTTACACAAACAAAATGATCAGAATACAATCAGTGATATCTCTAATGCAACTAATGAAATCAAAAAACTTTTCTTCCAAATTCACTAATTACTAATAACATCGAAAAGATTTCAATTTGCACTAATCAACCAAAAGCAAAAGAGATTTTTTTTATTTTCAATGTTTGATAGTTAGATGCACTAAAAAAACCGAAAAAAAATGAAAAGCAATTCGAGAAATGATATTAAGAGAGCAAAACAAGCAGATTTCACTCAATGGCATGAACAATCAGATCTCAAATCGACCAAAAGTCTCTCAAAACCAAGAAAAGTCCCAAAGACACTAATGAGCCATGTAATCTAGGCCCAAAATGAAGCAAAGCGAAATTCGAATGAAAATGAAATCAATCACTCCAAAAACGCAATAAAATGATAGACAACTGTCAAACGAATGCAAGGAAGCAATCCCAAAGTCAACTGAACGAACGAAAACCAAAAACTCCCAAGGAGGCTCGACTCACAAAGGCACCTAGATGCCCTAGGGCTCGTATGCAAAATCGAAAGAAATAGGCAAACAACCAAAGGATGGGGGTTACAACTAGTCAAACTAGGCTCCAGTGCACTCAAACAGCCAAAAAAACAAGATCAAAATCACAAGTCAGCCTGAGAAAGCATGAAACACAGAAAACCCTAATAGCTCACAGGATTGGCACAACTGTGAGCTTGAAATTAGCGCTAGAAACGCAATGGCGCGGGTGATACACAGGCAACCTGCGCCAATGGGCGCGACTGTCACACTGAAAATCGCGCCAGCCGATTTTACTATGGAAAAATGAAAAACAAGAAATCTTAGACACAGACAAGTGATGACAAGGCTAAAACAAAGCCAAACAAACAGGAAAAACCAGTCCAAAGAGCTGACCAAGCAAGCAAGGCCAAGAAGTTGACCGGAAAGAGAAGACAAAACTCCAAGTTGTTCAGTCCGTAAACCAAACTGGAGATTAACTGAAGCAGCATTGATCTACTCCGCTAATGCAGAGCAAAAGCGTTTCGAAGGCTATCTGGCTGTGCTTCAGGCTCCGTCTATAGTTTACAAATCAAACAACAAGCTGAGTCCCCAGCGGAGTCGCCAAATTGTTGAGGAGGTAAATCCCCTCTGTGGACAGAGGCGATCCCTACTAGCCCAGATTGGGTCTAGCAACAATCAAACATGCTACAGTGCAGGTTCCTAATTGTAAATAAACCGACTTGCGAGGAAGGCTTACCTAGAATCCAACGCTGTTGTTTGTAGATGAGGTGGTGCTCCCGTTCCTTTGCCCTGGCAGATCACAATCCTCACGATCTTCGTGACCGGACACCTGCACATGCAAGAAACAACACAAACGCAAGCATAAAATCCAGTATATACAACTATATGTCAGTCGAAGAGGACATAACTCATGAACATAATCAAGAACAAGAGTGGAACCATAACCAATAGTCGCTTATCATTAATGAGTCAAAAGAAGAATACAACCATAGCTTCGACGCCGAATTCTCTTTTGGCGGGTCGTCAGCAGAACATGTCTCGATAAAGCCTGTCAAGGATGGGACAAGCCTCTCTCTCCGAATACTCGACAATAGTCTCCTTGCTTGGATTTGGCCTTAGGGAATCAAGAAGGCTCTTGCAGCATAAGGATGTGAAAGCTCTTGGGAACTTGGAGATTAGCTTGCCATGGAGATGAGCAAGCTTTTATAGAAGGAGGAAGGGAAGTTAGGATCCCTATAATTATGGGATTGTCACTATCATCAAGGAAGCTTCCATGAGAGGTGGCAAACCACTTCCTCTCTATGGAAATCTGTAGCCAAACCTCCCAACTCAAGATAGATATCAGTCCAGGAATTTGTTAGGACGAAACTTCCGCCTTTTATTTTTTTAAAACACCTCTTAATATGGTTGGCGTAGGTGCGGCTCTATGACAGAGCGCCAATTTGCGCGCCCTCTTTGGAGGATTGCCCCCTTGGCGCGAGGGATGAACTATGGAACCGCGCCAATGGAAAAAGAACTATTTTTAGGGTTTTTTGCAGGGAGATGTCTTCAAGGAAATTAAAGCTCATCTTCAGAGGGATGCAATGAAAGTATTTTCAAGTCTTGTCTCTGCTCACAAGTCACGGAATGAGCCCTCCAATGTGCGGGATGGGGATTGTAGGGACGGTGACAAATTGTTGTGTAACACCAACACATGAAAACCACTCCTCCAAAAATTGTTCCAAAAGACCCTGCAATAGTACCCACACAAATAACACAGTTCTGGAAGCAAGACTACGTTGTAGGATTTAGAAAAATTTTGGCCTCATGCCAAGATCTGAAAATGTAGCTCCAATGATCCAATACTCTCTTACCAGTGGGATAGAAGACTTCCCCACTGAAAAGGAGTGCTAGAATGGTCTAGATCTGAGTAGATCTAGCCTCCACTTGCTATAGCTTTCAAAGACAACCAAACCCTCAACAAGATCTGCATTTTAGTTGGAAGAAGAAGCTTGGCCTTCAGCTAGATAGTGGATAAGAAATGCAATTCTCTTCCAAGAGGCCTCTTAAGGGAAGAGGTGGGATTCCCGATCAGGAACACCCAGTGCTAAACAACACTATTCTCAGCTAAACAGCAAGAGAATGATATATGTCTAAATAGAAAATATATTCAGAAAATATAATACCATCAACAACCTCCTCATGTTGTCATCCTCTTCCTTTAATAAGTTGAGAGCTTGCAAACCCTAAACCACCTTCAATGAAATAGCTCCTTTCACATGAGCCATCTCCATCTAAAATTGTGTTTTGCCTCATTGATGGCCACTCCTCCAAGACAGCATTGTAGATTTGGTCATGGTTGACCCAGTCAAAATTTTCATCCCCCTTTCACACCTAAGGGTGCTTTCTTACATAGCCAAGATAGAGCCTTTTTCACATTTGGCATTGATTTATTTACTGTTTAGGAGTTTTATGATCCTTCTTTACAATTTTATTCATAAAACAAAAAAACAAAACAAAAATGAATATTCCCACTAGCTTAGGACTAATTGGGAATGTTACAGTCCTCCCCTCCTAAATGTTGCTTGTATTCAAGAAACTGATAAGCTGAGTGCTACAACTCTTCTTCTCCTCCATTGGTGACATATTCATATGATAAGATTTCTCCATAAGCTAAGTGTTCACCAATCCAACCCTCCATGAATTGTTCCTCCAAAGTTCTCATGAGATGTAAATAGTGCATCCCATAAGGAGATAGCTCAAATGAAGCAAACATGGCTTGCCCAATGTCCTCCCTGAAACATGTAGCATAAGGTGCATGGAGAACCTCCCTCCCATCGGGCACATACATACCTCCCGTCCTCCCTCCGTACATTCCCATAAAAAGCACAAGTACATCATCATTGTATGGGAGAAAAACAATATACATACAAACTGAAATTTGTGTATATGGAGATGGGTCATAGTCCCACATGTGGAACCAACACAGTGCATCTCCTAATTGCATCATATCTAGATGTGGTAAGTGGTTTATCCACCACTTACTTGTTGCCCATTTTATCTCACTATGGCTGAAAGTGTGAGATAAATTTGGTGCCTTAGGAGTGCACCCATCATGAAATATAATCTCCCTTTGTTCATTAAGGGAGTGGCCAAATTCAGAAATTTTTGTGGCCCAAGGTTGGCCATGAAGTTCATAAGATACAATAATCCTCCTTGTAGTCATGGCCTGCATAAACATGGTGAAAGAATGCATACAATCAGAAAATAAAGAATGTTTTACATGAGCATGTTTTTCACCAATAGTCCTCCTCATACAAATGGAGTGGTGCATAGATCTATCGTCTCCTTCAAAAGGAGAAAGAGAGGGCTGAATTAACTCTTCCATAGAGTTATGTTTCTGCTCCATATCCACATGTTGCATGCATCTTTGACAATGCTGATATAGTTCTCCTTCAAAGCCCTCCCAATAGTAGCTCCTCAAAATGATGTTGTTGAGCTTCATAGAATAGGTGTGGTTGAAACAGAACTCTTTTTAGGCCCTTTGTAGCATCCTCTCCTTGAGCTTGGAGGCTCTAGATAAGAAGACCCTACCATGATGATAGATGACTCCTTCATGGACTAGATATCCCTCTTCATGCAGCTGGTCATCAAGTATCATACAAGTGTGAAGATCCTTGGAATAATCCACCAACAGTTGGGATTTCCAATATGGATCTAAACTACCCAGCAATGACAGCGTTGATGATTTATCAACATAAATGTCTGTCATGTTGATGATCTCCTCCTTTACATCTCTCATTCCAAAGGTGTATGTTGGAAGGACATTCCTCCCATTCTTCTCCTCCCACAACGCAGAATCAGAAATGAGAGTGGGTGACAATGATAAGAGAAGAAAATCTCCCTCCTCCTTGATCTTACCCAAGCCTCCCAGCGTTGTATATTTGTCTTCAAATGCTCCCATCCCTCCTACATCTAAATTTGGAGCATTATGTGGTGAGATATCTACCACAAAAATTGAAACAAGTGGCCTCCCAAGTGGTTTGCCACTAGATAAGAGTGTCCCATGCAGCAACCTCATGAGCATGATAGATGGGACTATAAGGTCCTTGCTTCCACTACACAAATCCATCTCTGTTCTTTGTGTGGAAGTGATATGTGATGGATATGTATGCATGCCTTTGATCATTTGAGTTTCCCCACTCTTCTTGTCCACCCATTCCATTTTCAAAGCCTCCCAATCAGTGGTGTCTTTACCCAATGTAATCAACCATTGAACACCCAAAATCACATTGGTGTCTGGTATGTCAACCACAAAGAAGTAATCAACCAATTTATAAGTTCCCATGGTGACTGAAAGTGATGGGACAATATGCATGCATTGCATTTTTCTATATCCTACGACCAAAATAGAGAATCCCTTAAAAGTATCAATGGGAATTGCCCTCCTTTGCACTAGATGGGCATCAATGAAATTGTGAGTTGCTCCACTGTCAATCAAAAAAAATACCCTCTGATTCAAGATGGAACCTTGAACTCTTAAGGTCAATTACTTAAGTACTCCTCTCAAAGATGCAAGAGCCCCTCCAATAGGAGAAAATTCTCCATCCCCATCTCTTGATGGTGTTGGCTCTCCTCCTGCAATTTCAGCGTTGTGACCTCTTATTGGTTCATCTTCTTCTTCCTCCTCAACATCTGAGAAGACCTCTATGTAATGTGCTTTTCCAGCAGCACATCTATGTCCAGGTGCCCATGATTCTTGGCAAGTGAAGCATAGCTTACTTTTTCTTAGATCTCTCTGTACTTATTCATCAAGAGGCTTCTTGTATGAGCTCTCCTTGCAAGGAGCAGGTTTATCTTCCTTTCCCTTTGAAGGAAAAGAGGTCTTGTGCTGAAATCTTGCCTTGGTTTTTGGAAAGGCATCTTGAAGGTCTCTAGCCCTTTCAATAGCATCATGCAGGGTAGTGGACTTGGTATATTTAACCAACCCATGAAGAGGTTCATCTAAGCCATCAATGAACATGTACACCCTTCTTGCTACAGACAAATCAGGAACCATAACAGATAACCTTAAAAATTCAGAAATGTAAGACTCTATATTACCTTATTGTTTCAACTTTGCAAGGCTCATGAATGGTGCCTTTGGATATCTTCTATCAAATCTTTCCACCAGCCTTCTAGTGAACTCTGAATAAGTAGTCACATTGGCATGACCCAATATATACAAGCCATGGAACCACCAATTTTGTGCTTCACCTTCAAATTGCAGCGCTGCAATCTTGATAGCCTCCATCTCTGGGACCTTGTTCAACTGAAAGTAGATGTCAGGTTTTTCTACCCATGATTTGGCAGAACACTTGGATGACCCATCAAATTTGGGTAAAAATAATTTGCCCATATAGTGATGTCGATCATGATTTTGAATGAAGCCACCACCTCTATGATGATGCCCTGGTCTTCTTTTTTCCTTGAGGTGACAAAACTCCTAAAAACTCAAGTGATATTTGAATCTCTGATTTTGATACTCATATTATTCAAAATAGTCTTCAAGGGATGCTTGCTCTTGAAACCCTTCATTTCCCACATCCAAAAAGGTAGGCATGGTAGAGCGTTGGGAAACTTGTGGCTGATGCACTAGTTGATCATTCCAGTGGTGAGATATGCCAGAGATTTCTCCAAGATGAAATCCTTTAGGGTATTCTTTGATTCTAACCAATCTCATCTCTTTGATCTCTCTAGCAACATCTTGCATGGCTCTCAAAAGGATCTTAGGAAAATCCTTTGGTTCTTCTTCACTTCCAGATTTATGGGCTTTACCCTTGTCTTCATTGTCATTGGTGTAATCAAATTTCTTCTTTTTTATTCTCTTTAAATACCTCTTCTCTCTATCAGTAAGAGGTTCTTCTTCTTCAGAAGACATATTGGCTTCTTAGAATGCATAGTTTGTTCCAAGATGATGCTCTGATACCACTTTAATATCCCAAAATGGGGACTGCAGCAATATATGAAAGCTATGCAATAAAAATAATGTAGATCATCTAGATTATAGAAGGAGACCAATATGGAGACCCTTCCTTCAAATTTATAACAAAAAAAAATATGTACAATGAGGCCCATAAGATGTAGAACAAGAAATAGAATTCTCCAATGGAAGAAAATCCTCAAAAGGAGGTGCTGCAACCATGTATTAAAATTGAAAAGAGCTTGACATCATTATTTTATTGGATGCAACAGCTATAGATTACAATTCAGATCTAGAGAAGATCTATGTATAAAAATTTAGATCTATATCAGATCCCTACACTAGATAGGCCCTTCTTCATATTCCCCTTGGATTTTTCAGCAATACATGAAGTACAAGGAGTAGATCTGAGATCTAATGCTGCAGATCTGTAGAAATATTCAGAAATTCATGAACATTCAGATTTGATCTGATATACACAATATGGTGATCCTCTCCAATGGGTCTCAAATGTGAAGGGAAGATCCCCAACACATGAAAACCACTCCTCCAAAAAGTGTGCCAAAAGACCCTGCAACAGTACCCACACAAATAACACAGTTCTGGAAGCAAGAATACATTGTAGGATTTAGAAAATTTTTGGCCTCATGCCAAGATCTGAAAATGTAGCTCCAATGATCCAATACTCTCTTACCAGTGGGATAGAAGACTTCCCCACTGAAAAGGAGCGCTAGAATGGTCTACATCTAAGTAGATCTAGCCTCCACTTGATGCATCTTTCAAAGACAACCAAACCCTCAACAGGATCTACATTGTCTTTGGAAGAAGAAGCTTGGGCTTCAGATAGATAGTGGAAAAGAAATGAAATGATCTTCTAAGAGGCCTCTCAAGGGAAGAGGTGGGATTCCCGACTAGGAACACCCAGTGCTAAACATCACTATTCTCAGCTAAACAACAAGAGAATAATATGTGTAAATAGACAATATATTCAGAAAATATAATACCATCAACAACCTCCTCATGTTGCCATCCTCTTCCTTTTATAATTTGAGAGCTTGCAAACCCTAAACCACCTTCAATGAAATTGCTCCTTTCACATGAGCCATCTCCATATAAAACTGTGATGTGCCTCATTGATGGCCACTCCTCCAAGACAGCACTGTAGATTTGGTCATGGTTGACCCAGTCAAAATGTTCAGCCCCCTTTCACACCTAAGGGTGCTTTCTTACATAGCCAAGATATAGCCTTTTTCACATTTGGCATTGACTTATTTACTGTTTAGGAGTTTTATGATTCTCCTTTACAATTTTATTCATAAAACAAAAAAATAAAAAATAAAATGAATATTCCCACTAGCTTAGGACTAATTTGGAATATTACATCATATGACAAGCAGCGTAAAATACTATCAACAGGGAAAAGGCAGCCAGCGTGAAAGCAATAGCCAAAGAGATAATACAACAAATATCAAAGAAGCAAACAACAAATCCAATAAATAGGGACAACTTGCATTTAGTTACATAGGTGTCTTTATCTTCTTGCATGAAGATATTTTCTTTCCCTTAAATAAATCCTAAATCAATTGTAGGATATTTTGTATTAAGTTTTGTATAAATACTTCAACAATTCGAAGTATTGGTGTGGATTCCTGAACATTTCTATAGTTGAATTGATCTAAATACCTGAGGGTTTATTGTACCATTTTCAAGTTCACAGATAGGACAAGTAATAAAGGCAATGCATTACAAGATTCATGTGTTGAGCTACTTCAATGAAGTATATTTCAATTGTTCATTGTTATTTTCTTAAGTATTCCATAAACTTGCATTTTTTTCAAAATTTAAATGTTATAACAGGAATATTATTGCAGAAATTATTTAAATACACGTTGTTCTGAACTGTTATTCATCTTAATGTTTCCTCTGATATCTGGATCTGATAATCCTTAATTTATCTCCCATCCTGATTGACCTTTTTCACCTTCCTTCATCATCTGGTTTAAGGAATCCTTAACTGCTCCTTGATCCTGGCTGAAAACCACTTCACCATTCAGCCTTTGAAGATCTGATTTTTCTCAGTTACCCTGCCTTGTAAACACTTCCTTTAGAACTTGATTCTATCTTTTTTTCTTGATACATTGACTCCATAACCCAATGGAAAAGTAGAAAAGACAACTATCCATCTAAATTAGTAATTCCACCAACAAACCAAAATCAAACCAATTCAATCTTACATAACTAGCCTAAAATCAGTTAAAACAACAAAGTTAAATCTTTAATAGAGAGCCCTCTCTGAGCATTAGGAAGGCTAGATCCTAATCTCCAAAAGTGGTTGATAGTTACCTCTAATATTTCTTTAACACACATAACAACCCTGGGAAATTTTGGAGTGATAACAGCACCTAAAACAGGGTTTTGACACATGGAGACATTTTGAGGCATGACTTGAGGGTTTCCCTTCAATAATTGGGTTGATTATGATTATTGGAGCTGCATATTTCCCATTCCATACATTTTAAGAGCTTTTATTTCCCTAAAAGGGCATGACGTCATACTATATATGGGATTCAACTCATAGGAGTAGTATTTTGTGGCTTGTTTTATTACGTTGAGTTACTACGTTGGCTTGTAGCCACGTTATTCATGTACACTCAATATTATACTTTTCATAGGGATTTTAGGATAATTATTGAGAGTGATTGACCTAATATAAATAAAGGATCAATCATTTGTATATTTTCATCATCACTAATGGATTTTTGCCTCCTTTAGAGAGCTTGACTTAACCTTGTGTAAATTCGCTACTTGTTGGAGATGTGATATTTTTGAACATATTGCTATTGGAGATTTTATTTTGTCTTGGAGATGTATTTTTGGGATTGAAAGAAGGATATATCATAGAATAATTGTAATTTTAATGGAAATTTTTAATTTCTACGGTTTTTCTTGTGTTGTGTATAAATGGAGATTATTTTGGGAAAATCTTGGTTGATTGTTGCATGTTAAATTTATCTTCCCTAAAATCCATAGGTGACCTCCTAGAGAGATACCCCTATTTATTTCTCCCCTCACAGATAAGATAGATAGGGTTTGGAAAAGTGGAAATAAGGTTTTTAATTCATTTTCTCTTAAATTTGGCCCTAATGACTCCATAATCCAAGTAGGGATATCCTCGGTATTGATCAAAAACTTCACAAAATATAATATTTTCCTATCATTTTATTTTCTAAGTCATTCAAGGAAAGACACTAGGGATATTTTTTAGGGATGAATTAAATTATATCACCTCTAAGTAAGCATTAGATGTAACTAACCTTTATTTCAACCTAGTTGAACCATTAAACTCAAAATATAGCATCTTACATGGTTTAAATTAACATATAAAGACCATTGTCATCCTCTCTATGCAATTTGTGCCCTAGTAAAACCCTAACCCCATCTAGGGCTTCATCTTAGGGGTTAATCAGAGGCTTTTTTTTCTCCTTTGTTGATTATATAATTTTCAAACCATTTCTTGGGTATATGTACGCCTAGTAATTTCTTTGTTGTTATACATCTTGAAACCCCAGTTCAAATGTGCCTCTTTCTAGGCTTGGAGTTTGATATATTGTTCCTTTACAAAAGGAATTGTTTCTTTGTCCATTAAAGAGTGTCTTTGCCTAGCTCATATTTACATCATATTAAGTATATAATCTAGAATAATCATTCGGTAGTCATTGGGAAGCCTCCCTTGTGGTGCATCTCAAAAAAGAGTAGGAGGACGATTATTTAGGTGATAGTGTCAATCTCCATCATTATTGCAACAGGGTATGGATTTTTCCTTTTTAGGGCTCTAATAAAACTTGATATATTTTACGTAAACACTTCATCATCAATATTTCATATTTTATTGAAGTCGGTATCTGTTAGTGTCCAATATTTAGTGCTAAAAATGCACTCTTTCAAATTTGTCTAGTTGTGGTTCTAGGTAAAAATTTTACATTTCCAAGTGAGGTTTCAAATAAAATTTTGATCGTTGGATATGTCTAGGTTTTTAAAACCTACTCCCTCCAATTTAATCATGTTTATTGTCATTTCATGTGTCATGTCCTCATTTTCATCTAGAGTCTTAGGTAAAGTCACCATGCTTTCACCTAGGTCAATGTTTAGGTGTCTTTTATTTCACCACCATAAAATTCCAAAATCTGTCATAAAGAAGAAAAAATAAGGGTCTTTCACTTCCATCATACAAGTTATCTTTGAAAGGGATTTATCTTAGGTAGGAAAAAAAAAAAATTGTCTTCTTTCGAAAGCTTGTTGCATTGTCAAATTATTCAAAAATAAAATTGTTCTTCAAAAAGGTCATGTTTTCACTAAATGACAAAAAAGGTGTTTTATTGATGTTATAAAAGGGAAAATTTGATTTCTTTCACTCATTTTATCTTCTCTTTCTCGATAAAGTGCATATCTCACCTTCATAATACCCTACCATTGCCAAAGGTGGAAGAAAATTGGAAAAAAATGCCAGAAAATCCATAGTGCTACTCTTCTGGAGGCATCGCGACGTTTCTGAGGGAGTAACATGATGTTTATGGGGCAATGCAATGTTTCTGAGAGGTGGCGCAAGGCTTCTGGGGCAACGCTACGTTTCTGCAAAGAGTGCTAATTTTTTGGATCATTAGCCTCTAAATGAGCTACTCAAGCTTCAAAACCACTGTGCAAACCTTCTCTGGTCTCCAAAATTAGTAAGTGGCGACCTTCACTGCCTTCTTCAAGTTAATTCATCAATGTATGAATGTTTTTTATCATTAGGTTTTTTCTCTCTTACATTCTAGGGATTCTCCTTTCTTGGTTGGTTTTAGCCATTGGAGACCCTTTTTCCCACCATATAAACCTTCACTCATCATTCACAAACCCTACCACAACACCTCCTATTACTCACAGTCCCCTTTACCCTTGTTTCAATCAAAACCCTAACTCCCCACTTCATTTCCACAGCAAAATTGGAAAATTCATGTGTTTTCCCATTTTGATCCACTTCCCCATACCTATTTCAAGAAATTCCACCTATATCCTCAAGCTAACATATTACCCTACTTCCTCATTATTTTAGGGAATTTTCCTCAACCTCCTTATACCTCATCACAACCCCTAAAGTAACCCTATCCATATCCCATGTTTTTCCAAATTCAACATCCCTGTCCACTCATTTCATCTAGGAGGGCTTCATCCTATTCACAACTACTATGCATACTAAAAATAAATCTCACAAGGGAGGCCACAATTCTAGATTTGAGCCATCCACATTGCAAGAACTTAATTCCTCCCCTTATACCAAGAGATGTTTTGAAAACATTGGATGTTTGAGATTTTGTGAGAAGATCATGGAGGTAGGATGTCATGCCCCATTGACTACTGTTTTTGCCACTAAGTTCAGTAGAGACAAAGCCACCATAGCAGGCATTGAATTCAATCTATCAGCAGAGGCCATCACTTCAGCAACTAGGATTCCAAATGAAGGAGAATTCTGGTTCAAGGGCATGGAATTGGACCTTGAAAATTACCCAATGTTCCTAAATCCTCATTGTGGAGATGAAATTGAACATGTTTTCCCTTTCATGCATCTACTTGGTAAGTATGCCCCATTAATGAAGTTGATCATGAAATATTTCACATGCAAGGGAATATTTTCAAGACTGTACCAATATCATGTCAGGTTACTAATGCACCTCACAACTACCAAATCACTCAATTTGTCAAGATGGTGGGAAAAGTACAAAGAAAAGGTAGAAATCCTCATCCTAGTATATTTCACCATGGTTTGGTAAATTTGGTTTTTTTTCACCAGCTCTCAGCAAACAATATAACTTGGGAAGTTTTCATGGAGAAAGTAGCATCAGTTCCTACTCCTATTCCACCCATTGTTCATACCACATCATCAGTACAACCAAAGGAGGTTGGCTCTTCAAGCAGGTAGACGCGTATTTCAAAAGAAATTAGGGTTGAGATCACTCAAACCTATGAGAAGGGAAAGAGGATGGTTTTTTCTCCTAATACCATTAAAGGTGTATTGGCATCTAAAACTACACTTGAGCAAAGTCAAACAGTGGATCAACCACCTAGACATGATGGTGAGTCACCATTTCATCACCATGATGAACAAGCACCCTTAAAAGTTGACATGGTAGAATAGTTGAAGGATAAGTCAGTTGAGGAAATCATAAAGGAGAAATGTGAAGAAATAGTAGAGTTGAGGGAGGTTTTCTCAATTGCAAATTCTCAGATGTACATGTTAATGTAGATAAAGGCAAGGGAATCGAAATAGTAGATGATGATCAGTTGCAGGATGTAGAATTTGGAACAAAAAGAGGAATACCAAGGACAAGAGGCCTCAAGAGGTCATTGCAGAGAGAAAGAGATCAGCTCCTAAATCAGGTTGGCAGACGTTTGATGAACTAATTCTTGATGAAATCAATCAAGATAGAGAGTATTGGTTTGATATAATGAATGGACACCTTGAGAAGCCTCTAAATAAAGCTAAAAATAATAATAACCTCCAGATACATATGGACAATCCTTATTGAGCCAGGAAAAAAAATTTCCCAAATCAAGCTTAAACAAGTGAAGAAAAATCTTAAAGAAGCTCAAATGAAGCTCAAGGAGAAGGAAAACTAAGAGCTCCTTTCTGAGGAATCCATGGTTGTTTATTTTATCCTTCACATGTATCATAGAAATAATTTTGGTCAATTTTGAGCACTTTTGGTATTTTTTATTATTTTTGCAAAAATCTGGAAATTTTGTCTCCACAAAAGCATCGTGCAGAGGCGTGGTGATTTCTCACAGAGCCTCCAAATCAAGTTTTTTTTACATGGATGGGTTCATCTTGATTATTAAATTCCATATCTAGACTTGGTTTTTCATGGAAGTCTCTGGTTTTGAAGAAAAACTCAAAAAATACCTCATTTATATGCTTCTGCTGGTGTTTTTGACCAGGCGCAGCGCTTCTGGAGTGAGGTTGGGAAAAACCACTTTTGGAGATCTTCATGTGGGTGTTTTCTAAACAGTCAATATGAATTGGAAACTAGACTCATAGGGCCACTCATACCAACTTTAAAATTTTCATTTGGATTCTCCTAAGTGGGTCAAAAACACCCTTGAACAGGTGCGACGCTTCTGCCAGACATGCGCAATGTTTCTGCATGGATTCCTTTCAAATAGTTGTCATGCTATGAAAAATCCAAAAATTCGATGCTATTTTTCCATGATGTTTCATTCAATGTATTTGTGTTTTTTTTTTCCTCTATGATGAGGAAACATGTAATTTAATGGAGGAGACACACACTCCTAGTCCTTAGCTAAATTTCAGGGATTAGTTTCTAACTTCCCTAGATTATAGGAAGTGACTCATATGATGTAATTATGATACTTTTTGGATAGGATTTCGACCCTATGAGGTGTCATGAAATATATTTTCTATAATTAATCCACCTCAAGTCTTTTTAGAGGTTGGATAGTTGTTATTTGCAGTGGAGCTATTGTACAAGATTTTGTTAATGAAATCAAAGACAATGTTGCAAACATAGTGTTGAGACCCTAGTGGTATGCCTTTGAGATTTTTTTTTTCTCTGTAAACTTATCGTGTTGAATTTTATGTTATCCATGTTTCATCTATATGCTTCTTTATGCTAATTATTATCAGTTTATTGACAAAAATCATGCATTCCATGCTCTGTTTGTTATGATATTTTCATGAAATTGGCTCTGCTCTTCTGATGAATGAATTTAGTTTAATGATCATTCTGACTCCCTCTCAGTTCACTCTATACACAATGACAAATTAAGCATGCTTATTATCTTACCTACCTGGACTCACCCTTACCTCTACAACTAAACCTTTGAAATCAGACCAAAACCCTATACCTAGTTTTCTAACTGTCATTCATATCCAGCAAAACTCCAAACAAACAAAAACCCTAATCTACTGAGCATCATAACTAGCCTGAAACATTATATCTGATCATACATTTGGCTATAAAGTGACATTGAGAGAGCCTTCTCTGGTCTTGGTAGGGCTAGCTGTTGGAAATACTAAGGGGGGGGGGGGTGAATAAGTATTCCTTTCAATTAGAGAATTAGTTAATCTTCAATTATTATCAGTGTTTGTACAATGATAGCAGCAAACAAGAGGAACACAAATGCACACAGTTTTTAAGGTGGAAACCCACTCCAAGAAAAAAACCACCTAATGCTTTTCTAATAATTCTTTAATATTCAACTCCAATTGAAAATAAAGCTCCAACTTCCTAGAATCTAGAAAAGCATTCTTCTCCAGCTCCCACTGGATGGATGCTCCAACGCCCGAGATTCTTCAATAGTCAATTGAACGGATGCCCCAACACCCAATGAGCTACAACTCACCCTAGCACTACCCTACCACCCTATAGAAGAATAAAATAAGAATGGACTCCTGTACCAGGGAAAATGGTCCACTTTACAATGATATAGAATGATGTAGAAGAATAATATATAATAGACCATAACCCCAACTTTGACACAACCACCTAATGATGATCCTAGACCTCCCAACACTGCCTCTTCAACCCTTGGCAGATAGACACTAGTACATTTTTTACAATAATGTATTTACAATGACTTAGTACAAAGATACTTTTACAATGATTGTATGCAGTGTTGCCCACCTGAAGACTTCATATGATGAACTTCTTGCTGCTATTATGCACCTTGGTTGCTGCTTTTGGCATGCTACCCTCTGCTTCACCTTGCTTTTCTTTTTTTCCGTAGAAAGTCTGGCCCTTTGCAACCCTTGACAACACATGATCTAGCTTTTTCTTTCCTTCTAGGAGCTCGATACTGAATCTGGTGTATCTTTGTTATTTTAGATCCTCAATATCTGATTTTTGGTCCTGTAGTATTCCTCTAAGTCGTATTTCCAATGCCATAGGTCTTACCCAATTTGGATTCTTCAAGAGAGAGTTATACCCAATATCTCACAATGCCATAATTATGGACTGTTTCAGAATAGTGCACTTGTACGTCGTGCCACGTGTCACTGTTTCTTCATTCGGCTCTAAAATTGATAGAGTGAAAACTATAGTCTATGCACTATCTGTCACTTTTTATAGAATTCCAATCCGATACTCAGAGAGAGATTTATGACTATTTTACCAAGGTCACTTCTTTGAGATTAATTTTAGGAGCCTACAAAATCCCTGACTTCCACAGATCATATATCCAAAAATATTGGGCACCTTGATCTGAAATTTTTAAAGAAGCTTCCTCAGGATTTCAGCTTCACCTCATAAAAACTTCAGCTTCTGATCCTTCGTAGAAAAAAATTTAGAGTGAAAATTCCATGATGACTTGTTTCAGATGGCCGAATCCTTTGCCTGAGGAAATGAAGATCACAATTTATATGAATTCTTAATTTGAGAGGGGCTTAAACAAGTGAACGTGGGAGGGATTTTAGGAGCTTAAAAAATATTAATTATGACTTTTCAATGACCCATGCCCCAACCCCATGGGGTTTTAGCCCACTAACTGGGGGTACAAACTTCAAACATGAGTATCTCTCAAACCGTGAAGAATTACATGGCGTGCCATATATCAATGGAAACATCTTGACAAGTAGAAACCATAAAAAGCATTATTAACCCAGAATATATTAATTTGGTAGGTCAAAATTCCCATGCAATATTGGGTTAGCCCCTGGTGCTTCTTGGGTTGACATCAATGACAACCGCTGATCAACAATCTCCCCCTTTGGCATTGATGGCAACACAAGTACTCCCTCTACGATCATGACACCTCTTCCTACAACATTCTCTCCCCCCTTGACATCAATGGCAAAGGGTAACTTCCCCTGAAACACAACCTTCCTGCGGACCTGTACACACTTCCACCCCCGCTGACACACAACTGTCCTGCAGACTTGTAATCTACTTCCACTCCCCCTTTGTATTCTGAAAAAGGAAAATATAATGAGAACTTGGGAGAACCCCAAGCTTCTGGAAAATATATTCCAATGCTGGAAAATATTTAATATGTGATTCTCTTGGTGCTGCTTGTAATCTTGCTACTTGTCCAAGTGCTTTCATAACATCTGGTCGGGAGGTTGTTACATATAGAATACTACTAATCATAGATCTGTACAACCTTTGATCCACATCCTTAGATGAGTCGTCTATGCTCAATTTGAAACCTGTTACCATTGGAGTAAGGATGGGTTTGCAATCTTCCATTTTAAATTTCTTGAGCATTTCCTTGATGTACTTGGCTTGACATATAAATATTCCTTTCTCTTGCTTAGATATTTGAAGCCCTAAGAAGTATGTTAGCTCACCAAGTAAAGACATCTCGAAAATACTTTGCACCTTTGTAGCAAACTTCTTACTTAGTCGATCATCATTGCTACCAATTATTGTATCATCCTCTTTAGCTTTTAGACATGCTTTAGTTTCTTCATCCAGAACATATATGTCGTTTGGAGCTTGACTTGTTGTAGCCACAATTTTACCATACCTTCATTTCCTGATTTCACATTTTGTGGAGTTGAATAGCATTGTGTGTCCTTGATCACACATTTGTCCAACACTGAGTAGATTGTGATTCATGTTTTCGACCAATAGAGCATTCTTGCCTATAACATCTTTTCTTCCGAGAGTGACGGTACCTGATCCTATAACATTTGAAGATCCATCATTTCCAAAGGATATGGTTCCATCCTTCTTCTCTTTCAGAGATAAAAATTTCCTTCTATCTCCAATCATATGCGTTGAGAAACCATTGTCAACATACCACACATCTTTATTTTTTTGAGCCTTGAGAGAGAGAGCACAATTATCATTCTTCTTATTCTTCCATGTTCGTTCATTCTGTGGCTTCGAAGATTCTTCTGGAGGATTTTCAAGTTTGCAGTCTCTGGCTATGTGTCCAACGTTTTGACATTTATAACATTCCATATTATTTCTTAAATGTTCAAATCTATTGATGTTTCGTTGAGCCCTGAGAGGTTCATATTTGAAGAATCTCTTGGAATTGTATTGGTTCCTAGGGTACGTGCAACATTCTACAGCTTTATGACCAAATTTTCCACATGAATAACAATAGCCATGAAAATTATGTTGGTACCTGGATGAAAATCTTCTTCCAAGGATGTGCTTGCGAATCTTGTCCAATGAAGTCTTCATGTATGTCAGATCTCATAGGTTCATTGTATTTTGTTGTAGAAGTTCCTGCTTCTTCTTCTTTGTAACCGAGGCCAGTTCTGTCATTGTAAGATCGTTGATTGTTGATGAGTTCTTCAATGCCCTTGGTATTGTAGTTTTGGGCCAGTTTTCCCTTCTTCACTTCCTTACGGCGAGACTACCGGCTTCTAATGCTTCCCTTTTCTGGTTTCTTTTCTTCCAACTTCTTTTGGTGACTCTTTGTCAAATTTGTTTTCTTCAGCTTTTCAATTTTGAGACCTTGAACTTGTTCTTCAAGAGTATTGGAATGAATCTTCTCAGCATTGAGCTCTTTTATAAGCTTGATTGCCTCCTCATAAAATTCTTCTATGGTAAACCCTTCTGTAGAAATTATATACAATATGCATGTATATATCCGGACTCTCCTGATCTAACAATATTTAACTTCTTGCAAAATACAGAATCCTTCCACTATAATTCTTGCGGAAATTTAATCAACAATTTCAAAACACATGAAGCAATAAAAACACACATAACATGGTTGTTTAACAGGAAAGCCTGAAGCTAAAAACCCCAAATATATATTATGTGTCATGGAGATCATATGAAAATATCATACAAAGCATACAAAGCTCATCACAAGCTCTCAGTACAGTACAACCGTCATACACTATACAGGCCCGATCTTGCAAATCCATGCACCGATCTTTGCCACCTGCTAGCCTGCCTCCACTGCGCAATCCAAGCTGATTACAAAGACCAATTCAATGTAATCCCACTCTCATTGACTACGTGATTATCATTAGCTTTGTGCAACTCAATGTATATATGATGCAATTCATGCATCACTACTAGTCACAATGAATAGGCCATCTTGCCCTTTCACCTATCTCTCCACTGGTCTCCACTGAAACTGCCATGCACTGTAGTTAACTGATGTATTCTTCGGTTGATTAATGAGTTATTATTTAGTGAATTAATTAACTAATTAATTCACACCACTCTCACTAGTGTATCAATCAGTTAGACTAGATACAACTAGCTCATCTGAGTCTAACTGAGTTAAACTAAATACAACTCCACCAACTACTTCTATAACTCCACCAAACTCTGTCACATGAGTTCTAACTGAAGTATCCATACATTAGCTCCAGTAAACCCTTAGCAATAGCATAATTCCTTCTGTCAGCTGGTGTGCCACATCTGTGCACTTAAATGAAGTGCTCCAAGAGAATAAGATAATGTTTAGAGTCCAAATATTATTAAGAGCTAATAATATTCGACATATCTATTTTTAGACTGGCGATCTAAAAATAGATTCTGCCTAATATGTCTAAAAATAGAAGTCCATCTATTTTTCCAACTTGACCAACCATCCACAAGCCATCTAGCCTCTGAACTCAATTATTTTGTATCTAAAAAAAATAGACTTTGCGACAAAAATCACCTGTGTGGACCCCACCTAGTTTAGGTGATTATTTTCCAACTAGGATCAGGAATGATGTTTCAGGATGCCTCCTTTACTGTTTCTTGTTGAAATCTTCAACACCTTCTTCTTCATAGTTTGATACTTCTTTTTTATTGTGCTTGGCCATAAACAATACTTTCTCATTGGCTTCTTCTTTGTTATAACTTTCTTCATCGGATGATGAGTTATCTTCTTTAGAGAGAAAGTTCCTTTTGGATCCTTGCTTGCTGAATTTCTTAAAGCCTTTCTTACCTTTTGAGTTGCCATCACTTTTGTTCGGACATTTTGCTACAAAATTCCCAACCTCACCACAACCGAAACATATAAATGGAAGTTTACCTTTTAATTTTCCCTTACCAGGTTTTAGTTTTCTCATAAAGTAAGCAAATTATTCATATGAAAGGCATTCTCCATCATCTCCCTTTTCTTCACACTTGTAGGTGCATGTCATTTCAATGGAAGGTTGTTTTTACTTATTGGTTTGATTAGATGCAATGAACCCAGTTTCTAGATTTGAAGTACCCTTTACATCATCAAGTCTCATTTCATATGCTATGAGAAATCCATGTAATTCTTTCTTGCTGAGTTTGTCCAGATTTGCACTGTATTCTAAGACCGATACCTTTGGGTTGAATCTCCCTAGCAATGTTCTAAGAATCTGCCGTATAATAGTCTTCTCGTCAACTAGCTCTCCCAATCCTTCTAGAGTATTGGTTATTTCATCAACGTATTGGAAGTATGCAGCAATGTTATGTAACCTGGCCATGCCTTCCGATCTTTCATCGAGTTGCTCTAAATTTTTCTCTATAGGTTGAAGCTTTGCTTCTTTGACATTTGAGTCTACTGCACATATATTCTCAAACATCACCACATTTTTGGTGTAGAACAGGCTTAACACCTTATGATAAGTAGATTCAATAAGTCCACTAATAATAATATTCTTTGCTTTTGCATCATTTACCAAATTCTTCTTACCTTGTTCATTCGCGGTTGATGTAAATCCATTTTGAACAGTGTCCCATACTTCGTAACCTTGCGCCAAGAGATAGACCTCCATTCTTCCTTTCCAAAGTGCATAATTATTTTCATTGAATAGAGGTATACCATTCTTGGTATGCTCCATGACCTCCCAACTGTTAAAATTCTATTGAAGGAACCAAGTTCTGAAACCAATTGTTGGAAATACTGAGAGGGGGGGTGAATCAGTGTTCCTTTCAATTAGAGCATTAGTTAATCTTCAATTATTATCAGTTTTTGTACAATGATAGTAGTAAACAAAAGGAACACAAATACACACAGTTTTTAAGGTGGAAACCCACTCCAGGACAAAAACCACTTAATGCTTTTCTAATAATTCTTTAATATTCAACTCCAATTGAAAATATAGCTCCAACTGTGAGATGAAAAGCATTCTTCTCCAACTCCCATTGGATGGACGCTCCAACGCTCGAGATTCTTCAGTAGTCAATTGAACGGATGCCCCAACACCCAATGAGCTACAACTCACCCTAGCACCTCCCTACCACCCTATAGAAGAATAAAAGAAGAATGGACTCTCGTACCAGGGAAAATGGTCCACTTTACAATAATATAGAATGATGTAGAAGAAGAATATATACTAGACCACAACCCCAACTTTGACACAACCACCTATTGATGATCCTATACCTCTCAACACTGCATCTTCAATCCTTGGTAGATATTCACTAGTACAATTTTTACAATAATGTATTTACAATGACTTAGTACAAAGATACCTTTACAATGATTGTATGCAGTGCTACACTTGAAGACTTCATATGATGAACTGCTAAGATATTCACACCTTAGTTTCTACTCTTGTCATGCCTACCCTCTCCTTGTACCTTTCGCACCTGCCATAGAAGGTATGGTCCTTTGTATCGGCAACACATGATCTAGCTTTTTCTTGTCTTCTAAGAGCTCGATATTGAATCTGGTGTATCTCTGTCATTTTAGATCCTCAATATCTAATTTTTGGTCCTATAGTAGTCCTCTGTGTCATCTTTCCAATGCCACAGGTCTAACCCAATTTGGATTCTTGAAGATATATTTATACCCAATCTCTCACAATGCCTTAATTATGGAATGTTTCAGCAAAGCGCACTTGTACGGTGTGCCACGTGTCATTGTTTCTTAATTTGTTTCTGAAATTGATAGAGAGAAAATTAAATACTATTTCATATCTGTCACTTTTTACGGAATTCCAATCCGATACTCAGAGAGAGAGTTATGATGAATTTACCAAGGTCACTTC
This sequence comes from Pinus albicaulis, assembly GCA_034641835.2. Lineage (NCBI taxonomy): Eukaryota > Viridiplantae > Streptophyta > Pinopsida > Pinales > Pinaceae > Pinus > Pinus albicaulis. Next base: position 826,940,756 of record CM076576.1, on the reverse strand, counting down.
TTTGAGATTAATTTCAGGAGCCTGCAAAAAACCTGATTTACACAGATCATATCTCCATAAATATTGCGCATCTTGATCTGAAATTTTTACGAAAGCTTCCCCATGATTTCTTCTTCGCCTCATAAAAATTTCAGCTTATGAACCTTCGTATAAAAAATTTTAGAGCAAAAATTCCAAGATGACATGTTTTAGATGGCCGAATCCCTTGCATAAGGAGGAAATGAAGATCACAATTTATATGAATGCTTAAGTTGAGAGGGGCTTCAACAAGTGAACGTGGGAGAGATTTTAGGAGCATAAAAAATATTAATTATGACTTTTCAATGACCCATGCCCCAACCCCATGGGGTTTTAGCCCACTAACTGGGGGTACAAACTTCAAACATGAATATCTCTCAAACCGTGAAGAATTACATGGCGTGCCATATATCAACGGAAACATCTCGACAAGTAGAAACCATCAAAATCATTATTAACCCAAAATATATTAATTTCATAGGTCAAAATTCCCATGCAATATTGGGTTATCCCCTGGTGCTGCTTGGGTTGACATCAATGACAACCGCTGATCAACACTAGCCACCGAACCTAAAGGTTGGTCCATAGTTACCTTCATTCAGCTCTGCGGGCGGGAGTGATAACAATATCAATGAAGAACTTAAGAATAAATGGGGCTATATATTAATCAGACCTATTCTCTTGGAAGTGCATCATGAGAACATAAAAATATTTACATGCACTCATATGAAAATTTATCAATCATCGCAACCATAAAACCAAAATTGTCCCTCCCATTTAGGCATCATGGGAGTGTTTACTAGTTTATGTCATAAACAAGAAACACACAAGTGTTGAAATTTTGATGTTTTATGGTGTAAAAATTACTTCTTACACAAATTATTTCTAATGCAATATCATTTAAGAAATTTTAGATAGAACATAAACCAAATGCACAATAGAAGACAACCAAGAAAAAATGAGACACAGAGAATTTATGTCTGTAAAACCCAAAAAAATTATTCTTCTATTAGATATCAATTGTTCATCAAATATACAAATTACAATGAGAGATCAAGAGAATGAGTAAGTTCACCCAAATATGAACAAGATTAGGTATAAATATCATTAGTAGCAGTAGCAGATGAAAACTTTGAATCAACCTTCCCTTCAACTAAATCAATATTGAAAAACTAAAACATTGAATCAACCTTGGATCATCGAGTCCTACTCTTACTCTCCAGGTATCTCTCTCATTATATTCTTCAAGTCTCTCTAACTCTCTCTCTCTCTCTCAAATTTGAATTCTTCCTTCAAAACGTGCAAGTAGTTATGTGAGATGATAGGAGAAACAAAAATAGGAGGTGAAATGGATTCATTTCATAAAGGAGGTAAAACTCACATACCATGAGGTATGTGCAATGCATGCCTCTTTGGGAAGAGTAAATTATGTTGTTAAGAAGAGGCAAAACATGTCCTAGAGAAGTGTAACTTATGCCTTTAAGGAGTGTCATCATTTAGGAGAGAAATGTATGACTTAAATGAGGAGAGTGTAGCATATTCATTGATGAGAGTATAAGAGGAATCTTTCATGACATTCCTTTGATGAGTGTGTAAGAGAGTGTGTAATGTATTCATTAAGAGAGAGAGAGAGTAATGTAGTGTTATGTGATTCATCAAGGAGAGAGGTGCAAAGTGATTGAATGTCATGAAGGAAATGGGAGTTGAATTTCCTTTTGATAATATCATACAATCATAAAGGATAATAATAATAATAATAAGATGATTAAGTCGAAATTGAACTAGTAGGATTGATTAATGATAAGTTAAGTGGTTTTTCATCAACTGTATTTGATAACCAATCAATGTAAGGTGAATTATTAGCTTTGGAAAGTCATACTTGAGATGTTATACATGACTTAATAGTTTTATAAAATCACTCCAAAATTTTCAGAAGTTAGTTATTGTTTAAGGAAATTCATCCGTGAGCTACCAATTTTCAACACTCCCTCTCATATAGGGAGGAATTTTATTCTACAATAAATATCTCTGATTTCTCTACTCATATTTGTTTATCTATGCTATATAACAATGATGTCTTAATCTAATGAATAAGAATCATCATAGGAGAGATTCATCTATCACCCTCTATCCATTGACCTTCCCACCTTAACACAGATTTGGGGTGATTACCACTTGTAAACACGTGACAAGGATCACGAACAATCAAATCTCGTCTCAAGATTCAAATAGTAGAACACCTCCATCCACAGACGTTTTCAACACATGACAATAACCAAGTCTTATCTTTTCTTGGGGAAATTACCAATTGTCAACACATGACAAGGATCATGTAAAACCAAACTTCACCACACCCATTGGCGAGATGGGTGGCAATCCCAACAATCTTAGCTTTTGGGTAGGATGCATACCAGGGTATACTCTTAGCAAGTCCCATACTTAATGGTAGATGGTATTACCACTTGTCAACACATGATAAGGATCCTACACAACCTCCATTCAAGAGTTACCTCAACCCCAAGAGCTCTCATGGCTCCATTCCCAACCTGTTAGCTTAGACAAGAGGGAAGAGCATAGCTCAGTGTTCTTGATCATCCATGATCGCCCCTGTTAGCGCTCGAATCACTGCCTGAAAAATCACCGTTTTCATCCTCCTGCCTTTCGACAAATTTCTTAGAATATTTCCGATCCTGGGGACATAGTAAATACTCAAAGGGAATCACACCCTTTTCTGAAAACTGAACTCGCCTCAAGTGTTTGCTGGGAAATGGCAAGTTATGTTTGTTATAATTCTCTATTCTGTTCAAGTCATTCTCTGCACAGGGTCGAGCACACTGCTCCAATAATGTACTGGTTGGATAAAATTTGACATGCCTGCGCTTATCATTCTTCGGATTCACAAAAGAAGACTGAAATTGCTTAGGATCATGACATGAAGAAGCATGGTCTGTAAACAAAAATTCATCATACCTCTTCACGGTATGCCCAATTTTGCTGACATTCCCGGGATTCAAACTGTAAACCTGGTAGTTATGCAGCCTTGATGAACTGGAAGTTGGAGTCGTGGAAGCTGTCGATGTGCAGTTACTAGTCATGGACGACATGGAACAGACTGAAACAAAATTAAATTGCCCAGAATTATATTTCCCAACCCTTGCTTTCTCCTTTTCCCCAAATTTATATTCGCTTTGACATTTCACAGAACTGGAGCCATGGTCATGATCGGCAGTGACACGCTTTGATTTCCTCTTGGCCGTGAACAGGGAATTCAGAAAGTTCGTGAACCTTCTTCCGGGAGACATTGGCTACTTCGGAGTCTCCTTCACTTTACTCGCACGAGTCTGCTCCACCTTTTCTCTATTTGCCTTCTTCTTATCCACCAGTACCGATGCTTTCGTACCCTCAGCTCGATTAGTGTGATCAACATAGCCGTGAAAGTATTTTAAAATGCCAGTCTCTATCCCTGGCCCTTCTCTGGCTGAATGTGGCGATTTGCAAGTGGAGGCTTCAGGGCTCGAGTCCCTGCTGAATTTCGTCTCCCACCTTCTGCGATTGATTTTCTCATCTTTCATAGTGCAGTTGTCTGTCGACCTCGAAACCTCTTCAAGGAGTGCAGAAGAAAATGAGGGATATTCATGATTTCTTCTACACTGGTGGAAGGCTGAGGCTGATCCCTCCATGACTGAAACTTCAGTGGACCTTCCCATTTTAATCAGTTCACTCTTTCTGAACAATATTTATGTAGGATGAGTTTACTCTCAGAGCTTTTCTACAATATTGTCTGTATTAAACGCTTGCCTGTGCGCTGCTTTTTAGCTGACTCCAGTGGCATATTGGTGCTACTCTTCCTGTCATTTCTTTAAACCTCGATGTATAAGGCAGATCTGTTGGAGAGTGCAATGCAGTGTGGCTGAAGCCCTCCTCACAGGCTCCAAGTCTGAATCCTGTGCATTTGACAATGATTCGATTATCAGTGAACTTGGTCTCAGATTTCAGATTGTCCAACTTCATTCTTGTATAAGGCACTTCTGGACAGCTACAAGCCACACATGGTTCACTTTCAAGATAATAATCATCAAACTCCACCAAACTGCTGAGCGTGTTGTATATTTGACAATTAGGATGATTTGCCAAGAGTTCATTTTGTGAATGGAGCGTATCATAAAACAAATTTGACAATTTCTTCTTCAAAACAGAGTTTTGAAGAAGAAATATCTTTGAGCATTTTTACGATGACAATCCTAAAATGAAAACTTACTGAACCTTCCTCTGGCCTGCACATGTTATTGAAGCACTTCTGAAGACCAAACCCTGGACTCAAGAATTAAAATGACTCTTTTTTCCCAAAATGGCATTTAATGACTGCAAATGATGAGAAATGAACCTTGGTGAATTTTCCTCTGACAGCGGACTGACAAGACGGAGTCTAAAAGCCCCCTCTGGGAAGGGTCACAAATTTCAATCCAAGTTTCTCTCTGAATACCAATAATTTCCCTTTTAGAAAGTTATTCATAAGTACGACATATATTTGATCATCAATTGCAATACGACAGATTCTCACTACTCCTCTCTGCACCATATCCCAAATATAGTGATATATAATATCATTGTGCTTGGACTTATCATGGAACATAATATTTTTTGCAAGTTGATTCCCACTCTTATTGTCACAATATATTATTGTTGTATCTAGTACATGCTCAAACATCTCTCCAAAGAGCTTCATCAACCTTAATTCCTCACAACTAGCCATGATAGCGGAAATTTAATTTTCCTCAATCGTGTTAAGGGATACAGACTTATGTTTCTCTCATCCAAAATATCATGGAAAATCCCAAACTAAAGTAGCATCTAGATGTGCTCTTTTTGTCAGCAGAGTTACCAACCCAATCAACATTAGAGTATCCATGTAGTCTCACATCTCTGGTAGTATATCTCAATCCAATATTTATGGTCCCATGTAGATATCTCAACACATGATTTGCAACAATATAGTGTGCATGTGATGGCTCAAGCATATATTGGCTCAGAGTATTTACCACAAAATATGTCCAGACTAGTTTTCATTACGAACATCAGTGCCCAAATCAGTTGTCGATACTTAAAAGGATTTTCCAAGTTAGGTCTTGAATCTTCCCCACATAACTTCTTTAAATTCATTTATGTTTATGTATTAATGGACTTACATTTTGAATACCAAATGTTTCTAGCATCTTGAAAACATATTTTCCTTGTGAAAGGAAAATTTCACCAGGTATATGTCATACCTCTAAGCCCCAAAAGTAGTGCATCAAATGAATATCCTTCATTTTGAATTCAAAAGCTAACTCCCTCTTACACTAGAGGATAAGAGGCTCTCCACTTGTAAATAATAATTCATCAACATGTGATACCAAAATCAAAGCCATACCTTGGACCTTTCTGAAGTAAATATTTGGATTAACATTAATTTTAGTGAAACCAAGATTCGTCAAGAAGCTATCAATGTGGGCATACCAAGACCTTGGTGTTATCACACCATCCAACATTCTTGTATATTTGATGCTCATTTATGGCCCTGAGAAATCCCTTTTCCCATGCAGACTTGAATTTATACTAAAAAATATTATCTCAAAATCCATACGTGACTCTTCCCATACTAAATGGTGTACATACGCACGTCCCATAATGCTATACCCACGTATATATTTTAAAGCATGACAAATAAAATAAAATCATATTTTTCAGGCGGTGTTTACGGGTTTTACTAAGATCCCAACTAAAATATCTCATGGTATAACTGAAATAACCAATTTGAAGCGGTATATATACACCCCTTGGGTAAGCATAATTACAACAAGAGAAGAAGGATATCGATGTTATACCCAATTTCTCCCAGATCAAGTTTACTTTTCTCATTCCTTTTTCACTCCTGGCCTCTAGGAAACCTTGATTTCCTTTGCAGATATGCTTAGCATCTTATTACACTTATTAAAGAGGTTTTCTTCGTGGCTTGGGCTGGACAGATCCAGAGGAAGGCTTTGTTGGTTCCTTTTGTAGATCAGGTTGTACCTTTCCTGCACTTATTGTTGCTAATAAATAAAGAAGCTCGTGTATTTTTCTTTATATGTTGTTATCTCATCAATTATAGTTTATATGTTTATATATGGTTATAGTGTTGAAATGTCAACAAGAATTATGTGTCTAATTTAATTTTCCCTTAATTAAATTGGAAAATAAATTGTAATATTATCTCATAATCACTTGTAATAGTTAACTGAGTGTGATAAACTCAGTTAGCTCATGAATTTCAAGTTGAGGGTAGTTGGTGAGGCATGCACAATGATTCTATTAGTTGTTGAGTCCAAGTTGTAGTTAGTGCATTATTTTAATGCATGAGAAATCAGTTAACTCAATTAATTGAGTTAAAATCATTTTAACTAGTTGTAACTGTTTGTTGCGCTAGTGAGAGGTCAAGTGAATTAAATAATATTTAATTCACATGCACTTGTCTTTCAAGTAACTAATGATTTACCATTAATAGTTGCATGCATGTCAGTTCTAATGGAGACCCAATTGAGACATAGGTTAAAGGGATGTTAACTATCAGTTGTATTATTAGTAAGCTACTCACATGCAGTAAAACACCCATAGGATTGCCCATGAGCATTGCACAGTTTTGGAAGGCTGAAATTCCTAAATAAGGGATTGCATTCCACATGAATCGTGCAAGGCATGAAGGATGAGAAGAGGCTGAAAATTGGCTAAGTGTTGGTCGATTTTGTCCAGATCAGTGTGAGACAGTTGTGAGAGTGTAGGAGACACTTGTGAGTGAATTGTAATTGTTTCATGATTCCTTGGTGAATATATAATAGAATATAGAGGGGTTTTGAGCAGTAAGCTTTCCCCGGGAAAATACCTCTGTTCTGGATTGATTTCCTTCTTTCTTTTACTTGTTGTGATTGGTGATCGTGTTTATTTTCCACAATTGATTTGTAGAAGGATTCAGTATCTTTATTTAGCATATCGCATGATCGGATTTAATCCATTGGTATACATATTGTTTTTATAATTTATACATGGTATCAGAGCACAGGAAATCACTATAGTGGAGAAGAAATTTAGTTTGTGATTGAATAGAATTCGAATTTGCAAAAATATTATTTGGTGCGATAGGCAGATCAATATGGATTTCAATAGCTTGATATTGGAATATGCACTCGAGGGAAGTTCTAATTATATTGTATGGAAATACATGACGGAGGCAGTTCTGGAGGACAACGGGTTGGAAGAATTCATTGATAATGACATTCCCAAACCCGCAGCAGCAGATGCCGCTCTTCTTGATGCCTGGAAAAAGAAGGTTTCAAAGGCGAGGAGGATCTTATTAGAGGAAGTTCGAGACCACATTGTCTCGAGTCTCCATGGAAAAGTGACTCCATATGAAATGTGTATGGCTTTGATAGATCTGTTTGAGAGTAGCAGTGACCACAGAAAATTGGCACTAAAGGACAAGCTCAGGAAAATAAAAATGGAGAAAGGCGACACTATTCCGAAATATTTAACCAAGTTTGTCCAATATCGAGATGAGCTTGGAAGTGTTGGAATTAAGGTAGTGGATGATGACTTGGTGAGCCTAGCTCTTCTAGGCCTTCCCAAGAGTTGGCATAGTTATCAGGACTCTGTCAATGGGAGGGAGAAGTTACCAGATTGGGAGCGACTTTGGTCAGATTCGGTACAAGAAGAATTTAGGCAGAATACCAGGGATGGATCCTCATCTAAGAGAGATGATGAGGAAAATTGCGCCTTGGATGGTAAGGTAAATAAGGGGAAGGGAAATAAATCCTATTCCAAAACTGAGATCGGCAAAGAAGGCAAGAATCGTGACATGTCCAGAGTGAAATGTTTTCACTGTCATGAGCATGGACATTATGCCACTAATTGTCCATAGAAGAAGAAGAACAAGAAGGCTTCAGGATCTGCAGTTGGTGAGGCTTTGGCCTCACAATTTGAGTTGGAATTCTTGTTTATCGCATGCATGGTGTCTAGTGCAATGGGATCAGTGTGGTACTTGGATAGTGGTGCATCTTTCCACATGATGGGAGACAAAGAACTTTTTAGTAGCTTGGAGGAGAAGGATCTCCAGATGCATATCAAAATGGGTGATGATGGGAGGTATAGCGCTACCGGGATTGGTATAGTTACTTTCAAGAGACAATCAGGTAAACCCTTCTTATTAAAAGATGTCATGCATGTACTAGGCTTGAAAAATAATTTAGTTTTAGTTGCAATGTTGGAGGATAGAGGATATGATGTGGTTTTTAGTGAAGGGAAAGCATTCCTTAGTCATAAATTCACAGGAAAATTAAAGAATATTGGGATTTGTGTGAAGAATATCTACAAACTTGATGTATGTTGGAATAGGGCTCCCTAAGCTACGAATTTTTTATATTTTTTGTATTAATTAGTCTAACACGGGGGTTTTGGGGTGGGTCAAAGGCTCGAACGCATTGTAATGGGTCAAAGGGTGGACCTAGAGTCCACAAACCATGGTTTGCGGACCACAGGATAGCGTAGTCTACATCAATAAAAATAGATGAATAGTTTGAGTCTAGAGGTAGGCATGAATTAAGACTGATGCTACGTGCAAATTATTAGATCTGTTTTGGGTTGTTTTTGGTAAGGACTCCTGCTGGTTGTGTGCGTGGAGATCCTCAGTCCTGCTGTGTGTGGACCCCGCTAGGTTGTGTGCGCATGCTAGTTTTGGTTGTACGTGGATATGAATGTTAATGAATGTGAATTATTGTTAAATTATCTGTGTGCTATCTAGATCAATTATGTTTACTGCTGAAGCGTATCAATAATTATTATTTAGCTGCAAATGTATCTGTGTTTTTGCATAAGTATATATATGATCTGTGATTGGCTACGATTATAGTAATATTTATGATATTTGGTGATGCGCACGTGGATGCGACTATAATTAGTTAGATCTAATAGTTGTGTTCTGTGTATATGCTAATAACACTATTAAAAGGGTTGCGAATAACCTCATTCTGTGTGAACCTAGTAAGTTATAGTACAGATCTGCCTCGAAGTACCTACTCTCTCTCAGGATGCGGAAACTTGGTTCCAGCACCCTCCCATACTGGTTCGGGTGAGACCTTGGCCCATGCAAATAGGTCATTGCCGAAAGGGCCAGTAGTATAGGGGTTTGTTGGCAAAACTTAACCCCCAAACCTGGGTCAGGACCCCTCGAGCCAACAAATGGTTTTCGGGATCGAGAGCATTTTGAGAGATATCAGGTAATGCCAAGGGAACATTGGAGACCTAAGAAGCTAGAAATCGAAGACTGGTTCGAAAGATAGATTCAGGAATTTTCTATTAAAGAGAATCACAGCGCGAAGCTGACAGCGGAGAAGTGGAAAAATAAGTACATTTTTACTGAAGTATATGAAATTTTCTTTGTAACCTTTGCACACAAGCTGCAGGAGTGGCTAGCTAGACTCGTAGATTTCCAGATGCGTTGGAACTGCGAGTGGGTCACGCAGTGGACTCCAGATTTGATCCAGTAGTTGGAAAGGACTAATAATACCATCACCCATATGGTAGATCACTGGGTGGATAGGGTTCTGGGAGGATTTGTGACAGAATTCGTAGTCGATCAGTTCATATCCTATTCTGAAGAAGAGCGAAGGTTCTTCAAAGGTTTTCGGGGTAAGTTTTTGAAAACATTGCCATTATTAATCTAGATATTATTGTGCAAAAAGAGCATTCTGTGCAGCCACACCGAATGAATGAACTCTGATCAGAGAAAAATTACAACTTGAAGTGGTAAGTATTACCAAACCAATCGAGAAGGGGATAGATCCATCTACAATCTGCTAAGAGATTCAGTTGCGCACACAGGAGATAGTCCTCCAGCTACACAACCTTCAAGTCATCATAAGGGTAAGAACTCACCCATACCTCCTCTGCCACCAGAAGATGATATTCCCATGCATATGAAGCTACCTACCTTCAAGGGTGTAGGGGACGAAGATATGGACCGATTTTGGTTTGTCGCGGAATCAGTATGGGCTGCACAGAATGTGGCTACCGATGCCATAAAGAGAGTGCAGTTATCACTCGCCTTTAAAGGAAGGGCCTTGGATTGGTAGATGTGGTACGTAGGACAACACGCAGATCCATCTATTCCAGATATTAAGACAACGTTAAAATAATAGTTTCGGAAGCCTAAGCCCTACTCTCAAATAGTGGTCAACTTCAAAGACTTTAGGCAGGGACCCATTGAATCGGTATGGGAAGCTGATCAATGGCTAAAAAAGGTTATGAGAGATGGGGAATTTCAGTATGATGATAGGCAGAACAAGGAATGGTTTGTCTCTATGTTGTTGCCTCACCTGCACGGACCTATGGGTTAGCAATTGATCGCAACACAAGAGAAGGCCTTGGAGATTGCTATGAAACTAGAGGCTGCGCCGAGGGACGATGCTCAGTTTTGGGTATAGCAGATCCAAGGGTAGTTGGAAGCAATGCATCTTGAAATACAAAACCTACGAAAAGAATAAGGGAAAGAGGCTAGTCCAGACATATGGTGCATAAGATGTAGGGTGTCCGACCATACCAAGGATCAATGTCCTCTACTGAAAAATTACATATAGGCTAGGGGACCTAGCCCATTGTGTCCTAAGGAGGCTACGGGACCAAGTGGTCCAATGTTATGGTCCATTGATTGTCATGTTTCTAGGCTACATGATACTAACCATTTTCCCCGTCTTGGTGCTTACGTTCCAGAATTGAAGCAGTAATGGTGTCGATTCTGCTCCTTTATGGGGCATGATGAGCATAATTTCTAGACCTATGACTTGATGATAGATCGAGGAAAGCTATATAGGGTACAGGCTAACCCTTATTTAGCACTATCTGCCTCAAGCAGAGGAGGCTCCCTAGCCAGGGGCAAGGGGGCGGAAGGGTGGAGGCGCAGGTCGGGGAAGAGGACAATTGATCTGTTAAAATTGTGGGGAGATAGGGCACTTTGTGAGGGACTGTCCAAACCCTGCGAAACAATATTGCCATTATTGTATACAACTAGACCATGTGATTGAATATTGTCCAATTCTGATAAAAAGATGCAGGAAAAATAGTAGACACCTACACAAAACGTACAGAGGTTTAAGGCGGAACTGCGTGATGAAGGACCAAGTATTAATGTCATAACGTGCAGTGGCATGGCTACTAGAGGATCAGAGGAGAAAGTCGAAGCTAAACTTCTTATCCGAAAAGTAGCGGTAAAACAGGAAGGATTGGACCTACAGAAGGAAAGGGAAACCTTCATCACAGCTCGCAAGGAATTTACTAAGGATGTGATGCCTACTTCAAAAGCTCCAGCAAACCTGAGAATGGATGATGAAGTTAAACCATTTCTATAGGCATCTATGAAGCTGCTACACAACCAGAAGGCAAAAAAAAATCTGCAAGCACTAATAGACAACTACGCAGGAATAACTAACCCGCCCCCAGATGTCAAGGATGTGCACAAAATTTATAAGCATAAGAAATGCACTGGTCGGGAAATGCAGCTAACAACGCAGATTGGAAACTATGAAATGGATAAAGTTATTTTGGACCTGGGATAAGATGTGAATGTACTGCCCAAGAAAACTTGGCAGTGAATGGGAGAACCTAAGTTGGAATGGTTAACTATCCAGTTGCACATGGCCAACTAGCAGAAGATCATACCGTTGGGAAGACTATCAAAAATTATGGTAGATATCGCAGGAGTTAAGGTCTACGCCGACTTTGAGGTGATTCAAATTGTGGAAGATGCGGACCCCTATCCTGCGCTCCTAGGATTGGATTGGGAAATTTATATGGGAGGTATTATCAACCTAAAGAAAATAAGCATGGTGTCTGAGAATGAGGGTACAAGGGTGATAATTCCCCTAGACCCTACGAAAGGAGAACAGTATACAAAACCAGTGCGCGAAGAAGAGGATGTCGATCCCATCTATAATTTAACCACTTGAGACAAAGATTGGATCAATCCTACGGCTGATGGTGTGCTTTGCTGGGAAAAGGACAGTGAATGCTTCTCTGACTCCAACGAGGAGATGGAAAATTGGAATAATCGGTTACATGATGTATCTGCGTTGCGATGTCTTAGAATCACAAAGAACTTCTGATGCATCTCCTTAGAGGTAAGATAACTACCCTACTTTGATGGTTATGGTAGTATTAGGGAGTTTTTTCGAGCATTTGAAGCTAAATTCCCACGGGAGCGAAGGTTGTGGGCCCTTAATCTAGCCATGCGCGCAACTCCTGCGAGGTGGTGGGACACCCATAAGGGGACGTTCCAGGATTGGGAGGAGGGTCGTGACATGATGGTTTTAGGGTTTGAACCTCTATTTCACCAATGCATAAAGACTTTCCTTGGCCAGGGGACCTGCGTGAGCACATGTCCGCATGGATGGGTAAATGGTGCGAACGAACTACGGAGGAATGGGTTCACCTGCTCATTCATGCCTTAGGGGCAATCCCCACTGCATGGTATTTAGAGGTAGAACTACACTAGCGTACCCGCCACTGGGAAACATTGAAGGACCAGTTTGTGGGGACATTTGGGATGGTAGGTGGAATGGAGGAACTCGATGAAGCTCTGCAGGATATAGATACCTTATTATTTGATGAATCATGCCCTTGCGTAGCACATGGGGCACCCACATGGGAAATGCAGATGCAAGATATTTTCAACTATCACAATTTAGCAATAGAGGAATGTGATGAAGACCCACGGAATGTCTCTATCCCAGAGTCGGAGGGAGAGCGCGTAGTTGTTGGACCCCCACTGTAGATTGTCGATGTCACTAAGCCTCTGAAGCTACGTGAAGTCAACATTGGAACGGAGGAGCAACCTAAGCTGGATAAAATTGGGAACTATTGGGATGATGATACTGTAGGAAAGGTTGCAGAACTCCTCATGGAATATCAGGACTTATTCTCGACAAAATTCTCGGAACTCAAAGGGATTACAAGGGACCTAGGGGTCATACACATCACTTTAAAACCAGATGCGCACCCTGTGAAGTAGCGCCCTTATAGGTTTAACCCCAAGTACAAATAGAAAGTCAAGGAATAAATCGAAAAAATGCTCACCATAAGTATCATCGAACCGATCAAACAGTCAGACTGGGTAAGTCCGATGGTGGTTCAGGAGAAAAAGACTAAGGGAGAAATCTGGATCTGTGTTGACCTGCCAAATTGAATGATTCCTTCGTACATGATCCCTTCCCTACACCATTCTCAGATGAAATCCTTGACAGCATGGGGGGGCAGGAAGCATATTCGTTCACGGATGTGTTCTCAGGCTACCATCAGATCATAATCGCACCTGAAGATCACAGAAAAACTACGTTCACCACTGAACAGGGATATTTTTAGTATACTTTCATGCCATTTGGGCTCAAGAATGCCCCTACCATCTTTTCGTGAGTGGTGGTCGTAGTATTCAAAGAATTCATCCACAATTTTTTGGAGGTATATTTTGATGACTGCACTGTCTTCGGGTTGGTAGAGAAGCATATCTTGAACCTACGCATGATGTTGGAAGCCTGTAGAAAGCACCAAATTTCCCTGAATATCAATAATTGCATATTTTGTGTACCCTTCGGGATCTTTCTCGGTCACATAGTTTGCTGACAAGGACTGATGGTTGATCCCTCCAAGGTGGAAATTATCATAAATTTAGTAGTACCTACAACTAAGAAGCATCTGCACTCTATCCTCGAACATACAAGCTACTACAGGAATTTCATTCAAGGATACTCGCTGATCATAGCACCTATGGAAAATTTTCTAAAGAAGGATGTTTCATTTTTTTGGGACGACGAGTGTCAAAAGAGATTCGAGCTACTCAAGGAAAATATGGTCTCTGCACCTATTCTCAGCTTCCCTGACTGGGAAAAAAAATTTCATGTTCACATAGATGCATCTGGGATCACCCTGGGAGCTGTCCTTACGTAGCTTGGAGATGAAGACATTGACCATCCAGTTGCATTTGCTAGTAGGAAAATTTCTGGTTCGCAGTGTAACTCAGAATTTTTCTACTCCTAGCTACTACTTCTCATCACGTTGGTTGCATGGGAAGCCCCTGAAGACTCAGTCCTCCCTGAGCTCACCCCAGATATGTGCAAGGGGGCGCGATACGCAAATTTGTGGGACTAAAAGGACACGCAACGTATTGAGGACAATCAAGTCTTCTGGGTCCTATTTCAGAGTGGGCTCGCAGCAGCAATCAATTCCCGACCGTGCTTGTCGCTAGCAGTTTATGATAAGTACAAAAACATCGCAACGTTTCAAGTAACTATGCATAATGTACATATCAAAGGCTGCAAGGATCCAACATGGTTTTCACTCCCATACATGGTTGCTGATGAGGAAATTGACTGCCTAATTGTGACTTGGCCTCCACACTAGAATCTTGGCTTCAAATCAGGTACGAAGGACACTGCAGGGACGAGCACCGCAAACGTCACCCCACCCGACACCACCAAAGAAACCGGAGGACAGAAGGGCACGGAAATGGCTTCACAGAAGGGTTCGTAGCAGGGCAAGAGTACTAGGAAGGGCGCGGAACTGGCATCACAGAAGGATTCATAGCAGGATCTAGGCACAGAAGGTCTGGATGTGGGAGGTGCTGACTCCCCTCAAGGTACAAAGTGGACTAGTGACCCTGTTAAAGGGCCACAAAAGAAGCAACGAGCTCACGATCGGAACATGACACAGGAGTTATGCTGACACAAGAGGACCTAGAGCAGATCGCAGATGTGGTCACCCTGGCTGCAGAGGACAAATGGTTGGCTCTGGAAGAGCAGCAAAAATCCACAATTGATACACTCCAAGTTGAGCTCCGGGCTCTGCAGCTTAAGACTGATACCTTGAAAACTAGTATGATTCAGCATGGTCAACCCCAGAAACAAGTAGTGCAGTAATCAGTACGTCAAAAAGCCACCTCTACCCTCTACCGGGCGTAGCCCTGATACTGAGTCCACCCGACTTAGGAGTGCAAGTCCAATCCTGCACAGAGGTATAGTTGGATCTCACCCGCCCGCCGCATGAACCGTTGCAGATCTTCACGCGTCCCTATTCGAAGAGATTTAACACAGAGACCGTCACGTTCACCAGCAGCTCAGTACAACTAAGCAGACAATTGAAGAAACAACTGCTAAGGTATCACAGGCACAGGATGCATGTACCCTCGCCGTTGCGCAACAGACAACGTTGGAGCACCTAATTAGTACATTTTGCACGGACTTCACTAAGGATATCCTGGCTTCTGCCGCTCCCTAGGCCAATATTGAGGGGTTGGTTGCAGTGCTAAACGCCTCAAGGACCGAGATCCAGGCAGATAATTCGGAGATGGAACATTAGATTGCGGCCTTGCAGGCCAAGTTATAGCCAAAAATTCCACGTGAGGTAAGGGCCTAGTAGGCTGCGCTGGTTATGGCGGCCACCAATGTCATTACAGGTCAAATCGCTCAGGGTGCAGAACTGTTGGAAATAGCTATGCAGTTGTGGACCAAGGTGTAATGCGACCCTCTCCTGCACGAAAACAACAAAGCGTTGTGTCAAAAGGAAGAAGAGTTTGAAAAAATGGAGGCTACACTGATCACTCTGGTTCCCGCTCAACGCTTTGCCTAACTACGCACCAGCCATGCACTCCGAGACGACATGGAATCTCTCCGGCAGTGGAAGAAGAATTTGAGTGATCACCTCAAGCCATGGGCAGATGAGGCCCTCAAGTTGTCTCAGGATGTCGACGTCATAGTTAAGCAATTGAACCAAACATTGGAGAGTGTCATTGCTGCTACAGAAGGCCCAACTTCACAGAAGTTGGTGGAGATAGCTCAGAATGGTGTTGCGCAAATTGAAGGAGTGGTGCCCCCACTGGTTGATGTGATCAAGCAGTTTCAGGAGAAGTTGCAAAACCCACAGCCACAGTGACTCGAGACGAGTCACAGGATTGTGTTGGGGGCCTGTTGGAATGGGGCTCCCTAAGCTGTGAATTTTGTATATTTTTTGTATTAATTATTCTATCACAGGGTTTTTGTGTGGGTCAAAGCCCCAAACGCATTATAATGGGTCAAAGGGTAGACCTAGAGTCTGGAAATCAGGGTTTTCAGAGCATAGGATAACGTAGGCTACATCGATATAAATAGATGAATATTTTTAGTCTAGAGATAGGCATGAATTAAGACTGATGCTATGTGTGAACTGTTAGATGTGTTTTGGGTTGTTTTTGGTAAGGACTCCTACTAGCTGTGTGCGCGGAGATCCTCAGTCCTGCTGTGTGTGGACCCCGCTAGGCTGTGTGCGTGGGCTGGTTTTGGTTGTAAGTGGATCTGAATGTTAATGAATTCAAAGTATTGTTAAAGAATTTGTGTGCTATCTGGATCAGTTATGTTTACTACTTAAGCATATCTATGATGATTATTTAGCTGTGAATGTATCTATTTTTTTGCATAAGTATCTCTGTGATCTGTGATTGGTTGTGATTATAGTAATCTATATGATATTTGGTGATGCACACGTGGATGCAATTGTAATTAATTAGATCTGATAGCTGTGTTCTAGGTATATGCTAATAACACTGTTAAAAGGGCTACAAATAACCTCATTCTCTGCGAACCTAGTAAGTTATAGTACAGATCTACCTCAAAGTACCTACTCTCTCTCAGGGTGCAGAAACCTGGTTCTAACACCCTCCCATACTGCTTCGGGTGAGACCTTGGCCTGCACAAGTAGGTCATTTCCAAAAGGTCCAGTAGTATAGGGGTTTGTTGGCAAACCTTAACCTTCGAACCTGGGTCAAGACCCCTCGAGCCAACAATGTAGATGGTTGTGCAGCATTTATGGGTAAAGCAGACAAAGTGGTGAGCCAGGATGAGGGTGAGTTATTGCACAGGAGATTGGGACATCTACACCACAATGCTTTGAAGGTCATGCGGCAAATTTCTACAGGGCTTCCAAAGGGTACTCTTGCATAGATAGACACATGCAAGGGATGTAACCATGGGGAAGTATGCAAAATCCAATTTTCACGAGAAGGATAACCGAGCAGCGAAAATCCTTGAGAGAGTTCACTTAGATGTGTGTGGACCATTCTCTACAATCATAGGTATTATGTGATTTTTGTTGATGACTTTATAGAAAGTGTTGGATCTACTTCATGCAGAAGAAAGATTAGACGTTCTCAAAATTTTGTGATTTCAAAGCACTGGTGGAGAAAGATATAGGGAAGCATGTGAAGGGTCTTAGGAGTGACAATGGTGGTGATTACATATCCAATGAATTCAAGAAATTCATTTTCAAAGAAGGAATTCAGAGAGAGTTGGTCACACCTCATAACCCACAACAGAATGGGGTTGAAGAAAGAAAGAATAGAACAATTGTGGGTGCAGCACGAACGATGTTTCATGATCAAGGTCTACCGTTGCATATGTGGGCAGAGGCATGCAACATAGCACTATTAGTGCATAACCATAGTCCTCATCAGATACTTGGCATGAGTACACCAGAGGAGGATTTTTTTTGGTAAGAAACCTGATGTTTCATATTTTAAAATTTTTGGCTCATTTGTCTATTTCCATGTGACCAAATATTCCAAGAAGCTAGAACCAACAACTAAGATTGGGATATTTTTGGGGTACACTGATACTCACCACAACTATCAGGTGTATTTACCAAAAAAAAAGATGATTGTTGTGAGATGGGATATAAAACTTGGTGAGGAGAAAGCCATGTGATTTTCCCTTGAGAGGGAGCTTGATTTTCATGCAGATGAGGAACTCTTGGTCCCAAAGGATGAACCTCATGATGTGGAGCAGCCACATGCGGAGGATCATGGAGTGGAAAAAACCACTCATGCAGAGCCATCCACTATACATGGTATAAGTCACACCACTAAAGCTAATAGATCAAGACTTGATGTGGTAGAACATGTAAGAGCACCTACATCACTACGTAGACGGAGACAGTCTCCATACAGGTTTATTAGATACATGGCTCTTATGAGCAAGTGTATTGTGATAGAACCATCCTCTTTTGAGGAAGCAGTGCATCTACCAATTTTGGTTGACACCATGGTTGAGGAGTATGACTCCATCATCAAGAACAATGCATGGGAAGTTATCCCAAGACCAGTCGGAAAGTCAGTGGTTGGATTTAGATGGATCTATAAGGTGAAGCGGGTAGTAGATGGGAGTGGAGAAGTAAAAGGCTAGATTTTTAGCCCAGGGATTCTCATAAGTTGAGGGGATTGACTATGGGGATACTTTTCATCGGTTGCAAGGTACTCATAGATTAGATCTATCCTTTCACTCTCAGCGCAGATGGGGTGGTAGATACATCATATGGATGTGAAAAATGTGTTTCTCAATGGAGTTATTAAGGAAGAAGTGTACATAGAGCAGCCAAAAGGTTTTGAGACCTTTGACATTGAGTTGCATGTGTGCAAACTCAAGAGAGCACTGTATGGGCTGAAGCAATCACCTCGTGCTTGGTACACCATGATTGACAGTTATTTCACCGGGTTGGGCTTCACCAAGAGTGAAGCAGATGCAAACCTGTTCCAGATTGTGGTTGATGGTAAGCTTTTGATTATCGTACTTTATGTTGATGATGTTATTTTGATAGGTGATGAGCAGCTCATAATTTCTCGCAAAGAGGATCTTGCAAGAGAGTTTGAGATTAAGGACATGGGACTCCTTCCCTATTTCCTTGGTTTGGAAATATGGTAGCGCGATGGGGCTGTTTGTTTCTCAAGGCAAGTATGACAAAGAGATTATGAGAAAGTTCCACATGGAGAGTTGTAAACCCATGGAGACTCCTCTTTTAGGAAACTAGAAAAATGATGATGCTACTTTAGGTGAAGTAGTGGATGCCATTGTTTACAAGCATCTTGTGGGTTCACTCATGTACTTGGTGAACACATGACCAGACATTTACTACGCAGTTAACCAGCTAATTCAAGCTATGGTTAAGCCGACAAAGCTCTTTTGGAAGGTGGGGAAGCATGTCTTGAGATATCTCAGGGGCACTACATAGTATGGATTATGGTATAGAAGGACAAAGGAAGTGAAGCTTCAAGGCTTCACTGATCTAGATTGGGCAGGCAGACCATCAAATAGAAAGAGCACATCAAGAGGGATCTTCAGCATAGGATCGACAGCAATTTCTTGGTACAGCAGGAAGAAGAGATTTGTGGCACTCAATTCAGCCGAGGCAAAGTACATGGCAGCCAGTCAAACTACATGTGAGGCCATCTAGATGAGGAAGATTCTTGTTGGTTTGTTTGGCCATCAGATGGATCTGAAAGTGATACATTGTGATAAAACTCTTGGTTAATCCGATATTCCATGATAGGTCTAAGCATATTGAGATCAGGTACCACCATCTCAGATATTGTGTTCAGAGACGCATTATGTTACTTCAGTACATTCCCACGGAAGATCAGGATGCAAATATTCTGATGAAGGCGCTCGCCAAGAGAAAATTTGAATACCATAGAGGCATAGCCGATAATCCCTTTCTTGTTGAGAGGGAGTGTTTAAAAGTCAACAAGAACTTTGTGTCTAATTTAATTTTCCCTTTATTAAATTGGACAACAATTTAATTGTAATCTTATCTCATAATCACTTGTAATATTTAACTGAGTGTGATAAACTCAGTTAGCTCATGAATTTCGAGTTGAGGGTAGTTGGTGAGGCATGCACATTGATTATATTAGTTGTTGAGTCCAAGTTGCAGTTAGTGCATTAGTTTAATGCATGAGAAATCAGTTAACTCAATTAATTGAGTTAAAATCAGTTTAACTAGTTGTAACTGTTTGTTGCACTAGAGAGAGGTCAAGTGAATTAAATCAGATTTAATTCACATGAAGTGATCTGCCAAGTAACTGATGATTTACTATTAATAGTTGCATGCATGTTAGTTCTAATGGAGACCAAGTTGAGATATAAGTTAAAGGGATGTTAACTATCAGTTATATTATTAGTAAGTTGCTCGCATGCAGTAAAACACCCATAGGATTTGATTAGAACTGGATCATGGACCTAAGTGATAGCTCAAAATTCAAATTATTTGAAAGTGTGTTGAACCTGAGTGACTAAATAGATCTCGTCTTCCTGATTTTGGCATCGCAAACGGTTCGAAAAACTGACACTGTAAGAAGAAGTTATCATGGTTTGAAAAGTCCAGTAGACTACAAAATTTGGACTTTGACCAAGTTTGACTTGGATTTGGGAAAAAATAAAGAGAATATCCTAGGGAATATTCTTGGAATATTCCCAAAAATATTCCATTCAGTTCAATCATATCTTGACACTTGGTGCAATATTATTCATTGAATGGTTGACTATTTATTGGTTCAAAAAATCGAAGGCTGCCACATGGCAGGCCCGGAGGCCGCCACATGAACCCTGTTCTATGGTCTAAAATTTTGGAATGCACTGGAATTGATCGCGAGACCTCCTGCATAGTGCACCTAGAAGTTACCATTTGGGGTGTGTGATAGTACTTAAGCATATATGGCTCACGATTTGGTTTAAATTTTATTGAACATGCATATGGGGTTCGGAGGGGGGCCAGCCCCCTATATGGCCTTGGTGCCAAGAACCAAGAGCTAAGCCCCAAAACTGCGACGATTCCATTTAACTGTTAAACCTGTCACATGTCGTTTAAATGTGCAATTTATGTTGACGGTTTACACCAATCGTAACCTCCGCCCGACGGTTCCGCAGTTGTAAGACATGTTCACATGCCACGAGTTTTATGTTTATCTGCCAACAGTTAAAAAAACCATCGAAGGTTACGGTTATGGAACTGTATATTCTGGTCATATGCCAACAACAAAATTTAATGTTATGGTTAGACTTGGCAGATATTCTGGAGGGTGCGCCATTTTTGGCTATTTATGCCGAATCTAACTGGAGTTAAGTCCATTTCTCCATAATTAGTGGAGCTTTTTTGGGTGTCATTGGGAAAAATGACTTCAGGCTCTATCTTGAGCTAGATTCGCCCAATTTTGGAAGTCCAATAGTCAATTTTCACTATATCCAACATTCTATAATCATTGGTGAGGTTTTCAGAGCCATCAGATGAATTTGAGAAGGTTTTTTCTTCAAAGAAGTTCTAGGGCCCACCATGGGCCAACAGCAGTTTGAGGCCTAGCCAGGGGAGGAGGCCCTATTCAGAAATCCAATAGTCAAGTTTGGATGCTTTAGATGTTTTGGAACTAATGGTGTGGTTTTCAGAGCCTGTAGAGGACTTTTGAAGGCTGATATGCTTCAATGAAGTTACAGGCGCCATCAGAACCAGCAAGTGCCACCAGCAGTTCGAGGCCCAAGCAAGGCAGATAGAGGCCTTATGCAGCGAACCAATAGTAATTTTTTACTCTAATGAGAATTATGAATCCATTTATGGAGGTTTCAAAATATTTTTAGGACTTCTAGAGGTCAAGAACCCATCATAGAATTTTTCAGTGACCCTAGTGTCGAGGGTGCCAACAGGTGTTGGAGGCGAAACCGGAGCAGCCGGAGGACATTTTCAGTGAAACAATAGTCTATCCTAACTATTTTTGGAATTATAAATCCAATGAAGGGATTTTCAAAGCCATTTGAAGACTTATAGAGCTCGAGAAGCTACGGGGAAGTTTTGGGGAGCCCAGGGCAAACCGTGGAGGAAGGCCTAGTTTGGACATGTAGTGCTCGCTTTGAGCAAATTATCAGCCTATATTTGGTGTTTGATCTATGCTGGAGATAGTAGGTGATTTTTTAGAGACAGTAAAAGAATATTGGCTCAAGGGGTCCTGACCCAGGTTCAGAGGTTAAGGTTTGCCAAAAAACCCCTATAATACTAGCCCTTTTGGCAGTGACTTGCTTACGCAAGCCAAAGTCTCACTCGAAGCAGTATGGGAGGGTGCTGGAACCAGGTTTCCACACCCAAAGAGAGGGTAGGTAAGTCTAGCAAATCTTCGTTTGCAGCTTATCAGGTTCGCAAAAGACAAGTCTATTCGCAAGTTTGTTAATAGTATAATATGCAGTATAACAGAGCTACTATCATGCACAGATCTATTCAATACCTTCACATCCACATGTGTATCAGCAGTTACCAGAACACAATATCATAACACATCATTAATAATAGATTATGGATATGCTTCATACCATACATAGACAGATTCGCAACATAAATAGATAACACAGCTATATTCGTAGCTCCAACGGATCCCAAAGGTTCGCATCAACAACAACACACCAGATCAGACAACACAAAGTTTCTTTAACTATATCTGCATATATTAGCATCCAAAACCCAGTATAATCCAAACACAACCTGCGCACACAGCTAGTAGGGTCCTCACATAGAAGGACTAAGGATCTTCACGCACACAGCCAGTAGGAGTCCTTACCCAACGACCCAACAATAGATCTAACAATTCACACTTAGCATCAAACTTAATTCTTGCTTACCTTAAGACTCAAAATGTTCATCTATTTATATCAACTTAGCCTACGCTTCCAATGGTCTGCAAACCATGGTTTGTGGACTCTTGGTCTACCCTTGACCCATTACAATGCATTCGGGGCTTTAACCCTCCCCAAAACCCCCACGCTATACTAATAAATACCAAAAATATGCAAAATTGTACAAAATTCGTAGCTTTTAGGGGACCCTATTCCAACAGTCCCCCAACACAATCTTGTGACTTGTCCCGATTCATTGTGGTCATGGGGTCTCCACCTGCACCTGCAGCAGCCTGATCGCCTCAACTAGTGGGGGTAGCACTCATTCACTCTGAACAGTAGTGTTATGAGCAATATCCACCAAATTTTGCAAAGTTGGTCCTTCTGTTGCAGCTGTGATGCTCTCTAGATTCTGGTTCAGTTATTCAACAGCGACATCAATATCCTGTGAGAGCTTGAGGGCTTCATCAACCCATGGCTTAAGGCAGTCGCTGAGGGTATTCTTCTTATGGCAGAGTTCTTCAACATCATCCCAAAGGGTCTGGCTGGTACGCAGTCATGCCAATCGTTGAGAAGGAATCAAAGTAGGCATAGTTGCTTCTAGCTGCTCGAACGCTTCTTCCTTCTATCGTAGGTCTTGCTTGATTTCACGTTGGAGAGGGTCACACTGCACCTTGGTCCATAACTACATAGCTATTTTAAGTAATTGGGCACCCTGAGAAATCTGTCCTATAATCACATTCGTGGCCGTTGTAACCAGAGCAGCTCACTGGGCCCGTACCTCCAGTGGTGTCTCTGGTTGCAACTTGGCCTGCAAGTCTGCGATCTATTGTTCCATCTCCATTTTGACTGCCTGGATCTCTGTCCTTGAGGCCCATAATACTGCGAACAACCCCTCAATCTTGGCTTGGGGGGTGGAATAAGCTGGAATATCTTCGGAGACGTCTGCGCAGAACCTACTAATGAGGTGCTCCATCTCCGTCTGTTGCGCGGTAGCGAGGGTGCATGTAGCTTGTACTTGGGAAACTTAAGCATTTTTTTCCTCAATTGTCTGCTCAACTATACTGAGTTGCTGGTGCACTCGATGGTCCCGGTGTTGAATTTCTTTGAAAAAGGAAGTGTGGAGAACCTACAATGATTCATGTGGCAACCTGTCTAGATCCAGCAACAGCTCTACATAGGCCTGGACTTGCACTCCCAAGTCGGGTGGACTTATCATGAGGGCTGCACCAGGCAGGGAACAAAGGAAGCTTTCTGCTATAACAAGTATTGTGCTGCTAGTTGATGAGTCCATTTGTACCTGAATAATACTTGTTTTTAGCGTGTCCATATTCAGCTGTAGAGCTTGGAGCTCAGCCTGAAGCATGTCGACCGCAGCTTTCTATTGCTCTATCAAAGCTATCCATTTGCCTCTTGTAGCCAAAGTGACTGCGTCTGAATTTTGCTCGAGGTCCCCTTCGATCAGTGTAACCGCTTCATCATGTTCTGGTCGTTGAGAGCATTGCTTCTTCCGTGGCCCTTTACCAGGGTCACCCGTTCGCTTTTCTCCCTGAGGGGAGTCAGCACCTCCCACCTCCTGACCTTCGGTACCAAGATCCTATTGTGCATCCATCTGCGCCCTTCCCCGTACTCTTACCGAGCTACGAACCCTTTTGCGATGTGGCTTTGGTGCCCTTCCTTGTGCTTTTGCTTGTTCCTCCGATTTCTTTGGTGATGACAGGTGGGATAACCTTCATGGTTCTTGTTCCTTCAGTGCCCTTCGCACCTGTTTTGAAGCCAAGCTTCTAGTGAGGAGGCCATTGTGCAATTAAATATTCAATCTCTTCATTGGCAGCCATATAGGGGAGCGAAACACATGCAGGATCCTTGTGGCCTCGAATTTGGATGTTATGCATAGTCACCTAGAATGCAGCAATGCTTTTATACTTATTGTAGATGGCTGGCGACAGATGTGGGCAAGAGTTGATAGCTGCTGCAAGCCCACTCTGAAACAACACCTAGAAGACTTGATTGTCCTCAATGCACTATGCATCCTTAGAGTCCCAGAAGTTCGTATATCGGGCCCCCTCGCACATGTCTGGGGTGAGCTCAGGGAGGACCAATTCCTCAGGTGCTTCCCAGGCGACCAACGCGATGAGAAGCAGCAACCAGGAATAACAAATTCTCGTCCCTACTCCTGGGATTTGTGGACATTGGCCAAAAATGCATTGCACAAGTACTGGGACCAATTGAAGCAGACCCCTTTCTCGCACCGGCCTACCAACTGAATTACATATGCGGGGGCGGAGGCTGCCTGGAATTTTTGCATCATCTTGCATGAAAATAAAAAGGTACCCAACTACGTACCAGGGTCACTGATGGATTTGATCATGAAGCCTTGAGTATTCTGCTCCACATGGTAGTTTTCATGCACATGGTCAACGATCTTCCCCTCGTACTTCTTTCCAATGTGCAGCAGAGGGTCCAACCCTTCCATGGGGAGACCAGTAATTCGATGAATGAGCGCAGCATCGATGGGGATTCGATCTTGGATCCATAAGCATCCATCATGTACCAGGGCGAGCAACTGACATACCAGACAGTCCATGATATTGTATTGGCCGAAGTGCGGCATCCTTAGTAAGTTTAAGAGCCTGAACCCTGCCAATCCGCATACCTAGCGCATGGGGACAATATTTATCCCATTGTCTTCCTGTATTCAGTCAAGACATAATTCGGGTGCCAACTCAGGGAAGGCTTCCAAATTGGCCAAGTCATGACCATCAAATTTCACCTCATGGAGCCTTCCAAAGGGTTCACTAATGACGGGGACCTCACTTGAGGTCAGTGACATCTGCAGGTAGGTGCGCAAGCCATCGAGATTCTTCAGTGTGCGTGTGGAGGGCCTGTTGGGACGAACAAAGGGTGGTAGCCAATTGATTGGTTCGGTTACCTAGGCCTCTTCCTGAGCAAACAGAGGTCGCTTTACTGGGTTGGGCGAACGTGCCTGGGACATGGTTCACGGGGACTTTACATTTCGTGGGGAAGTATGGGGCTTCGCCCCAACCCATTTCATAGGTTTCCCCGAACCCTGTGCTTTTTCTTTCCCCTTCTTCTTTTCTTGACTCGGCATAGATATAACTTCCTCGGCTTCTGGTTCGACTTCCACTACTTCCTCGGATTCTTGTTCTGTAGAGGTCACTAGTTCTGAGGCTTCAGTGGGATTAGTGGCAGTCATTCTGGCGCAGAAAATGAACTCCGGGTTGCTACTGTCAGAGGCTGTAGGATGCTCAGACATGAAAGAGACGCAATAGGCATAGAAACTCTTATAGCACAAACTTGTCAAGGACAAACACGCCAAGTACAAACTAATCAAGCGATATGGAAACCTTGTCTGATCTATCCTTCTTATTTTATAGTCGTGGGGATCGATCAACAATTGGGTGAACCTCACTTGGAACTTACCATCAAGTAAACAGTAAAAAAATTTCGGAAATTGTCTCATTAAATGTCGGTCGCCCGCTCCTTTCAATGGTATTTTTTTCCTTTTACACGATTTTATTGTTCCAATGTCTATTTTTTGCACCTCCTGTGCACCTAGCGCACCCTTGAACTCCCAGCGGACCTCCTGTGTGCCCAGCACACTTCTGTGCATCCAACGCACCTACTGCGTTCTGAACATACGCCTGCACCTCCAGCGCACCCCTCCGAGCTTCCAAACCTGCAACCGCTTCCTATGCGTACCATGGTACCTTCCATGTTTACCTTCCTTAGTGGGCATACCCCACTTCATATAGCTACTCCGGCCATATAGTCATTTGATCTGATAAGTTTTGAGTTGGCTGCAATTGACATAGTCGGGTAGCATATCGCTGCGTAGGGTGGCTAACCGAATAGCTCCGCCATCCATGATTCCTTTAACTATATAGGGCCCTAACCAGTGCTGTCGGAACTTCCCCAGGTGTTTCACAAACTGGCTATCATACAGTAGGACTAATTCGCCCTCCATAAAGGTCTTTTTCCGAATATGTAGATCATGCCATGCCTTATCCCGAGCCTTCTGAACCTGCTAATGGAAATTAGCAATGAAATGATCTTCCTCCAAAGACACAAGTTGCGCTAAATGCTCCTCCATGATATCAAGCTCTGCCATATGCGTAAAGGCTGCAATTCGTAGGCTAGGAACAATATATTCCATGGGCATAATGGCCTCCTTTCCATAGACCATCCTAAATGTTGTTTTCCTTGTCAACTTCTTACAAGTGGCTTGGTAGGCCCAAAGAACAGATGGGATGTGCACGTCCCAGTCACTACGATCGGCATTACAAACCTTAGTCAATGCGTGCTCCAAGACTTTGTTAAAAGCTTCAGCCCACCTGGTTACATAATCAGTGGTAGTTATAATGTAACACGCACCGGTATTCTTTCCGGGTGGGTTGATAGGTCCCACAAAATCGATGGCCCATTTGTCAAATGCTTGCAGGGCCATTTTCAGTTGAAGGGGCATTTCATCTCTACGTGACGGCCTTCCTATTTGTTGGCATGTAACACTGGCTTTACAATAGTCGTGAGAGTCATTATGCAGGGTAAGCCACCATAGTCCAGTTCTCAAGATCTTTTGCACCGTTGCTTTCCCTGCATAGTGACCTCCTGCTACACCGTTGTGGGCTTTTTCCAAGATAACGTGTCATTCATGCTCCAAAACGTACCTTCGCAGAACTTCATCAGCTCCCATCTTATATAGATGACTTGTGATGATGGTGAAATCTGCAGCACGGGTTACCAGTTATTTCTTCTATTGTACTGAATAATCTGCAGGTGCCATGCCTGTAGTCAGGAACTAAATGATGTCAGTGAAGTGCACATCAACTACCTTAATAGAAAATAGTTTTGCATTAGGCAATCCTTCTTCCAGGTTGGACGGTTCCTCGCCACTCTCAATTCGGGACAAGTGATCCGGCCCAGCATTCAACTTCCCCGGCTTGACAATGATCTCAAAGTCGTATTCCTAAAATAGAAATAGCCATCAGTAGATTCCCCCCCCCCCCCCCCCAACACAGGCTTATTCACCAGATACTTCAAAGCTGAATGATCTGTAAAAATTTTGAAGTGTCCTCCTAACAGATAGTGTCGGTACTTCTGTAATGCATAGACCATGGCCAATCCCTTCCGCTCCATAGTGGAATAGTTGTGCTCTGCACCAGAGAGTTTCCTGCTAGCAAATGCAACTAGGTGATCAATGTCTCTGTCTCCAGGCTGCGTAAGGGCCGCTCCCAGGGAGATTCCTGATGCATCTACGTGAACATGGAATACCTTCGCCAAATCAGGAAATATGAGAATAGGCGCAGAGACCATCTTCTCCTTGAGTAGCTCGAAGCTCTTTTGGCATTCGTCATCCCAAAAAAATGAAACATCCTTCTTAAGCAGCTTTTCTATAGGCGATGTGATTAATGTGTACCCTTGAATAAACTTCCTGTAGTAGCATGTATGTCTGAGGATCGAGCGCAGCTATTTCTTAGTTGTAGGTACTGCTAGATTTATGATAATTGCGACTTTGGTAGGATCAACCATCAATCCTTGCCGACAAACTATGTGCCTGAGAAAGATTCCAAAGGGTACGCATAATATGCACTTCTTGATATTCAGGGAAATCTAGTGCTTCCTACAAGCATCCAACATCATGCGCAGGTATGAGATGTGCTTCTTCACCAAGCCGAAGACAGTCCAGACATCAAAATGCACCTCCAAAAACTTGTGGATGAAATATTTGAACACTGCGACCACCACCTGTGAAAATATGGCAGGGGTGTTCTTGAGCCCAAATGGCATGATTGTATATTGAAAGGATCCCCATTCAGTAGAAAACATAGTTTTGCTACGATCTTCAGGTGTGATTCTGATTTAATGGTAGCCCGAGAACCCATCTGTAAATGAGTACGTTTCCTTCCCTCCCACGTTGTCAAGGATTTCAACTGATAATGGCGTGAGAAAGGGATCATGTACGCAGGAATCATTCAGTTTGTGTAAGTCCACACAGATCCTTATCTCTCCCTTCGTCTTTTTCTCCTGAACCACCATCGAACTTACCCAATCTGACTGTTCAATTGATTCGATGATACCTGCGGCGAGCATCTTGTCAATTTCTTCCTTGACCTTTTGTTTATACTTAGGGTTCAACCGATAAGGCAGCTACTTCACATGGCCCCTAGGTCCCCTGTGATCCCCTTAAGCTCTGAAAACTTCGTCGGGAATAAGTCCTGATACTCTATGAGCAGTTCTGCAACTTTTCCGACTATATCATCATCCCAATAATCCCCAATTTTAGCAAACTTAGGTTGCTCTTCCATGCCAATGTTGACTTCTCGCAGCTTCAAAGGCTTAGTAACATCGATAGTTTGTAGTGGGGGTCCGACAACTGTGCACTCTCCCTCTGATACTGGGATAGATACATTGTGCGGATCTTCATCGCACTCTTCTATTGCTATATTGCAGCAACTGAATATATCTTGCATCTGTGTTTCCCATGTTGGTGCCCCAAGTGCTGCGTAAGGGTGTGATTCATTAAATATGAAGGTAATATATCCTACAGAGCTTCATCAAGAGCCTATGTTCCCCCTACTAACCCAAATGTTCCTACAAATTCATCCTTTAATGTTTCCCAGTGGCAGGTGTGATGATGTAGCTCCGCATCTAAGTACCATGCGGTGGGAATTGGTCCCAAGGAATGAATAAATAGGTGAACCCATTATTTTGTAGTCCGGTCACACCATTACTCCATCCAAGCGATCAAATTCTCACACGGGCCCCCTGGCCCAAGGAATGTCTTTACGCACAAGTGAACCAGGGGTTCAAATCGCAGGATCATCATATCCCGACACTCTTCCCAATCCTAGAATGCCCCCTTATGCGTGTCCCACCACCTCGCAGGTGTTGCGCGCATGGCTAGATTAACGACCCATAACCTTCGCTCTCTTGGAACCTCAACTTCAAATTCTCCAAAAAACTCCTCCTTAATACTACCAAAACCATCAAAGTAGGGCAATTATCTTACCTCAGAGGAGATGCATCGGAAGTTCTTGGTGATTCTAAGACATCACAGCGCAAATACATCATGTAACTGATTCTGCCAATTTTCCATCTCTCCATCGGAGTCAGAGAAACATTCGCTATCTTTTTCCCAGCAAAGTACACCATCGGTCGTGGGATTGATCCAATCTTCGTCCTTCGCAGTTAAATTATAGATATGATCCACATCCTCTTCTTCGTGCACCAACTCTGTATATCATTCTCCCTCTGGAGGGTCTAATGGTACTATCACCCGCGTACCTTCATTTTCAAACACCATGCTTCTTTTCTTTAGGTTGATGATACCTCCCATAACTATGGCCCAATCCAATCCTAGGAGTTCAGGATAGGGGTTCGCATCTTCTACAATATGAATGACCTCAAAGTCAGCTCTGACCTTAACTCCTACAATATCTTCCACGATCTTTGACAGTCTCCCCAATGGTATGATCCTCTGTTGATTGGCCATGCGCAGTTGGATAGTGGACCATTCCAACTTAGGTTCTCCCATTGGCTACCAAGTTTTCTTGGGTAGTACGTTCGCATATGATCCCAGGTCCAAAATAACCTGATCCATATCATAATCACCAATTTTCATTGTTAGCCGCATTTCCCTACCAGTGTGTTTCTTATGCTTGTACAGTTTGTGCACATCCTTAACTTCCAAGGGTGGATTAGTTCATTCTACGCAACTGTCTATTAAGGCTCATTGGTTGAGCAATAGCTTCATAAACGCTTGTAAAAATGGTTGGACCTCATCCTCTGCTTTGAGCTTTGTGGGGACATGAGAAGTCGATGCCTCAGCCTTAGAAAAGTCTTGGCAAGCTGCGACAAAGGTTTCCCTTTCCTTTTGTAGGTCCAAACCTTCTTGTTTGATGGCTGCTTTTCGGATAAGAGGCTCAGCCGCAGCTTTCTCTTCAGCTCCCCTAGTGGTCAGGCCGCCGCGTGTTATGACATTAATGTTTGGTCCTTCGTCTTGTAGTTTTGCCTTAACCCTTTGTACGTTCTGCGTAGGTGTCTACTGCTTTTCCTGCATTTTTTATATCAGAATTGGATAATCTTCAAGCACATGGTCTAGATGTCTACAGTATCTGCAATATTGTCTTGCAGGGTTCAGGTAGTCCCTCGCAAAGTGCCCTACCTCTCCATAGTTATAGCAGATCAATTTTCCTCTTCCCCTACCTGCACTTCCACCTCGGCCCCCTCCCCTGCCCCTAGCTGGGGAGCCACCTATGCTTGGGGGGATCTTGGCGACGAAGGGTCTGATTGTACCTTATATAGGTTTCCCTAGTCTATCATTAGATGATAATTTTGGTAGTTATGTTCATCGTGTCCTACTGATCAGCAAAACTGGCACCATTGTTGCTTCAGTTCTGGGACATACGCACCCAGACGGGGGCAGTTGTTAGTATCATGCAAGTCGACTATGTGACAATCATCACACCACAACACTGGTCCACTTGGTCTCGGGTGCAACGGACTGGGTCCCCCTGCCTATAGGTAGTCTGCCAATAGCGGGCACTGGTCCTTGGTATGGCCAGATACCCTACATCGTATGCACCATATGTTTGGGCTATATTCTTTCCCTCGGTCCTTTTGCAGGTTCTGGATCTCCATATGCATTGCCTCCAGCTGCCCTTGGATTTTTTGTACTCCCAACTGGGTATCATCTCTTGGCGCAGCTTCCAACTTCATGGCAATCTCCAGGGATTTTCCAGCGATTCGATGGCTTGCTGACCCATAGGTATGCACAGGTGAGGCAGTAACATAGCAATGAACCATTCCTTGTGTTGTCTATCATCATATAGAAATTTCCCTTCCCTGATTACCTTCTTTAGTCGTTGGTCAGCCTCCCATATAGACTCAAAGGGCCCTTGTTTAAATTCTTTTAGGTCATTCACTATTTGAGAGTAGGATTTAGGCTTCTGAAACTACTATTTTAGGGCATTCTTAACCTCTGGAATGGTCGCATTCGCATGTTGAGCTACATATCCCATATACCAGTCCAGGGCTCTTCCTTCAAAGGCAAGGGACAGATGCACCCTTTTCACAGCATCACTGGACACATTCTGTGCAGTCCATACTGACTCTACGATGAACCAGAACTGATCCATATCTTCGTCCCCTACGCCCTTGAAGGTAGGTAGCTTCATGTGCAAGGCCATCTCGTCTTCTGGTGGGGGTGGAGGTACGAGTGAGTTCTTACCCCTATGCTGGTTTGAAGGTGGTGTAGTTGGAGGGCTATGCATAGTCAAATCCCTTACTGGACTGTAGATAGATCTATCTCCTTCACGATTAGTTCTGTAGTATTTACCACTTCGTGTTGTACCCTCACTCTGATTGGAGCTCATTCACTCTATATGGCTGCACAAAATGTCATTTTTGCACAATAATATTTTAATAAGTAATGGCAATTTTTTCAGAAACTTACCCCAAAAACCCTTGAAGAACCTTTTTTCTGCCTCAGAATAGGACACGAAGTGATTGACTGCAAACTCCATCATAAATCCTTCCAACACACTATCTACCTAGTGATCTACCGTACAAGTGATGGTGTTATCAGTCCTTTCTAACTGCTAGATAAACTCTGGAGTCCACTGCGTGACCAGTTTATCCTTCCAACACGTATGGAAATCTACGAGCCTTGCCAACCACTCCTGAAGCTCGTTCGCAAATGTCACAAAGAAAATTTCGTAGACCTCTGTGAAAATTTACTTATTATTCCACTTCTCTGTTGTCAACTTTCGTTGTGATTTTCTTTTACCGCAAATTCTTGAACTTGTTTTTCAAACCACTCTTCAATTTATTTCTTCTCAAGTCTCTAATGTTCTCTTGGCATTATCCGATCTCTCTCTCAAAATTCTCCCGGTCCCGGCAACGGAACCATTTGTTTGCTCGAGGGGTCCTAACCCAGGTTCGGAGGTTAAGGTTTTCTAACAAACCCCTATACTACTAGCCCTTTCAGAAGTGACCTACTTGTGCAGGCCAAAGTCTCACTCAAAGCAGTATGGGAGGTTACTGGAACCAGGTTTCCTCACCCAGAGAGAGAGTAGGTAAGTCTAGCAAATCTGTGTTCGCAGCTTATCAGGTTCGCACAAGACATGTCTATTTGCAGGTTTGTTAACAGTATAATCCGCAGTATAACATATCTACTATCATGCACATATCTAGTCAATAGCTTCACATCCATGTGTGTATCAAAAATTACCGGCACACAATATCATAACACATCATTAATAATAGATTATGGATATGCTTTATACCTGTTGAGTCCCAAATTTGCATCTTTTCCATACACTTTTCCATACCTTTTTCACTCTCCTAAACCTCCCAAATTGTCAATATCATGTGCAAAAGAGCATTTAACATGGTTTTTAATTATATTTTTGTGTTTGCTATTTGATCTAGATTTTTTTCATTCAGCTGCGGAATCTTGCCACTTTCCGCAGCTGCTGCAACTTTCCGCAACTATTTTGTGAAACTCTATGCTATAGGTGTCTACAAGGGAAACGAGCCACATGGGCAGGTCAGGAATGACGTGGACATGGTTCGTGTCCTATTGGTTCAAGCAAACTCGTCCAAAGAAGCCGCGGTCAAAGGCGTCCACATGGAAGTCAACCATGGAGTTTCATGTCGGCCGGACTCTATTTTGTGTCACATGAAGATCCATACGGCCGTTTCTAAGCCTGCGAAGGTTAAATCGACATCTGTATATGGTTCTAGAGTCGAATTCAAGCATCCACCTTTCGTAGATCTACTTTCCAACACGGCCATACTCCTATATCCGTGGACGTAGTGGTCTACGTGCTCTCCACTAGCATGAACTTTAGGAAACAGTTATAGTTTTTTGTTATATATATTGCGTTTGCATACGCATATGAAGTTAGTCGTTATTAGTGAATGTAGTCTCTGTTATCTTTTGATTAGTCTGCTCTGTAGTGATTACGCTGCACTTGTGCCGTAACATTACCATTCTGTAATGAACTGCTTTTTAATATGAGAAGACTCTGTTTTTCAACTTAATTCGTATTTGAGGACCGTTGCCAAGGTTGTGTAGAGGGCCCCTGCTCAGCTAAGGTTTTGTGTATTAGTGTATATTTCTCATTTCATTTCTTTAAAAATCATTGTATCATAATCCATTCATATGTTCATACTTTGCAGTTGTTTCATTTCTGTTTATATACTTCCATAATTTCCATTTCATTTCTGTCTTTCATGTTTTATGATTGTTAACCACTGATCAGTGTTTATGTTTTTCAGGTTTTAGATAGGCAGCCCGGGCATTTTCATAGCTTTTTGACTAATGACATGGAACTAACATTGTTCTGATGCTAGTTTGCTTTTCATAGTTTTTGTTTAATTTCAGTATTGCTTTGTACATTTCAGTTTTGTTTTTCTGCTTCAGTAGTTAAAATTTAGATATACTAATCTGCTCATAGCATCTTCAGTTGCCTCCGAAAGCCACAGCTGGACTGATGGTGAGGGATTGCATTATGAAATGTATAGTTTAGTATTAGTTTCTTTTCTGCAAATTTAGATATATTAAGCTGCTCATAGCATCTTCAGTTGCCTCCGAAAGCCACAGCTGGACTGATGGTGAGGGATTGCATTATGAAATGTGTAGTTTAGTATTAGTTTCTTTTCTGCAAATTTAGATATATTAAATCATGCATGACATCTTTGGTTGCCTCCGAAAGCCACAGCTGGACTGATGGTGAGGAATTGAATCATGAGTGTATGGTTTAGTATTAGTTTACTTTCTGCAAATTAAATATCAGTTACACAAGTTGTTTATGATTACTTCCGAAAATCATAGCTGGACTAATGATGAAGGGTCAGAAAATGAATTGATGTAATCTGATTTAGATTTATTTTGTTGCAATTTTGAATTTCCTTAAGCATAGTTTATTTTGTGTTTAGTTGGCAGCAAGAATAGTTTAGTTTTCATGCTCACTAGTTTACTGTTTTGATTTATTAGATTAGCAGCACCTTTTCATTTTAGCAGTACATTTTCATTTTCTTTCAAGTCTTGTCATAGTAAATTTCAATTTGCTTTTAAAGTTTCAAGTTGGTAAATCATTATAGGGGATATCACTTCCTTGAACAAACATAACCAAACTTGTTTTCATCTTAGAATTTTCATTTCACCTTAGAAAAACCAAAAACGACAAAAAGTTAAGAAATAGGTTATCTTGCACATATAGTGCGCCGCACTTCATCAGCTTACGATTCCCGGATTGACAAATTAAATGCAGCAATTTAGGACACACTAAATTGACCAAACAATACCATACACAGACAGATTCGCAACATAAACAGATAACACAACTTTATTCATAGCTCCAACAAATCCCAAAGGTTTGCATCAACAGCAACACATCAGATTAGATAACACAAAGATTCTTTAACTATATCTGCATATATTCACATCCAAAACCCAGTACAATCCAAACACAGCCTGCGCACATAGTCAGCAGGGTCCGCACACAGCAGGACTGAGGATCTCCACACACACAGCCATCAGGAGTCCTTACCCAACGACCCAATAATAGATCTAACAATTTGCACTTAGCATCAGACTTAATTCTTGCTTACCTTAAGACTCAAAATGTTCATCTATTTATATCGACTTAGCCTACGCCTCCAATGGTATGAAAATCGTGTTTTGCGGACTCTTGGTCTACCCTTGACCCATTACAATGCATTTGAGGCTTTGACCCACCCAAAAACCCCTGCGCTAGACAAATTAATACCAAAAATATACAAAATTGTACAAAATTTGTAGCTTTTAGGGGACCCTGTTCCAACAAAGAATTCTGAAGGAGTTAGTTCCATGGAGAAGCTCAGGTTAGCTCAAATAAATGACAGAAGGAATCAAGTCTAAGGGAGCATAGATCTGTTTACAAAGTGATGACAGCCATAATAGGGATATAGATGGTATTCTAAGCCCTTTTCTTCAGCTCAGTAACCATTGGAGTTAAGTGTAGAACTTGTAAAAGAAAATTTACAATAATCCCAAAGAGCCAAGTCAAGATGACAAAAGCTCAAGGAGACGTAGCCCATGATATTCGGGTGAAATACTAGATTAATTTTGCTGTTATGTGTGGATTTTTATTTGCTACATTATATTTCTATTACACATGTTTAATTTCAGCAAAAACAAATGGACTTAAGACACTTAAACATTTAAAAATAATACACCTGTTTCAAGTAATAATTTCGCAAAAAGTCAAGTACAAGATAGATATTTTATTTATTTAACTGAGTGGAAGGTTATTGAAAATCATAACAAGTTATCCAACCCATTTTCAGATGAGGTTGGTATCAGATCACTTGGTTGCTTGATTTACAGAGCAATAGCTTGCTTGTTTGGCTTGAAAGGTGTTTAAACAGTGCAAAGAATTCGACTGTTTGACTGTTTGCAAACTGACTGTTGCTTGAGTTTTCTAGAGGTGAAGGGAAAGCTACTGATAGCTAATTCCAAGAGAGGACAAGAAGGAAGAAGGGTTGAAGGCATTCACCTTACCCAAAGGACCTCAAGGCAACCCTTGAAGCAAAAAAGGGTTTGTTTGCAAAAGGCTGCTTGAATAAAAGTTTGTCTCTACAACCATTTTGTTCAAAAGCTTTGTCAATAGTTTTTGAAAGCTTTGTGAATTTTTTTGAAGTTATTTATTTCATTTCATAATGAAAAATTCTTCAATTGAGGTTTCCAAATTCTCCTCCTTCACAATATTCTTCGATGAAGACATGAAGCAAGACTTCTACATCTTGAAGGACATGGTGCAGATTCTATTTGAAGATAGAAGAGAAAGCACCGAACTTCATGAGCAATTGTTTTCTATGAAGCAAGAGAAGGAATAATTTATCCAAATACTGCATGATATGGAGATGTATCTCCATCAAGCCCAAGAGGATTTGACCAAGAACATGCATCAAGCAGAGGTAATTCACTCAAATTTTTCTTCAATTTCCTCTTCAGAAAGATGTGTTGGTTCATTTGAAAAGCACACTAGAGGTATAGGGTCCAAGTTAATGTTTAAAATGGGCTATGAAGGCAAGGGTTTAGGCAAGCATGCACAAGTCATGATTGATCCTATTTTGGTTGAGGAATGACCTAAGAAATTTGGTCTTGGATATGTTAAATCTAATGGCGAAGATTCCAAAGCCACGAAGTCACATGAGGAAACTTCAAAGAGAAATTTTGTTCCAAGTTCTAAATCACAAACATATCAAGTTTGTTTTCAATTTGACTTCCATTATGTTAAGCCTATTGTTGAGCTCCAAAGATGTTCTTTCTTCCACCACATTCCACTCCATTTCCTTTGTCCATTATTAATCACAGGCTCAAATGATCAGTAGAATTAGTTAAAATTGCTTTAAGAATATATATCATGACTAACTTGCTATGTTTTTATGATTTTGTCATTGTAGTACTTTTTGAACTAGATCTAGCTACAAAATGCAGACATTCTGTAGCTAGTTGCCGATTCTGCAGCTGTCTTCATGTCTACGCAGGTTCCAGGTGTCATCTCAGAGGAAAACACATATGGTCGTATTCCACATCATTCCCTCATCATTTTTTTCTCTCCACGAAGTTTGAACGGAATTCTGTAGGTGGTTATGCACGTGGGAACTCAAACTAGGAGAGAGACTCCTAATAGGACAAGGACAGTCCAAATGTCCTTAATTATATTACGTGACCACCATCAGAGTCCTAGTTTGGTTTTTATTTGGAAAGACAATTATCCCTAGGTTATCTCAAGACAGTTATGTAAATTTGTTACAAATATGGCTCGGGAAACCGAGGGACAAGGTTAGATTTTGTGGTTGATTGCTAGATTTCAGAAGTCCGAAAACACTCTGTTTTTGAAGTAATTTCTCTTTAATGAAAGAAGCATCATTTCCTTGAAATCATTGAGTCAATTTTGAAGTAGATTTCGTGCTACTCCGGTGGTAGAGGGCCCTTGCTACCTGAGCAGACTTGTTTATACGGTTTAGATAAGTATTTTAGTCTCGTTTTCATTTCTAGCTTAGGCAAGTTTCTGAAGTTTCTGTTCGTGCTTGTTTACATTAATTATCACAGCTAGACTTACTCTTATAAACTCTTCCAAAATATCATCACGATGAATAAGGCATAGCTGTGGTATTGTAGGTTTTAGTTGCATTTCCTTTCAAATTTTATGATTTATGCTTGTTTACACTAAGTGTCACAGCCGGTCTTACTCCTACAAACTCTTCCAAAACATCATTAACAATGAATAAGAAACAATTGTGGTGTCTTAGATTCTAGTTGTATTTGCTTTCAATCTTATGTTTATGTTCAATTGCATTGAATAATACATCCAGACTTGTTTTACAAACTCTTCCAAAATATCATTCCTATTGAATGAGATGGGCTGTAGAATTCCATAGACTAGTTGCATGTTAATTTAGTTATAGCACTCCGGAGGTTGATTGCATTTAGTTCAGCTCTGTCACTACATTTCCAGTTTGATAATGGCATTTTAGTTTAACTTTGTTCACTGTACTTCAAGTAGATTAGAAGCACTCTAGTTCAATCTCAGTTCATTTTGTTTCAAGAAAAGATTAGAGGCATTCTCATTTAAGTTGTAGTCACAGTATTTTAAGATTGATAGACCACTTTCTAGCCTAGGTTATCCATTGTATTTCAAGTAGTACTAGTTGTTAAAATTAGTCTCTCAGCCTTCATTATTTACAAACTTACTTTTGTTCTGAATTTATATTTATACATCATCACATGAACAGGGGTCAGTAATATCAGTTTAAGGCTTTGATCACTCTGCAAATCTTTTACAAACTCACTTATAGCCTTTTTCCCAAACATTATTTTAGAAAATCTCAAAACTTATGAATAAGGCCTAGAAGTGATAAGTCAAGTTGCAGAATAGGGTAACTTCAGCATCATAGGTTAATCTAGAATAGAAACCTTACTGTGTTACAAATAATCATTTTGTAATATTGTGAGTAGATTGTTTATTTAGGAGAACTTCATTTACACTTAACTTGTCCATTTCTCAAGCTCTTCCAACACACCTTTAATGAATGAATTGGATAAGTTCAAGCTCATGTTGTGATTTATCTTCTTGCAATGAAGTCATTATCAAGCTTTGCATTTGTTGTTTTTCATCCATAGTTTAGGCTTTGTTCTGTTTTAAATAACCAATAGCTTCTTTTCACCAGCGCTTAGTTCTTTCCCTTTTCGAACATAAAACCATAAAACCAAAAACATCATAAAACACTAAACACAACGTAGTGAGAAACAAATACCTAGGCACATATAGTGCACCACACTTCAGCAGTTTACCAACCCTGGTTGACAATTAATGAACTCAATTTAGGAACACTAGGTTGAGCACAAACATTTTGGCACCGTTTCCGGGGAAGTGTAACTAGGTAGCCTTGTTTCTTAACTTCCAAAAACAATGATATGTGTAGAGAGAGAGACTCAAGGGGTAGATTCATAAGAAGCATACGTTTGATTCCTAGAACATCACTTGTTTCACCTAGACCAAGAGCCAGTACACCTCCAACTCAGACCCACATTCCATCCTTTACTAATCCTAGACTTCCAGAAGACTTAAGATCAGATATTCCATTAGAAATACCTTCCACTTCATCCACTGAACCTGTCTTAGAAGAAGATTCAAGGACCCCTGCTAGAGATACAAATTTTTCCACTTCCACAGAAGAATCAACTATGGCAGAAGAATGGGGAGGAGGAGTCTTTAATGGAGGACACACATTATTTGGAGGGGGTAGAGGTAGAGGTAGAGGAGAAGGAGGTAGAGGTGCAGAAGGAGAAGGAAGTAGAGGAAGAGGTAGAAGAGAAATGGGAAACTCTTTTGGGTTTCCTATAGTAGATGAAGAAACTAATACAACTATGAAAAACATTTCACCCTCTGTCCTTCCAAACTTCTATGGACTTAAAACTGAAGATCCTGAAACCTTCCTATTTGAATTTTAAGTCCTATGTAGAACTTATGACTACTTACAAGATGCTCAAAAACTTAAACTATTTCCTTCAACATTGAAAGGAGTAGCATTGAAGTGGTTTATGAGTTTGATCAACAGTTCTATTAGGACATGGGAAGACATGAAACAAACATTTCTAGAGAGGTATTTGGATTATTGTATGCCAATCAATCATAAGGAGGAAGTGTTTAAGATGTTACAAAAAGAAGATGAAAACCTGGAAGATTTGTTGGAGATATTTCATTACAACATCAAAAGAGAAAAAATGGAGAACTTAGACCAAGACACCTTAAAAGCTCTCTTGTTGAAGACAATTAGGGATGAATGGTTGGATATTATTAACATGATGGGAAAAGGGGATATATCTCAGCCCACATTACCTGAAATATCTGAGTTATGTATCAACCTTTCAAGAGGGAAATCCAAAACTGTAAAAGGTCCAAGAGACCCTGCTCTTGCAAGGGTAAGTAAGTCTGCTTCTGGGACAGTAAGTAGGGCAGAGATAGGTCATATGCTTGATGAATTCAAATCTGACATCTTAGGGAGTCTTAGTGAAAAAATAGACACCCTTAAGTTACAAAACAAGCAAAAAGCTGAATCTGATGCCTTAGCAATCTTTTGTCCCAAATGTAGAAGGAAGCATGCCTTGAGAGAATGCCCTTTGGATGCAAAAGTTGTAGAGACTTGTGTAATTTGTTCAGAAAAAAATGAGACCAAGAGTTGTCCTTCACTTCCTGGTTTTAAAGCTGTCTTTCAAGAGGGAACTCCTACAAATTCCACAGAATCTCTCAATTTTGTCTCTAGAAGGCCTTGGCAAGGACCTCAAACACAAGGATTCCATGATCAATTGTATAATCAACCTCCACTAAATTGGAATTCTTGGCAGCAACCTTGGCCCCAATTTCAAAATCAATCTCAAGCTTGGGCACAAGGAGCACAAAATCCCTATGGAAGATACTCTCAATACTATCAGTATCCACCATACCCACATTTTTCTCCTCAAAGTCCTCAACAAAATCCTCAGAACCCACAACATCAAAATCAACCACTTCCATTACCATTTCCTCAAAATCAAATTAGTTTCCTGCTCAACCCATACCAAACCCCAACAATAAAAATCCTCATAATACATACATGATAGAAGGCCAATAGTTTCCAACTTATTTAATTACTCCTCTAGAACTTAGTGATGTTCAACTTAGGTCTGGAAGAATACTTGAAAAGAGGAAACCTTCTGTGATGATACAAGAACAAGACAACTCTAAGGAAGATTCTGTACGGGAAAATAAAATTCTTGAAGAAGACACATCTTTTCAAGACCCAAACATTGAAAAATCAAAACAAAAAGAACCAATCATTTCAACTCCTGTATTAGAGCAGCCATCAACATCCACTTCTACACCTCCCTTTACAGAAAGATTACAAATTGATAGGGGTGTAGAAAAACAAATTATGGTGCCTAATTATGATTTCCTAGATGAGATGAGAAATGTTTGCATTAAGATTCCATTATTACAAGCTATCAAGGAAATTCCAATTTTAGTAAAGACAATAAAGGAGTTGAGCATGAAGAAAACAAGAAAAAGAATAAAAGAGACAAAGAAAATTCAACTGGCAGGAAAAATAGCAGACATTATGATGGGTAAGATTTCTATTCCAAAATATCTAGACCCAGGAAATCCAGTTGTTAAAATTCACATCAATGGAATTGAGATCCAAAACACACTCATTGATTTAGGAGCAGCAATCAATATCATGAGTAGACAAATCATGGATAAACTGAAACTTTCTAATCTTCTTTTTACACCCACATTATTACAATTAGTAGATAGATCTGTGATCAAACCTGATGGGGTAATATAAGACATTCCAGTGTCCCTAGATTATTGGGAGTACCCTGTGGATTTCATGATCCTAATGTTGAAAATGCAGCAAGATGATGGAGCTTAGTGAAATGAAGTCGCCTTCACTAAGTGGGCCCGCAGGCAAATTCTGGCGCAAAGTCTATTTTTAGACTATGTCTATTTTTAGACATATGGAGCATGGTCCAGGGGTTGCAGTATGTTATTCTTTGAGTATTGGTCATGTTGGTAAAAATAGATGGACCTCTATTTTTTTTGGACCTATAGGTCGAAGTCTATTTTTAGACTGCCTATCCTAAAAATAGGGAAGTCAAATATTATTTACCCTTAATAATATTTGGACTCTAAACTTCAGCTTACTCTCTTGGAGCATTTCAGTTCGAGCCTTGGAAGTGGCTCATGCATCTGACAGAGGAATTACGCTATTCCTAGGGGTTTGGTGAGCTCATGCATGGTTGACTTCAGTTAGGACTTCAGTGGCAAAAGTTTGGTGGAGTTAATGAGACAGCTAGTGGAGTTGTGTTCGGTTTAATTTAGTTGAACTGGTTGAGATTAGTTTAACTAGATAATCAACTAGTTATGAGTGGAGTGAATTAAATATTATTTAATTAATT
Source organism: Pinus albicaulis (assembly GCA_034641835.2). NCBI lineage: Eukaryota > Viridiplantae > Streptophyta > Pinopsida > Pinales > Pinaceae > Pinus > Pinus albicaulis. The sequence continues at coordinate 826,898,723 of CM076576.1, read as the reverse complement.
AATTAGTAACTCATTATTCAACTCAAGAACACATCAGTTCACTACAGTGCATGGACAGTTCAGTGGAGACCAGTGAAAGAGGTAGATGAAAGGGTGGAGTTAGCTATCAGTGGCGACATCAGTTGTGCATGATATTTGCACCACACTTGGAGGATTTGTCCATGACAATTGCGCAGTCAAGCCAAGGAGATTCGAACCTTGGATCTCTATATAGACAGGCCTGGATTGCGCAATAGAGGCAAGGCAATTGGCGGTGAGTTTTGAACCAGTAACCTGTTCAAAACTGAGCTAGATTGTGTGTAACTTTATGAGAAAGTAATGAGTACTTGTGAGGAGTATTGTACTGAGTTTGTTACATGATTTCTCCATTATAATATACACAATAGCTGCGGGGTTTTCAGCTATAAGCTTTCACCATACATACTGTGTTAATGTGTATGATGATTTGATGTGTTATCGCTTGATTTTATTTCCGCATGTTTGATGATCTGAGTGGAAGAGATTATGTGTTGCATATAAATTCGAATTGTATGTGATCAGGATAGTCTCGGTGGATAATTAATTATTATTCAACAAATTTCTACATGGTATCGGAGCTATTGAAGCAGAGATTGATCATCACAGTGATTACAAACTTATTTCGGTAGACAGAGTCTGCATGCGGGCCAGGTAGCCTCCGGATTCATCTTTCTTCGGAAAGTGAAAGGTCTGGTAAATGCCCCTTGCAGTCAATCTCTGTGCTAGAAACAATTTGTTCTCACAGATCTAGAGCGGTTGAGCTTTGAGGTGGAATTCGAATTTTGCAGCAGTTTTGTTTTCTTGGTGCCGGTGTTGAAAATGTCTTTCAACGGTTTGCGACTCGAATATGCTCTTGAAGGCAATTCAAATTATGTTGCATGGAAGGATCGCATGGAGGCAGTATTAGAAGATAATGATCTGAAGGAGTTCGTAGATACGGATGTCCAAAAGCCCACTGATCCTGCTGAAGTCGAAGCATGGCAAAAGAAGATGGCGAAATGTCGAAGGATCCTGTTGGAGGGCGTCAAGGATCATATTGTATCCAGCCTGCATGGAAAGGCTACTCCATATTTAATGTGGAAAGCTTTGACGGATCTATTCCAGAGTAAGAGTGACCAAAGGAAGCTGGCACTCAAAGATAAGCTCAGGAACATTAAGATGGAGAAGGGCGACAGTATCGCCAAATACCTCACGAAGTTCAATCAATGCAGAGATGAGCTGGGAAGTGCGGGGGTTACTGTCGATGAAGAGGACATGGTCGACCTGGCTCTCCTTGGTCTTCTGAAGGCTTGGCACTCATATCAAGATAGTGTCAATGGTCAGGAGAAGCTGCCGGGATGGGAGCGCCTTTGGGCGGATCTCATGCAGGAGGAGATAAGGAGGACTACTCGAGATGGATCTTCATCAAAGGGAGCCGATGAAGAAAACTGCGCTTTGGTGTCCAAAGCAAAGAAGGGGAAGGGTAAGAAAACCTCTCATTCTGGTGCTAAGGGCAAGAAGCAGGATATGGCGAAAGTGAAGTGTTTTCACTGCCATGATCACGGACATTATGCTACCAATTGTCCAAAGAAGAAGAAGAACAAGCAAGCGGGAAGATCTGCAGATGGAGAAGCTTTGGCTTCGCAGTTCGAGCTTGACTTTTCACTGATTGCATGCTTGGTTTCAAGTGTGATGGGATCGGTGTGGTTCTTGGACAGCGGTGCGTCATTTCATATGACGGGAGATCGGGAGTTGTTCTCAGATCTGGAGGACAAGGATTTGGGTATGCACATCGAGATGGGCGATGATGGTAGATACAGTGCGACTGGTATTGGTACCATATCCTTTCAGAGGGAGTCTGGTAAACCCTTTGTATTAAAGGATGTCATGCATGTACCTGGATTGAAGAAGAACTTGATCTCTGTGGCGATGTTGGAGGATAAGGGGTATGATGTGGTCTTCAGCGAAGGAAAAGCCTTCCTGCGCAGTAAGACTACTAGAGAGACCCGGAAGATAGGGGTTCGGACCAAGAACCTTTATCAGTTGCAGGTAGATGGCTGCACAGCTATGGCATGCAAGGCGGGAGAAGTGGTGAGTCGGGATGATGAGGGTGAAATGTGGCATAGGAGATTGGGCCACCTTCACCATGGAGCTTTGAAGATTCTGCAGCAGATTTCTACTGGGCTTCCTAAGGGCACCCTTGCGCAGTCAGATCAGTGCAAGGGGTGTACTTTAGAAAAGTATGTGAAAGCCACCTTTCACGAGAAGGATAGTCGCGCCACGACGATCCTTGAGAGAGTTCACACAGACGTGTGTGGTCCTTTCTCAGTTGCTTCGATAGCAAAGCACAAGTATTATGTGATCTTTGTTGATGATTTCTCTCGAAAGTGCTGGATCTTCTTCATGCAGAAGGAGAGTGATACATTCGCGAAGTTCTGTGAGTTTAAAGCACTGGTCGAGAAGGAGTCGGGGAAGAAGGTGATTGCTCTAAGGAGTGATAACGGTGGTGAATTCATCTCGACTGAATTCAAGGAGTTCTACAGCGCAGAAGGGATTCGGAGAGAGCTCATCGCACCCCATAACCCACAGCAGAACGGGGTGGCTGAGCGGAAGAACAGAACGATCGTCGGTGCTTCACAGGCGATGTTGCATGATCAGGGCCTACCCCTTCACTTGTGGGCTGAGGCATGCAATACAGCAGTGTATGTGCAGAACCGTTGTCCTCACAAGGTTCTTGGCATGAGTACACCGGAGGAGGATTATTCTGGCAAGAGGCCTGATATTTCCCATTTGCGGATTTTTGGTTCTCCTGTCTACATGCATGTGACGAAGGATGCGAGAAGGAAGCTGGATCCGACCACAGAGGTTGGAATATTTGTGGGGTACACTGATACACCTCACAACTACCGGGTATATTTGTCAGACAGTCGAAAGACCGTTGTGCGATGGGATATAAAATTTCAGGAGGAGAAAGCCATGCAGTGTTCGCTTGAGAGGGAGCTACACTTGCATGCAGATGAGGAGCTGTTAGTTCCTAAGGAGGAGCTTCCGGATGTGGATCAGCCACAAGAGGAGGTTCAGGGGGTGGAAGAAACCACCCAGGCAGCGCCAACCATCAGAGGGCGCATGCGCACTACAGAAGCTGAGCGACTGGCTCGGGATGCAGAGAAGGTTGTAGGACCACCTACAACACAGCGCAGACAGAGACAGTCACCGGATCGGTACACTGGATACATGGCTCTCGTGAGTCAATGTGTTGTGACGGAGCCATCCTCTTTTGAGGAAGCCGTGGAGGAACCCGCATGGGTTGATGCCATGATCGAAGAATATGATTCGATCATCAGGAACAGTGCATGGGAGATTGTCCCAAGACCGGTTGGGAAATCAGTTGTAGGTTCGCGATGGATCTACAAAGTGAAGCAGGCGGCTGACGGGAGTGTGGAGAAGCACAAGGCGAGATTTGTCGCCCGTGGCTTCTCACAGATCGAGGGGATTGACTATGAGGAGACTTTTGCACCTGTCGCAAGGTACTCTTCCATACGGACGATCCTTGCTCTCTCAGCGCAGATGGGGTGGCACATTCATCAGATGGATGTGAAGACTGTGTTCCTCAATGGAGTTATTGAGGAGGATGTGTACATAGAGCAGCCTGAAGGTTTCGAGATCTTCAGCAGTGAGTCGCATGTGTGCCGACTCAAGAGAGCACTGTACGGGCTGAAGCAAGCACCTCGTGCTTGGTACACTCGCATAGACAGCTACTTCACCGGGCTTGGATTCTCCAAGAGTGAGGCGGATTCAAACCTGTACCAGATTGTGGTGGAGGGGAAGCTGTTGATCATTGTACTGTATGTAGATGATCTGATTTTGACTGGCAATGAGAAGTTGATACTTTCATGCAAGGAGGATCTTGCACGAGAGTTCGAGATGAAGGACTTGGGCATCCTTCATTATTTCCTGGGATTGGAGATTTGGCAGCGCAGCGGAGGACTGTTTGTTTCTCAGGGAAAGTATGCCCGGGAGATTTTGGAGAGGTTCAACATGCAAGGCTGCAAGCCTATTGACACTCCTCTTCCTGGTGGTTGGAGGAAGGAGGATGCTACTTCAGCGGAGGTAGTGGATGCCACTGTCTATCGACAGTTGGTGGGGTCGCTTATGTATCCGGTCAATACACGACCCGATATATGCTATGCAGTTAACCAGCTTTCGCAAGCTATGGTTAAGCCTACCAAGCTCTTTTGGAAGGCAGGCAAGCATGTATTGCGCTATATCAGAGGCACATCGGGATATGGTCTATGGTACAGACAAGAGGATGGAGCGAAGCTTTCTGGCTTCACTGATGCAGATTGGGCAGGGAGTCCAATGGACCAGAAGAGCACTTCTGGAGGAGTTTTCAGCATTGGGTTGACAGCAGTTTCCTAGTACAGCAGGAAGCAAAGATCCGTGGCACTCAGTTCAGTAGAGGCCGAGTACATGGCAGCTAGCTTGGCTGCATGCGAGGCTATTTGGATGAGGAAGATCCTCGCAGGTTTGTTCCGGTTGCATTTGGAGCCTACAGTGATCTACTGTGATAACCAGAGCTGCATCAAGCTCTCGGCTAATCCAGTATTTCATGATAGGTCCAAACATATCGACATCAGGTACCATCATATCAGAGATTGTGTTCAACGGAGAATCATGATGCTTTCATATGTTCCCACGGAGGATCAGGATGCCGACATCCTGACGAAGGCGCTCACCAGGAGCAAGTTCGAATTCCACAGAGGAAGGATAGGGGTTGCATATAATCCATATCTTGCTGAGAGGGAGTGTTTAAAATGCAGCAAGATGATGGAGCTTAGTGAAATGAAGTCGCCTTCACTAAGTGGGCCCGCAGGCAAATTCTGGCGCAAAATCTATTTTTAGACTATGTCTATTTTTAGACATATGGAGCATGGTCCGGGGATTGTAGTATGTTATTCTTGGAGTATTGGTCATGTTGGTAAAAATAGATGGACCTCTATTTTTTTGGACCTATAGGTCGAAGTCTATTTTTAGACTGCCTATCCTAAAAATAGGGAAGTCAAATATTATTTACCCTTAATAATATTTGGACTCTAAACTTCAGTTTACTCTCTTGGAGCACTTCAGTTCGAGCCTTGGAAGTGGCTCATGCATCTAACAGAGGAATTACACTATTCCTAGGGTTTGGTGAGCTCATGCATGGTTGACTTCAGTTAGGACTTCAGTGGCAGAAGTTTGGTGGAGTTAATGAGACAGCTAGTGGAGTTGTGTTCGGTTTAATTTAGTTGAACTGGTTGATATTAGTTTAAATAGCTAATCAACTAGTAATGAGTGGAGTGAATTAAATATTATTTAATTCATTAATTAGTAACTCATTGACTGGCTCAGACACATCAGTTCACCTATGATTAAATGAACCGATTCAGTGAGACCGATTGAAGAGGTAGTGAAGAGATTGGAGTTAGCTATCGATCGTGACATCGATTGTCGCGAGATTTGCACCACACTTGGAGGAATTTCCCATGATGATTGCGCTGTCAAGCCAAGGAGATTCGAACCTTGGATCTCTATTTAGACAGGCCATGATTGCGCAATAGAGGCAAGGCAAATTGTGGTGAGTTTTGAACCAGTAACCTGTTCAAAACCAAGCTAGTTTGTGTGTAACTTTATGAGAAAGTACTGAGTACTTGTGAGGAGTATTGTATTGATTTTGTTACATGATTTCTACATTATAATATACACAATAGCTGCGGGGTTTTTAGCTATAAGCTTTCCCCATACATACTGTGTTAATGTGTATGATGATTTGATGCGTTATCGCTTGTTTTATTTCCGCATGTGTGATGATCTGAGTGGAAGAGATTATGTGTTGCATATGAATTCGAATTGATATGTGATCAGGATAGTCTCGGTGGATAATTAATCATTATTCAGCAAATTTCTACACCTAACTCCTAAGAATAATCTAGGAGGGCATCCTATTATATTAGGAAGACCTTGGTTAGCTACAGCTGATGCTTTCATTAGTTGTAGATCCGGTGATATGTACATCTTTGATGGTAGTTCAACTAAGAAATTCACTTTGTATCCTCCAGCAAGGACAATTACAGATTTAGATGATACTCAATGGATAGAGGATGAAGAAGACTTACTACCTCTCTTCACAATTTCAGAAATTAGTGAAGATAGTCAAATTCTGAATACTTTAGAAAACTTTGAATCCTCTTCGGAATACAAACATGAACAATTTCAAGAATAATCCAACATGGAGTTTTTTTCATCAAGACAGATGTCTCTTTATTCTATGGATAAATTTGGCAGCTCTACAAGTGAGATATTTCCAGGCAAAACTTTAAACATAAACAAGAACCTAGAAAAATCTCAACAAGAAGAGCTAATCAAGATCTTACAGAGACATTCTTCTGCATATGCATGGGAGTACAGTGATATGAAAGGGATAAGCCCCAAGACTTGCACTCATCACATCTACATAGAGGAAAATTGTAAACCAATCAGACAACCTCAAAGACGGATGAATCCAAATCTTAGGGAGATTGTTAAAGAAGAATTGCAGAAATTGTTGAATGTCAACTTTATCTATCCTATTTCAGATAGTCATTGGGTTTCTCCTTTGGTAATTGTGCCAAAGAAAAATGATAAATGGAGGGTATGTATTGACTACCGAGAATTAAACAAAGCTACTCTTAAAGATCATTTTCCCCTACCTTTCATAGATCAGATGTTAGATACCTTAGCTGGCAAAAAGTACTTCTCATTTCTAGATGGGTTTAGTGGTTATAATCAAATTCAAGTAGCACTTGAGGATCAAGACAAAACCACATTTACCTATCCTTGGGATACCTATGCTTACCGAGTATTTCCATTTGGATTATGCAATGCACCTGCAACATTTCAAAGGGCAGTATTAGGGATCTTTTCGGATCTAATACATGATTGTGTAGAGGTATATATGGATGATTTCACAGTTTATGGAAACACATTTGAAGAAGCCTTAGCAAACTTGGAAAAAGTTTTAAAAAGATGTAAAGAAGAAAATCTTTCACTTAGTCATGAGAAGTGTTTTATGATGTTTATTGAAGGAATTGTTTTAGGACACCGCATTTCAGGGGATGGGATTAGATTTGATGAGTCAAAAGTTGAAGTCATCTCTAACTTATCTATTCCAAGTTGTCAAAAAGATGTTAGGAGTTTTCTAGGATTTACAGGATATTATCGGAGATTTATAGAAAACTTCACCAAGATAGCATCTCCACTCTTTAAATTGCTTACCAAAGACTGTGAATTCAAATGGAATTCTAATTGCCAGTTAGCTTTTGAGACCCTGAAAACAAAAATTTATGAAGCACCTATTTTAAGGGGACCTAACTGGAAGTTACCTTTTCATATTTCAACAGATGCCTCAGATACAGCTCTAGGAGCAGTATTGGGACAAAAAGACCTGATTCCTTATGCCATCTACTATACCAGTAAAAATTTGACTCCTTCAAAGTTAAACTATACTGTAACTGAGAAAGAGTTTTTAGCTGTTGTTCATGCCATAAACAAATTCAGACACTATATAACAGGCTATGAAACTTTTTTTCACACAGATCACTTTGCAATTAGATATTTAATGAACAAATCAATTACTAATGGCAGAGTCATAAGATGGTTATTTCTTTTACAAGAATTCAACATTACCATTCTAGATAGACCTGGAAAACAAAACACGGTAGCTGATTTCCTATCTAGACTCCAAAACATCAAAGATGACACTCCAGTTGAAGATCAATTTCCTGATGAATATCTTTTTGCAATTTCTACCCAAACTCCTTGGTTTGCTGACATTGCCAATTATTTAGTTTCAGGAAAATTTCCTTCAATAATGAATGCAAGAGATAAAAGAAAATTCATTTATGACAGTGCAAAATATTCATGGGTTGCTAATGAGTTGTACAAGACAGGTCCAGATTTTATCATTAGGAGATGTGTTTGGGAAGATGAGATGCCTGAGATTCTCAAAGCATGTCATGATGAACCTTGTGGCGGACACTTTGCTGATAAGAGGACAGCTTATAAGGTCCTTCATTTAGGATATTATTGGCCATCCCTTTTTAAAGATGCTAAAGAGTATGTCAAAAGGTGTGACAGTTGCCAAAGGGTAGGGAAACCTTCTCCTTCAGGTGAGATGCCATTACAACCTCGGGTACATATTGAACCTTTTGAAAAATGGGCTTTGGATTTTGTAGGACCTATTAGTCCTCCATCAAGACAAAAGAAATATATATTAGTTTGCACTGATTATGTTACCAAATGGGTAGAGGCCAAGCCATTACTTTTTGCTACTGAAGCATCTGTAGTTAATTTTCTTTTTGAGGATATTTTTACTTGTTTTTGTGTCCCAAGGGAAATTGGTACAGATCAAGGAGCTCAATTCACATCAAGGATAGTGGAATAAATGATGGAGAGGTACAAAATCATACACAGAAAATCTACTCCCTATCAGCCACAAGCAAATGGTCAAGTGGAATCTACTAATAAGGTCATTGAAGGGATCCTAACAAATACTATTCATTTACATAGAAGAGATTGGGCAGATAGGCTTCCTGAAGCCTTGTGGGCCTATATAGCTACATGGAGAAGCACAACAGGCCATACTCCTTATGAACTTGTTTATGGAAAGCAAGTTTTGTTTCCCATAGAGTTCCAGATTCAAACTTTCAAAATGGCAGTTCAGTTAGGACTTGATCTAACATAGGCACAAAAGCATAGATTGGAGCAGATTAATGAATTGGCTGAGATCAGACAAGATGCAATTCAGAAAAAAAGTATAGTCCAACAGCAAAGGACTAGATGGCATGATAAGTACATCAAAGAAAATAAGTTCAAATAAGGTGACTGGGCTCTCTTATTTGATTCAAAGTTCAAAGATTTTCAAGGTAAATTCCAAACACATTGGCTTGGGCCATATGAAATTGTGAAAATTTTTGACAATGGAGCAATAAAAATCAGGACAATAGATGAAGAAGAGGTCACTTTTCTTGTGAATGGTCATATATTGAAGTTGTATCATAAGCCACTTTCAAGAGAAGAATTTGTCAAGAATTTTCAGGAAAACAGTGATGTGAAGTTAATGAAGAAGAATCTTTCTTCTTCATCAACTTACTTGAATTTTCTGAAGTCATTTTATTGAAAAAAAAAATTTAAAAAATAAATAAATAAATAAAGTATAAACATGAAAACTAATCACTGATTAGTATGTTTATATAGAAAAGGTAGAGTGAAAATCAGAATCTTTCTGACACTTTAGCTTTTTAAATTTGTTTTTCTGCAAGCAGTTGTTACAAAATCATAAGTGTAGATCCATTTCACTTATGGTCCATTTCATTTCATTCATCCATACTTCATTTCATTCATTCATCCATACTCCATTTCATTCATTCATCCACACTTCATTCATTTCACTCCATGGTCCACCTCATTTCCATTCCATATTTTTAAAGTTTGATGTCTTTCTACAATTGAATAATACATATCATGAATTGCGGGCCACTTCTCATACTTCACTCCATTTCATAAGTTGTGATCCATTCCACTCCATTATTTACTTCATTCATATTCCATTACATCATATTTCATTATCCATCTTCACTCATTCCATACAACATTCCACTCATGCTCCAAACCATTCCATTTCATGTTTCAAGTTCTCTACAGGTACATTCTGCAATCAATCAGACATTCTGCAGCCAGAGATCCTGAAGGCACTGTCTAGTAATCACCTGATCTGCAATAAAATGATCCTGCATATTCATGACAACAAGAAAAATCAAGAAGGTTATGAAGACTCAAAAATTAATTATTTCCAGGAGAGAACAAAGGATATGAAGAACACAAAAAAAATCAGAGGAAAGGCAAAGGTAAAAGTTCTGATTATAATGACATATCATGAAAGATTTTAGTATAGTTAAGTTATGAATAACTCAAAAAAGTTGTTTTAATTAATTTTGTTGATCATGCCTAACAAACCTCCGGCAAAAAATTTGGATAAAACTCCTTCTATTCCACCATTTCAAATCCCATATCCGATCATCATTCAAAAAATCTAAACGGTTAAAGTGTTGAAGTGATTGGATTAGTCACGTCACTAGGCCAAAGCATTTAATGATGATTTTGAATTTGTTACAAAATATCTCCGTGGTATTTTCTTCTATGATATATTTCAACTCATATACATCATCCTCACTTCATTATATTCATTTCGCAATCACTCCATATCATTCTTTCCTGTAGCCAACTCTTAACCATTTCAGTCTGTAAAACAGAGGAAACGTCTGTGGGGTAAAAACATCCCTGTAATAGCCATTGACAACGTGAACAGAGGAGAAAAAATTTGAAGGTTTGAAAGAGAAGTGATGGGTCTCATAGTGAGGACAGAACCGGTGGGAACTAAGTACTTGGAGGGTTATCCTCAAGTCAGAGAAATGTTACAGCAAGTAGGGTGGTTGCAATTCTTTGAAAAATTCAGTGGGTTTCACAAAGAGGTGACCAAAACGTTTGCAAGATCCTTCAACGGAGCTGAGGTCGAGATAGGAGATATTAAATTCACCATTACAGAAGCTTCCATTTCAGAAGCAACCGAATTGCATAGACAAGGAAAAAGGTGGTTCAAGAATAGAGAATTTCATAACGAAGCATGGAAGCAGATACTCAAGTCACTAGGTATGGATGTTACCATTTTTAAAAAGGGTATTCCTAGCTCTGCACTAAAGAACAAATGGAGGAACATGTTTCTTATCTTGCAAAAATTCATCACTTGTGAAGGAAGATATGGTACTTTCTATGTCTATCATATTCGGTTGATAATGCATTTCCTAGAAGAAGAACTCAATTTGCCCTTTTTCTTGCTTCATAGTTTAAAGAAAATGGCCTCAAGTGTTCAAAAGAGAGTTCAATTTCTAGAAACAACCTTATACCACCATGGTTTAGTCAAAATTTTGATTGAACATCATTTGAGCAAAATGGGAGATAATTGGGAAGATTTCTTAGTGAGAAATCACTTTGAAGAACCCAAGGAACCTCCACCTGAAGACAAACCTACAAAAAGAAGCAGAAAATGGAAAACCTCCAAAACTGAAACTGGTAAAACAATACAAGAAAGAAGTGAAGAAATGATTTCTGAGAAATTGACTCAGATTAAGAAGCATCTTAAGAAAGAGAGGATAATAAGAAAATTTTCCAGAGAGAAAGGAGAAGGGCCATCTCAACCGAGAAGGAGCCACAGACTTAGAGGGATACTAAAGAAAACAAAGGTTAAACAAACTGGAGTCATAAACATAGAGGATGAAGAAACACCTACTGAGGAGGATTTTGATGAAGGAGCTCCTGAAATAGACCCTGCACAACAACAAATTTACAACTATGTTGAAACATTAGAGAAAAGAGCTTCACAAGGAAGAGACAAAACTCCTAGTCCACCAAAATCTGCAGTTGATATCCTAAGGAGGGATAAATATGAGTTAGAAATACTCAACAGACATATCAAGAATGAGAATGAAATTCTGAGAGAGCAAGTTAAACTAAAAACTGATATGAATTCAACTCTGTCTCTACAAATGCAAAAGTTACACAAGGCCAGTGAAAAATTGAAGAAGAGAAATAAAAAGTTAACTAGGGCACTCACAAATTTGAGATTCAAGTTAGTCATAAGGAAGCCCAGAAGGCCTTTGACTGCCAGGCAAAACAAAAGAAGAGGCTTGGATTTCCTTGCAGAGGTCTCAGAGTTCATGGAATAGCTGCATGAGGACATGCAAGAATCTAGCAGTGGGGGTATGTTGAGCTCCAAAAATGTTCTTTCTTCCACCACATTCCACTCCATTTCCTTTGTCCATTATTAATCACAGGCTCAAATGATCAGTAGAATTAGTTAAAATTTCTTTAAGAATATGTATCATGACTAACTTGCTATGTTTTTATGATTTTGTCATTGTAGTACTTTTTGAACTAGATCTAGCTACAGAATGCAGACATTCTGTAGCTAGTTTCCGATTCTGCAGCTGTCTTCATGTCTACGCAGGTTCTAGGTTTCATCTCAGAGGAAAACACATATGGTCGTATTCCACATCATTCCCTCATCATTTTTTGCTCTCCACGAAGTTTGAATGGAATTCTGTAGGCGGTTGTGTACGTGGGAACTCAAACTAGGAGAGAGACTCCTAATAGGACAAGGACAGTCCAGATGTCCTTAATTATATTACGTGACCACCATCAAAGTCCTAGTTTGGTTTTTATTTGGAAATACAATTATCCCTAGGTTATCGCAAGACAGTTATGTAAATTTGTTACAAATATGGCTCGGGAAACCGAGGGACAAGGTTAGATTTTGTGGTTGATTGCTAGATTTCAGAAGTCCGAAAACACTCTGTTTTTGAAGTAATTTCTCTTTAATGAAAGAAGCATCATTTCCTTGAAAGCGTTGAGTCAATTTTGAAGTAGATTTCATGCTACTCCGGTGGTAGAGGGCCCCTGCTACCTGAGCAGCCTTGTTTATACGGTTTAGATAAGTATTTTAGTCTCGTTTTCATTTCTAGCTTAGGCAAGTTTCTGAAGTTTATGTTCATGCTTGTTTACATTAATCATCACAGCTAGACTTACTCTTATAAACTCTTCCAAAATATCATCACGATGAATAAGGCATAGCTGTGGTATTGTAGGTTTAGTTGCATTTCCTTTCGAATTTTATGATTTATGCTTGTTTACACTAAGTGTCACAGCCGGTCTTACTCTTACAAACTCTTCCAAAACATCATTAACAATGAATAAGAAACAGCTGTGGTGTCTTAGATTCTAGTTGTCTTTGCTTTCAATTTTATGTTTATGTTCAATTGCATTGAATAATACAGCCAGACTTGTTTTACAAACTCTTCCAAAATATCATTCCTATTGAACGAGATGGGTTGTAGAATTCCATAGACTAGTTGCATGTTAATTTAGTTATAGCACTCCGAAGGTTGATTGCATTTAGTTCAGCTCTGTCACTACATTTCCAGTTTGATAATGGCATTTTAGTTTAACTCTGTTCATTGTACTTCAAGTAGATTAGAAGCACTCTAGTTCAGTCTTAGTTCATTTTGTTTCAAGAAAAGATTAATGGCATTCTAGTTTAAGTTGTAGTCACTGTCTTTTAAGATTGATAGACCACTTTCTAGCCTAGTGTTATCCATTGTGTTTCAAGTAGTGCTAGTTGTCAAAATTAGTCTCTCGGCCTTCATTATTTACAACTTACTTTTGTTCTGAATTTATATTGATACATCATCACATGAACAGGGGTCAGTAATATCAGTTTAAGGCTTTGATCATTTTGCAAATCTTTTACAAATTCACCTATAGCCTTTTTCCCAAGCATTATTTTAGAAAATCTCAAAACTTATGAATAAGGCCTAGAAGTGATAAGTCAAGTTGTAGAATAGGGTAACTTCATCATCATAGGTTAATCTAGAATAGAAACCTTACTGTATTACAAATAATCATTTTGTAATATTGTGAGTTGATTGTTTATTTGGGAGAACTTCATTTACACTTAACTTGTCCATTTCTCAAGCTCTTCCAACACACCTTTAATGAATGAATTGGATAAGTTCAAGCTCATGTTGTGATTTATCTTCCTGCAATGAAGTCATTATCAAGCTTTGCATTTGTTGTTTGTCATCCATAGTTTAGAATTTGTTCTGTTTTAAATAACCAATAGCTTCTTTTCACCAGCACTTAGTTCTTTCCCTTTTCAAACATAAAACCATAAAACCAAAAACATCATAAAACACTAAACACAACGTAGTGAGAAACAAATACCTAGGCACATATAGTGCACCACACTTCAGCAGTTTACCAACCCTGGTTGACAATTAATGAACTCAATTTAGGAACACTAGATTGAGCACAAATACCTATGTTGCAGCAAGACATAAACATTGATGTTAGTCTTCAAAGAAAAGTTGAAGCCTCTACAAGTTCACCTCCTCGAGAAGGAAAAAAAGATGGACATGCAAAGCAGCATGTGAGGTATAATTCTTCCCATAGTCAATTGGATTATGTTTCTGCAAGACATGAAAATTCTGCATGCTTGAATGGAAGAAACATTTGTTGCGCATATTTTGGTCTGTGAAACCATGCTTTTTTGAGATGCTGGAAAAGAAAGAAGGCATACAGGAAGTAGTTGAGGCAAAGGCAACTTGCAAAGAAGGTGCATAAGACTTGCACACATTGCCAGAGAAAGAGACATGTTTTTTCCAAATATAGGACATTGCATCCAACTAATCATCCCAAGTACATGCAGCAAGAGGAAAAAAATACTAGTGAAAGTGGAACCAAGGATTCCATCATTGATGTGAGAACAAATGTTTCACATGAAGAATATTTGCAGTAGCAAAAGTTGTCGTGGAAGTGGCTTGGTGAGAAGTGGTTGGACTTCTTGACATAGTAAGAGATACTTTCATTTGTACAATATGAAAATTTTAGTCAAATATGCATGTTTTATGATGTAATATTGTTTGTTTGAGCGACCTTGAATCGAAGATCAAGGAAGCGATGTTCAGCTACCTTCTGTAAATTTCTCGCCAGAAATTTTCTGGGCGATTGCAAGGAAGACATTCTTAAGAGGAGGACAAGTGCATCCAAGAAGGGAAGTGTTGACTACCTTCAAGTTGTGGTTCAAAGGCACTATCCATGCAAGGCAAGTGTATGGAGGCTAAAAATAAGAGGGTGCATTACTCTCATTTACTGTACAGATCAGTATATGGT